>JAVJIX010000253.1:735000-1061153 GCA_036785185.1 Paratrypauchen microcephalus | reverse complement strand
AAGATCCAGTAACAACATCAGATTCAATACCCCTCCTACTTCTACTACCTTTGGACACAATGCCTCCCGCTTTGCAGCAGCACATGACTGGAACACACACTACAAAACACCCCAAACTCACAACTGTGATTCCAATCTCCACCTTTAAACAGAATCTTCAAAACACGTTAGTTGAATCTTGTTCATGCTGACATTTGAAACCATATTTAGATACACCTATTTAAGCACTTTATTCTTTGCTTTCTTTATTGTGTATCTTTTTAATGTAATTGTTTGTTTAATGGTATTATGTCTATGTACATTTGTATAGTATGTTTTTGTTTATTCCTGCAGCCTCTTGGCCATGTCATGTTTGTAAATGAGAAGTGGTTCTCAAACAGTTTACCTGGATAAATAAAGGTTAAATAAATAAAATAAATAAAACATTAGATTATGAGAGAGCAGCTGCTAAAAATGCTGTTACAAAGCAGCAAACGGGTATTAAAGCAGGCTGGTGCCCCTGGAGTCCCATGAACATCAAGGTGTAGGATCCTCCAGGAGGCTTGCAGTTGTGCATAAACCTTCTATTCGGCCACCTTTAAACAATGCCCAAAAGCAGAAACAGCACTACTGGGCCAAGAAATACATGAAGACTCATTTCCAAACAGTCTTGTTCATTGATGAGTGCTGTGCAACCCTGGATGGTCCAGATGGAGTGGTGGATGGTTATGGACGGCCACCATGTCCCAACAAGGCTGTGATGTCAGCAAAGAGGTGGCGTCATGTTTTGGGCCGGAATCATGGGGAGAGAGTTGGTCGGCCCCTTTAGGGTCCCTGAATGTGTGAAAATGAGCTCTCTAAAGTATGTGGAGTTTTTTTAACTGACCACTTTCTTCCATGGTACAAAAAGAAGAACTGTGCTTTCCATAGTAAAATCATCTTCATGCATGACAATGCTCCATCTCATGCTGCAAGGAATACCTCTCTGCATCATTGGCTGCTATGGGCATAAAAGAAGAGGCTGTCACGGTGTTGCCCCCATCCTTCCCTGACCTCAAACCTACTGAGAACCTTTGAAGCACCCTAAAGCGTAAGATCTATGAGGGCAGAGGTACCTCGCATCCAAACAGCAGCTCTGGGGAGGCTATTCTGACTAATTCTGCAAAGAAATTCAAGCGGAACCGCTCCACAATCTCACAAGTTTGAGGGATGTAAAATCAAATAAGGTCTTATGTTAAAATGTAACTTGACCTGTAAATATGTCTTGATTGAAACAGCTTTTGATTTCAGTAATATGCTAATGCTTCTAATTCAAAAGTAAACAAATTAACATTTTCAGTTCATTACAACAAAACATGGTTTGAAACTCTGTTGTGCATAATAATTTGGAACAATGCATTTTAAGTTTTTATTATGTTGTTATGATTGTCATTTCTATTGACAATTTGGCAAAATTACAGTGTGTAATATACTAGCATAAGGTGAAAAGGTATTAAAACTTAATTTGATATAAAATAAGACCTTCACGAGGGCATAGGCGCACCCGGCTCTGAAGCCAATCCACTTTAATGAAAAACCGTCACCCTCTCTTTGTAACTGTTCCTGTCAGTCATGTCATTTGTGTCTTAAATTGTTCCTGTTAACCCGCTCTATGTAATACTGATATTTTTATTTGACGATCTTGTACCTAAATCACGACATGAACATTTATATATAATAGACCAATGAGCTGCTCTTTAGCAACAGATATGATTGACTCTTGGTTGTTATGATACATGCAGTTGGAATAACAAATGTGGGTGCTATAACAGCTAGCCTCGATTGGCTTCATTTGGCTGAACACAGATGTGCCACACTCACTTAGTTCTCTTCTTTATACAGTCTGTAGTCTGCCCATATTAAAACAAATATGGCTGCTTAAGGGGAAGAAATTAAGGGAAAAAAATACCACAGGGGACTGAAAAACACTGGAAGGCATGGGGACCAGACTGATCCATCTGTATAAAAAAAATCAAATTTTGGATATACCCAGCAACTTTGTAACTGTGGCAATCACACTTTTTATAGTGTATTTCATGCTCGACTAATGAGCAGATACTGTTGACTTTCTCCCAACTATTTACATAGATTACACATTTGAGCACATCAACACCTATGCACAAACTGTTGAACCAGATGAAAGTCATTACCACTTCACTACCAGCACCACAGTTGGCTTCTTCTCTGGAGATTAATTTGTGTACACAGTGATAATTACAACCTTTGTTCATTCATTAACCCCGTGTGCTATGCTATTACAACTCGTGTCCTTTTTGTCACACATTTCCCTGAGCCAGCTTTGTCAACTAAACTGACAGGACCTCATGCTTGGTTTTATGTACTTCAATCTTGGTGGAAGGATACATGTTGTGCGCACATGAAATGGCAGCGTATGTGAGCAAAGCCATTCAGTGGACACAGCCTGCCCACTTGAGCTACTGCTGTGAGTATTTACCATATAATGAAGCGACCAAAGCGCTGTGAGGGATTTGAGGAAGCCCTATGCTCTAGATAGGTTTTCTCTTGTATACGGAAGTCATTTGTGTCATTGAAAAACATATACACTGTTAAAGGGCCCAGGGCTATTTTCTGATTCATGTTACGCTGTTGTTTCATCATCAAAACACACCCAGTACTTGTGTTATTCACACATGTTTAACACACGAATCCTGCACATTTCTCTCAAATGGAAAGCGCTCCAGCTTGTGATGTCATGTGGTAATACAGGGAGAGCGCCACTGTGTTTTTAAACTCCATACACCTTAACTCTAGAATCATTTGGATAATTCCAGCTCTATAATTGCCAATCTCTATGAAACGAAAAGTAAAAAGATGTTAGGGATGCACCGATGTGAAAATTTTGGTCAATACCGATATCCGATATTAATGTTGCTGATATCAGCCGATACCGATATTAGCCAATGCCGATATTTATTTATTTTTAATTCTGAGATAACATTTTATACAGACTGAAAATCATGCACAATTAATTTTTGAATCTCTTATTTTCAAAACGTGTGTGTTTTTTTTTTTTTTTTCAATTTCAATTTTTTTTTTGTGTGTAACTTTTTTTTAATATATATATAGCGTAACATTGTGTTCTGCTTCCTGATTGGCTAAGGGACCTTTGCCAGACCAGGACTAAACGCGGACTAAACCAGGTCTAGACCAGGTCTAAACCTGGATTAAACCAGGACTGGACCAGGTCTAGCCCTGGACTAAACCAAGTTAAACCAGGATTAAAGCACTGCATGCGACTCTTTTCCTGGTTTCGTGCTAGCTTTGCTATTAGCAGCAGCAGCTTCACCGGTGTACCCTGAGCCTTTACAACCGAACAGAGGTGAGTGAGTTTGTGGAAATGCAGCCCGCATATGGATCCCTCTGGAAACGATCTCTACCTGTTCTTTTCCTGCCTGATTTGCTCTTAGTCGTGTTTTTTTGAGTCACGGCTGAGGCTAGCAACGACGCACGCAGTTCGAGCACATCAAATCTCGGCATGAACGAATGCATGCAAGAGCCCGCGGTGGTTTAATCCTGGTTTAGATCTGGTCCAGAGGAGGCACGGTTTGGGCACGGGTCTCGTGCTCGCAGCCCCAGCGCGCGCCGGGCATGCACGTGTCCGCACGCACACATCCCTACCCCACCCCCCCCTTCCCCACGTTTCACTATTAATACATTTTGTTGAAAATCTACGAAAGTTTGAGTGTTTAAACGAGAGAGAAATGTGAGAAAACGTTAATTCGAGGGATTACTGTACTGACAAATATCGGTCGTTGATATCGGCCCACTTTTACACATCGGACCAATATGTTAAAATTTGTGCAATATTGGCCGATACCGATGTTAATGCCGATATATCGTGCATCCCTAGTAGATGTTAACTTGAAAACTAACGTTTCGTGACATCACAACGTGGGACAGAGCATCTTGGGCTTTGGAGATTGTTGAATATATACCGGGTTCTTCTCTAAAGACGACCAAGATTCAAAAATGTCAAATTAATCAAAAGTTTATTTCCCTAACAAAAAGTCTAAAGCAGAGCTCTGGGTCAGCCTCCCCTAGAGCTTACAGTAGCAAGTCTTACACTAGGAGCAGCAAACTGACCACTTGCTCCTCCCTCACACCCAGATAAAATACAATATGCAAATAATATGTTGATTCAGGATCCGCCTTCTGCTCCGGCCCACATCCGCCCAGTCTTTGTCTTGCCTTCTTCCACAGCGCACTCACTAGAACCAGATCCTTCCTGTCATAAATTCCACAGAACTCCCCGACCTTGCTATCTCCCTTCCTGGCACACATTAACTCCTGAGGTCAAATAATACAATCCATATGTGATTTTCAGTGTTTCCTATAAACATTAAGTAATGTAAGTGATATTCAAGCAAGTCACTTGGTGTTTATATTATTGATATTCCTTCAAGATGTAGACAGACTAATAATAAAGAGTTACTCACACAACTCCCGGTGTGTTTATGATGAGGTCCTGGCATGACTAAAAGCTCACAAGAGTCAATTTTTCGTAATATAGGAAGTTGTTTTAAATGTGTATTAGAACTATATGCAATGCTTTTGGGGAAAAATGTCTTGACTCAGTGGTATGTTGGTAAACGACTTTGAGTGTATAGAAAAGTGCTTTTTAAGACTAATGTGTTATCATCATCATCCATCATTATTATGTTTAAAAGGGTGAAATATAGCTTTTCTGGCAGATGGTTCACCTCTATGGAAAGATCTTGTGGAGAGATGCCCTCTGCCTACAATAAGAATGCATTTTTGTTTTCTCAAGCTGCTTTTGAACAGTAAAAACCTCTGTAATGCCATACTGTGGAACATTACACCCAAAACGGCGCCAACAACATTCCTGAGTTACTTCCTTTTGAATCAAACTTGCTAGCATATTGTCATTTTATATGGTGTTGTATTTTCTCAATTAAAACAAACTGTGCTCAAGTGCGCTGTCTTTTAACAACTGTTACCAATGGAGTACTTCTTGATGCCTGATAATCCTGCTGAAGCTGGCAGGCGTAAATACTCAGAGATGCAGTTTCTGTCAATAACAAGAGCTAATTTCACAGAGCGCTGGGCCTCTACAAAGACAGACCCTCCATCACTGCACCTTTGTGTTTCTGAATACTGCTCATTGTACCTCGCCATCACTAACATGTCCGCCCCGCTTAAGATCACGGAACCCCATCAAGCTCCAGGTAAGCCATGGTTTTAGATACTATATGAATACAGTTGCATTGTTTGATGATGTCATTATTTCAAATGAAGGACAGGGGCCTTTATAATCCTATGGGAGTATAACAGTTTTTGTAAGAAATTGCTACGTTTCAGAAGACGGTGCCAGATATTTAAAGGGCCCATATTACGCTATTCCCTGATCTGTGTTTCTTCATGAAAAACATACCTAGAGTTGTGTTTTATTTCATTCATACATGTTTAATGCACAAATTGTGTATATTTACGTTAAATTCTACTTCTCTAACTGCAAACACTCTGCGTTCTGCCTTGCCATGTGGTAGGACGCAGGAAGTGCTTCACTGTTTTTAAACTCCATAAAGTTGGATGACTTCAGTCCTGGAATTCTATCTATCAAACTAAAGGTAAAAGGTGGTTATTAACTTGACATCACAAGGTGGAAAGGAGCATTTTGAGCTTTGGAGATGTAAACGGCTTAAAAATAAAGGATTACTCAAACGTGTGTGGATGAAACAAAACACAACTCCAGGTATGTTTCTGAGAAAGTGACATCAGTTTTGGGTAATATAGGACCTTGGGTAATATAGGACCTAACGGTGACCTCAGCAAGCACTGGGGTCTAGTCACTGTTAAAAATTACATTTGTAAAATTATTATTATTATTTGTCAGTGATTGGCTCCACAAACTTGCCATAATAATATCTTAAATTCTTCTTGGATTTGAATTTTGGCATCAGACCCTGAAGCTAGATTGAAAAAAAGGGGAAAAAAAAAGTATTTTGTTTATTTTCTATCAACAAAACACTTTTGAATATTGTGCCAGTTTCAGTTTCATGTGGATAGGCTCGTGTCATTACAGATAACCATAAACCAGGTCAGCCATATACATTTTGACAGTACGACACACAACAGATGCCCCTATAGAACTCTGACCAGTCCTCCAGTGCAATTCTACAGTGTTGTGATGCAATGCGATTCCAAACAGTTTCATCGTTGGCAGTTCCAGCTTACTGAGTTTTAAAGGAATTTGGCACCAACTTTTCTAATTAAGGTTTTGGCTCATTTTGACTCCACTGAACTGGGCAGAGTTGTATCATGTGCACCCGAGTTCTGCTGAGATAACTTTAAAAATGCATGGTTCAGCCTGGGGCAGTGCTTTAGGAGGCTCAGGTCAGACAGTGGTGAGTGCAAGCCACATTACCACAAAGACTTTCTACATTTTCAAATATTAGCTAGTATCTTGTATCCGATATTGCCCATAGCCGGAGGATTAGCCTTTTGGCCATATTTTAAATTGACAGTTGATACTTGCACTCACATTAAGTAATTTAAACCAGAACTAGACCAGAACTAAACCAGGACTAGGACAGGACCACACAGTCTACATCATGAATGTAGATCAAGCAGAGAGCTAAGCAGGACAAAAGTGAATAGTTTTTAAAACAATGGAATGGTAAAAGGAGAAATTCAATTTGTCAACTGGACAAAGTTTATTTGGTCGAAAACGCAGCTCATCCAAGCTGCTTAATGAGCTGCGAAACGTTTTCGACCAAATAAACTTTGTCCAGTTGACAATTGAATTTCTCCTTTTACCATGGATTTTACCTGGACGACTGAAGGGATTCTTCACACAAAACTGTGGAAAATTCACTGAATAACATCCATATGGAGAGGTGCCAAACCCTCCACCTGAAATGTTCAACCTAATGTTATTGTAGATGTTTGGGAATAATTGAGTCTGATGGTGCGTTCTGTGAGTGTCACCACAACAAAACTGCTTCGACGCAGAAGTCGTAGCTGGACTGAGTACAGTCTGAGCGAGAAGGGGTGCATTCACTCAATTTGAGTCCTGAGATAGAATTGTGTTGGTCCTTTTCTTGTCTTGGTTTAATCCTGGTCTAGTCCAGGTTTAGTTCCAAATTTAGTCCCAGTTTAGAAGCTATTTAGATTTGTTGATGGTGCAAGTGTGAACATAGCCTAACTGTGCATCTTCTGCTTACATTTATGTAATTTGAGATAGAAAAAATGCCTTTCTGGTAGCCTTAATGGGTATCCTTGACATCTCATAGTGGTAATAGCCACATTTTAAATAGTCTTTTTTTTTTTTTTTTTTTTTTTTTAAGCACATGCCTTCTTCATATTTGCCAGGGACTAACAAAAGGCTTTCAGCTCCCACTTGCGTGCATATGCATATTTCTGTGAGCCTCCTCCAGTGTGCTGAATGGAAGTCGTCATGGCTTGATAAAATATCATGTAAGAACAGTGACTTGTGTATGGGTGTAATAGAGTTGTAATAGCTTTGGAGTCCCAATAGCCCATTAGGGAACAGAAACCTCTTTATGTGGCAAGGCACTAAGTGGAATACAAATCATGGGGCAATTTTGTCAAGTATCTTTCTAATGTTCATCAGGCTCTAACCATTGACACTTAGAGATAAAATATTACGGAGTGTACCATGATAGAGTCCTATTAAAAACAAATTTCACAACAAGTCTGTAAATGCACAAGTAATTTAATTTAAATTCATGCAGATAAGATAATTATGCAAGATAATCGGTAAAAATCCTAGAATCATTTTGAAGGTTGGCTTGATAAATATTGCTATTATAGACAACTGAAATGCCTTAATGAGCTGTAAGAGTTAAAACTGTAGGAACATGCATTCAAATGATGTATGTGATTATTGTATTTAAAGGAACAGTGTTTACATTTTTTTGTATATAGGCCTAGTTGAAAACATTGCCTATAAAGCACCAGCAGTTGTTGTCACACAATCCCATCAGGCACTACCAAACTCCATACAGGGAAAGTGGCGGATAATTCCTTTATAAACAGTGTCGGCTGAAACTAAAGTGCATATGACAGATTTTTATGATTCTCTGATTTTGATTTAATTTGGTGGGATAATAACTATTTTATGTATAAATGACAGTTTTACGCCAGTTAAGAAGCAATTTGCAAAGAAATGTTGAAAGTTACCCCAAGTAGAGAGTTCTATAACACTTCTGTATCACAATATTTTTAAAATTACTTAAAAGACACGAGTCCGCTTACTTTCGCGTTAGAAAACCGTTGTGCCCAATGAGAGCTGATGTCACAGTAAACGTCATCAGAACAAAGAACCACACAGTTGTCGGCGCCTCCAATGGTTAGCTTCACATCAGTGTACCAAAATGACTACACTGCGCTACTCTTATGTGTATCAACGTTTATGAAAATTGTAGAGCAAAGTAAGGCTGCGTTCCATTTCTCTGTCTTACCCCTTCGTCTTACCCCTACCCCTTGGTTTGGCGCGTTCACTTGAGGGCAAGGGGTGTCCCGATTCTAATTTTGATCAAGGGCTAGGGCCACGACCGAGGGCTACATACCCCTTGAAACGAAGTAAGCTCTCGACCAGACTTGAAACGAAGGGGTACGCCTACAAGCTCAGGCAGGTTTTGGGATCAGGATGGCAGCGTCACATCGACCAGCCAAGGAGTCTCATAAATGTATTTTCATCAGTTGTAATTATCGATTAACAGTTTAGCATGGTTTACAATTATGACGCTGATGTTCTACGTTACTTTTAGCGAACTGTTGTTGCGGTTTTAATTGTAGTGATGTCTGTTTAGCCAACGTCATTGTTTTCATCGTACTTTCATGTATAAACAAGCTAGTTTTTTTGTCAAGCTGAGGTACCCGATAATCCTTGACATTTGTTTACGTTTGTTTGCGTCAATTGTTGTCGCCTCTGTAGACGTAGCAGCCAGGTAGAGGCAAGGGATGATGACATAAACGGTAATCGAGTGGTGTCCCATTTCTTAGGGGAACATTCGTACCCCGAGCCCTCTCAGCTCGATATCGAGGGGCAAGACAAGGACGTACATAAAGGGGTAGGGGAAGGGGTAAGACAGAGTAAGGGGATGCAGCCTATGTACAGAGCAGCTCCTTCTGACCCTGGCTTCCGTTGACTTCCATTGGAATAATGTGGCCCCTCTTTCCGTAACTGTCATTTTGATTTCAGATTCAGATTTCAAGTATTTATTGTCATTGCACAAGAAAGAACAATGAAAGTGCATTTGGAGCATCCACATACGTAGTTGTAAAGTGCGAAGTAGTAAAGTGCAAACACAGTGAACATTTTTTGATCTGAAAATGTTCGTATACTCACTCTACATGATACTGATGTTTTTAATCTACTTTGTCTATTAAAAATAACCTTTTCAAATTTGCCCCTATAATAGTTAACATCGTGAGATTCATTTGAGTGGAGCCCAGTGGTGAAAGTAAAGCGGTGCGCACCGGAACGCAGCACCGGTATAAAATTCACAGCCGGTACGCAGCACCGCTAAGAGAATATGGTTAATGGTGGCCAAAACCCACATTTGAAAAAAAAAGTAAGGTGCGCTATTTAAGTAGAAAACACAAACAACCACACTATGCCATTCGAGAATAACTGAAAGCTACAAGAAACTCTCGTGCAGAGATATCTGCAGTCTGTTAAGCAAGGATTGTCAAAACTTATCTGACTGTAGCCGTGAAAGTAGCCTAAACCATTGCGAGGCACTGGTAGAAGATTTAAGGCCGGCGCGCTGCCTGCACCTGTAGGCCCACAAAAATATGAAATAATTAAGTATATTAAAAAAGTTATTCATCTATGAAAAAGGTGTAAAACGTAAAAAAAAAAAAAAAAGGTAAAACGAGTGTTTAAAACAAAAACAAAAACGGTAAAGTGATGCACTGTACATTATAGTACCTGTAAGAAATGAAAACTAATTCACCACTGGTGGAGCCGAACGCTATGGGTGACGTCACACTCGCTTAGTCCATTTCTCTATACAGTCTATGGAGTATACTTGTCGCGGTGAAAACGGGTTGATCTGGAGTCTAAAGATTGCTCAAACAGCCACAAATCTGGCTAAATTTTCGAGTGGGTAAATAAGAGAAAACTACTCTGACATCGTAAAAAGATCTCAAAAGTCAGTTTCGCACAATAGGGCCACTTTAATAATTGCAGTCATGATAAGTGACGTTAAACTGTTCACTGGTCGCATCGGTGCCTGTTGACGTGTCCACTATTGAAGAAGACACATTGTTTTGAACTGTGAATGACATGTTTTCCTCATTTTGAAATAAAGGATAGGATATTATCCTTCAAGACAGTTGGACAAATTCAACTCACACAAACAGTTCTTGCAGTTTTGTTTCTGGCAGATTTCCATTTTTTTTGACAGGACACAGACTGTAACAGGCAAACAAGACTGTGGAATATCCAAATAACATGGTGTAAGTAATGAGTTTTTGGCAAATTGTAGCGATGCTGCCAATTTGGACAAGATTCACTTTATGGACAAATAAACGTGCTTTTTATTTGTGGAGGCCAACTTCACTTGAATTTTAAACTGATTTCACTAAATACAGTGCACATGCAGTTGCTAAGAATGCAGCTAAGGCAGTATTAGTTTTGTCTGTAACCAAATGAGCAGCAAGTAAAGCAAGTTAATAATGGGCTAAAGAAAAAATGGGTCAAATGCTGAATACAAATGCAAATTTCCCTACTGGCACAGTAAAGCTAAACCTTAAAGCAGACATGTTGTGCTTTTTTTGGGTAATTAATATGAAAATATAAATTATGTAGACTGTGATTTTACATTTTGACCCCATGTCAGATTTTTTTATTTTTGTTTTTTTCAAAATGTTTTTTTTTTGGTCAGGAATAGGAGGTAGCAAAAAAACTTAAATTAATTAAGAGTCCTCAAGCCTAAAATGTAAGAGAGAAGAGGATTATTAAAACAGGCATGAATTGATTAAAATACATGAAAAGTCTAATGAGGGAAGACTATCATTAAACTCTTAGACTATAATCTTTTAAATTGTACATAGCATTTTCGGCTCATTTAGAGAGACAGCATTGTAGATTAATAGATTCAGTCATGTTTTGATTGATTATTTATTAACCTTGCACAGCTAGATGGATTCTTATGAGAGAGTGTCATCTTGACATACTCCCGCTGTAAGGTTCAAATCTGCCCAGCAGCGTGTGAACCAATCACGTCACAGCACTGAGGTTTGTGAAGCCAAAGCAACCAAAACAAACATGGCAACGCTGATAGACCTACTTCAGCCTATTTTACAGAAAATACAGACTATTCTGTTTGTGAAAAATGCAGAAGGTAAGCACATTTGTGCATTTGTGAACAGGGAAGATGTCTGTGCTATTCTCTCAACTGGATGTAACAAGAGTTTTATTTATTTTATTTTTTTTTGCTGTTGTGACGCTTCAACCAGTCACATTCAAATAGTCATCAGTATGTTGTGCCTTTTCTGATTGCTTTGAGCAAGAGACATCTCAGATTGATCATGTGTAGAACTCACTTCAGAGTGCTACACATGTCAATCTGGTGTGAGCCAGATTACTTATTATATATATTAAAAAAAGAAATCTGAAAATAACTTCCTTAGCTTCTTGCATGGTTCAGAAAATGCCTCCATTGTCTTTAAAATACCAGGCTGAACTCTTGTGAAATAAAGCACCTTGGCATGGTTTGCTGCGCCTCATTTTGCCATGAGGAGATGGCATCATTACAGTATTGGGCAGCAGCTCCAGGCCTGGTCGATAATATTTCTCGAAAACTATTACGCTCATGTACTCCCCAGGGAGGAGGCGCCATGGTGGGGAAAATAGAAGCTGCGGCAATGATCGTATCAAGTCATCTAATCACTTGAGTCACAGTGAAAGCAGATAGTGAAAAGTGATTTCTTGTTCTTTCTGTGTCACTAAGCTATATATATATATATATATACTCACAACATGGTGTTTAGAGAGTTGAATTACAGACAGTGATGATTCATAATTCCTCATTGACTGTGAGAGCAGTTGTATCTGCGCACTAAGCATTAATATGGTAATCAGCAAGTAATAAAGTACTTATCCTCATCTTAATTAGACATCACAGTACATCCTGGAAGTTAAAAATTCAATTGAATAATTTCCACTAGCCATATTTTATTTGGATCAAGACAGTCTGCAAAGTAGCTATTTAAAAATAAAATTCAAAACAAGATTTGTCATTTATAGTTTTGATGCCTAATAATCAGATTTCACCCATCAATCAATCAAAAATGCTCATATTGTACAGTCAAGCTAGTACAATGTATTAATAACATTACTTATTCTGTTTTTCTCTGACAAATACAGATTTCTAACATGTCTTTGTGCTGTAGGGTAGGGTTGACACTCTTCCTTCAAATCACCAAAATCTAACCATTTCTTCAGTTCCTTATAATTAATTTACAGCATTCACGGCCCTCTTTGTGAATATTAGTCGTAAGAGCGCCTCTAATTCCCGTATCTTTGCACAATGCGGCAAAGTGGCCAGGCACAGGCACAGGCAGTACTTGTACAGGAAGTAATCAAGCGCTCTCATCTTCATCCCCATTAGAACAAACAGCAGTCACGTGTAGCAAAGCCCGACAATAGCCACAGATGGGTGATTAGCTGGAGTGCTCTGAAGGCCACGCTGTTCTTTCTCCTATTCGACGAGATGGGAGAAAAGACCCCAGTGGAGAGGGTGCAGTAATCACAAATACTTCAAATGCGCATGCGCTAATCAACTTATTTTAGTTTCAGACATGAATTTGCTCGTGCATGGCTTAAAAATATTGTTTAGGTTTAACCCCTGGATATACAATGAACAATGTCATTTTTATATGTTGTTTTTTGTAACTTTTGACCACACAAACGGCGTACGTCTCGGCAATGACTCATCTCTGCTATGCTAACTGAGGTATTGGAAAATGCTGGAAAATGCTAAAATCCGCTTTTCTGCTTTGCGCCTGTATTTTGAGGGGTATTAATGGCTTTGTAAATCTCGCTCTGATTATCCCTGGCTGCGATGCAAAGTGTGCATTAATCATACATTCTGATCTGGAGAGTTTGAAGGGATCCTCGTCTCTGCTCTGGGGAGGCCCGCACAGGTCACTAATTGAAGCGAGCGGGGGGTACGTGCCAAGTGTCATCCTCCGGCAATGATCTGGAAGAGGAGCTGATTAGAAATACACGTGGGCATGTGAGTTACGCTTGGTTTGAGGAAAGGGATGAGCCTGAGAGTTGCATAGAGGAGGTTGGGGTTTAGGGATTCTCTATGTGTGTATTATGTGTATTATTATTTATGCTATATTACGCAAATTTGACTCTTGTGAGCTTTAAACCATGTTACAATGTTGTTGCCTCATTAAAAACATACCTGGAGTTGTTTTGTTTCATTCACACATGTTTGAGTAACCCTTTATTAGTCTGTTCCGAAACCTTGTGATGTCATGTAGTGGTAGTTTTGGTACATCTACTTTTTAAATTTAGTTCCGCAGACACTGGCAATTCCAGGTCTGAAGTCATCCAAATGATTTAGGCAAAGCGTATATAGAACTTTCTGTATTACATGACATCACAAGGTGTAACAGAGTGTTTTCAGTTTGAGAGAAGAACTCAGCCTAAATGTGAAGGGATTGTGTTTTAAACATGGTCAGATCTGTGGAGAAGCAAGCCTGCACATAGTAAGAATTCCTGTTTTTCGAGGTATTTTTGAGCTATAAAACACAGTGACAGACGAGTTTAATGCCCTACTGTGGAATTCCATGCAAATAAATAACCTCTCCATGGAGACAAGCAAGTAGTGTACCCACCAGCTTAGAAATTACATAGTGCACCTTTAAGTCTTTTAATTTAATATTTTTAATAGCTTAAGCTTTGCCTGGAATGTTTCACAATATACAGCTCTGGAAAAAAATAAGAGACCACTACAAAATTAACAGTTTTTCTGATTTTACTACTTATAGGTATGTGTTTGGGCAAAAGGAACATTTTTGTTTGAGTCTATAAACTCCTGACAACATTTCCCCCAAATTCCAAATAAAAATATTATTGTTTAGAACATTTATTTGCAGAAAATGACAAATGATCAAAATAACAAAAAAGATGCATGTTTTCAGACCTCAAACAATGCAAAGAAACAAGATGAAATTAATTTTAAAACAACATAATACTAATGTTTACACTTGAGAAGAGTTCAGAAATCAATATTTGGTACAATAACCTTTATTTTTAATTACAGCTTTCATGCGTCTTGGCATGCTCTCCACAAGTCTTTCACATTGTTCTTGGGTGACTTTATTCCACTCCTGGTGAACTGAAGTAGCTCAGCTTTATGTTTGTGTTGGAATTCAACAGACGCTGTAATACATGTAGAGATGCTGATTTCAGAAAAAAATGCAGTGGTCTCTTATTTTTTTCCAGAGCTGTTGGTGATTTGTACCGTAACTACAACTTGGCTTGCTGGCATCTTCTGCTCGTCTCCATGGAAATAGTTAAATGTCACACTGTGGAACATTCCAGGCAAAGACACCCTCCAGAAAAGCTACATATCGCATGTTTGAGTATTCATTTGTATTTAAAGAAGACATATTGTGCTTGTGTGTGCTCTGACACCCATGGATCATTATGACATTTTAAATCACAAAATTGATCTAAAATTACTTAATAACATAAAAAGAAACATGCCCAGTGACTTCTGTGTTACAAACCTGTGATGCCCAATGGGAGCTGACGTCATTTGTACCAAAAAGGCTACGCGATCCTGCCGAATCCTATACAGTATATCATGGATTAAGAAAATAAAATTGAAGAACAAAGTATATACAGAGTAGTAGTCATATAATGTACATAATAGGCCCGTTTTAATAATAATATAATTTTTCCACTCAATTTAATTTCAGCATTTTTGACAGCTTAAAATCCATACGCAAGTTGTCTTCACATGATGATGAGTGTAGAAATATAGCATGCATCTCTATAATGTGCGTTTGATTTGTGCTAATGGACATACCTGAGCATTGGATTGAGAAGGTCACGCTTTGGAAGATGATCCGGTGAAGGGCATTAAGCAGCTCTGTGTAGACTAAGATTCATAAAGGACAAAGCTCTACAGCGGCCAGTACATATGCAAATCTATTAGAATTAATGTTCCTAAACTAATACAAGGAGTAAATGAACATGCTCTCATCATGCAGGCAGCACATGTCCGCTCCAGTGTGTGTTGCTAGGATATACATTCACCACTGTCGGCCATGTTTTCTCCCCGTGCTCTTGTCATTGGTGCGGAGCTTTGGTCTGCTGCCGTGGCGACCATAGGGAGGCCATTTAGCGTGTGGGCTGGCTGATGGAGCAGAGAGGGTTGGGGCGAGTGATGAGATGTGATAAAACAGGCTGCACTGTCATTATCAGAGCTCTCAAGGCTCCAGTGGACAGTTGTGCAATGGCGTCAGACCCAGGTGTACTCAGCTTTATGGATATTTCACTCTGCCCTCTCCAGCATAGGGAGCAGGCAAAATCCATACAACAAAATGTTTCAAAGGCAGATTTAAAGAACTACTGTGCTTGTCTCTGCTCTATGACACCCATGGACCACAATGTTTAATTTTTAAATTGCAATATTTATCAAAAACATCATAAAAGAAACAAGTCCTGATTTCCGCATCACAGCAACAGTCTCTGGAGCGAGGATTGACAGCCGACCGACAGCCACAACAATCCAACATGGCGTGAACTGGTGCGCTCCAGACTTTGAAACAGAGCGGACATTTGTGCTTGGATCATGCAGTTTCCCTTTTCTCCAGTCACGGCAAGACATCGCAAGCGGCAGCGGTGCCACGTAGGGGCGGGGCTGAGAGGGCCTCCTCACGTACCGCCTGTAGACCGCCAGTGGCTGTGCCCCAGTACCCTGCATCTGACTCAAAAGTTAGATTTTCAACAAAATGTGCACTAAAATGCCAAAATAAGGCCAGGGACAGGTATACAATTCTGTTTTAGACACATTTACACAGCTAATAAGTAGGAAAAAAGTGATTTTGGTGTTTAGTGGCCCTTTAATGAGCCACACCATTTTCACAAAAAAATTAACATTAATGGTGCATTAATCTTCAATAAATGGAAGATAAACACAATATAGCGCATTTTGTTTAATGCATGTTTCTAACTAGAACAATACATTTATATAGAACAATGCATTTTTATTCAAACATACATTGTAGGGCTTTCATTAAACCAAGAGGAATGCTGATTTGGTCAATTTCAATCAGTGACACTAGAGGCCCTAAGAACATTGCTTTTCAGCAAACACAACCATAACAAAAATAGAAAGCTATTGAAAGTACTTAGACATTTTTGTTTAGAAACAGTATTTTGTCAACATGTTCTGAGCTGAGTGTACTACTTTGAGTAGTGACAGTGTCTCTGCTGTTGAGAATACGTGCGCAAAGGGCGACACTAGTCCCTGGGATGCAAAAGTACATTTTCGCTAGTTGTGACATGAGTGGATATTCATTCTGATGCTCTTTTCACCAACTAAATGGATTTCTGAAAGAGACAAGGCTGGTGCCTCCTTGTACCTTGTCACCTTTTCTTCTACACGATCCTGTGTGGTGCTGTGTCTCGCAGCAGTACCTGCGATGTAGGTTGGACCAAGTAGATTGGCCAAACTGCACATGGCCTTTGTTCGTTTGGGTGGACGTAGACCAGCGTCCTCCTTAACTTTTTCAGAATCATCCTCCTCCACAGGCATCACCTCGGTCACAATTTCAAGATCAGCCTCTCTCTATATTGTAAAACAAATGACATGTTTGTATTAAGTTTATATTCATAATAAACTTTATAGGCAAACAAGATAATACATCTATATGAAAGTTATACCCAGCTACAGGTTCCTAATTTTTGTAAAAACACATTCCATTTGAATTTAAAATCAACTATAAATTTAATGTATATGTGATGAACATTTTATTTATATATTTATGTAGTTATTTGTGAAACAGCAAATTAACAAACCTCAAATAAATGATCAATTCGTCCAGCCTCTGCAATGACTCATTTAGATTTCATCTCGTTGATCATCAGGAGGGAAGGGCAAAGCCGAATGCCGAGCATACTCTTTCTGTTCATTCTTGTACCTCTTGCTCAAATTCTCACAACTGACTGCTTTGATTTCTTTCACCAAAGTGGAATCAGATGAAGTGAGCATGTAGTGATGCAACAACTGCAACAAGTGTTGGTGTATTTTCCTTGGACATCACTAGTGTAGCTACCTTCATGGGCTTCCTGGCATTCACAATATCCTCTGCAGCTAATAGTCTGACTCACTGAGGGTGAAAAAGTTTGAAATGCATCTCACGCCGCCCAATAGATGCTCGACTGTAGATAGTTTCAACGTTGTCTGTCACAATAGCCGGATCTTTGCTAGCGATGTCCCGTTCCTCAAGTACTGCGCTGAGTAGCTTCACAATGTTGGTCCCTGTGTGACGTTCGTGCATGGCTCTAGTTCGTAAAACATTGGAAATTAGCTTCCTGTGTTCATTGACAAAATGGCTTGTAATGGTTGGGACAGCCCATTGGTCCGACATCCCATTATTCCGACCACACACAGCAAAGATGTACACTCAGAGCTCCAAACTCCGAAAGTGTGGTGCTCTGAATACAAGAATTCCACCCACATTACGGATGTACGAACGGTTTCAAAGGACCAGAGTGTGCTTGGATTGCTCAGAGTAGCAGTTTATGCCCGTTCCAACAATTCAGCATATTGAAGTCCACAGAATAACCAAAGACAATTGAGCCAGTGCCCAGTATAAGCCTATAAGGATAACGCACCCTGAGAACTCCCCTATTTGTGCAGTATTTTTCACAAAGAGACACGGTGAAGTGGTACTGGAGTGTCACACAGGCGACCCAGGTTCACATCCCAAGACTTGTCAGTTATCTGTTGATTTTTTTTTTTTTTTTTTTTTTTTTTCGTAGCTAACATTTAAGTAAAAAAATAATACTTCCCTACGACAAAACCCATCACAAATTAACACATTCCAAATAACACATGGGAGGAGACATAGCCTACCTCTAGTCACTTTGGTGCCCTAGGCGAACACCCCCTTAGAGCTCACAGGAATCCAATTTGCATAATATAGGACTTTGAAATTATGGCTACTCTGTTGTCTTCTAAACTGCAATATCTTTTGGTGGAATAAAAACTAGTTTGTGTTGTTTTCAGCTTTTAGATTATGTAAACACAATCTATCATTTCCGCCTTGCCTTTTTGCATAATGTAAGATTATTTTCATTTCAACTAAACACAATAGAAACAGCTGTCTTAGTTCATTTAAAGCCAGTTTTCATTATTCAGTTTTCATTATTCAGCCATTCCATCAAAGTTGGATTGGATTGGAGATTTCGCGTTTCGTAACTTGAAATTTCATTCGTATCTAGAGACCAAAATTTGACGTGAAGGCGTTTCGTAACTTGAAATTTTCGTTTGTTGGGTCATTCGTAAGGTGAGGTACCACTGTACATGAAAGGAAATGGCATGGTTACATCACATTTATGTTATCTAAAGATGCAGTGTGTAGCTTTTGCTTGTCTCCATGGTGATCTTTTGCCTGGCATGTTATACAGCATGGCATTAGATATCTGTCTAGCATTTATTTAATTAAGGGCGTTTTTATTAATCAAATATAAATTCAAAAACATCTGACCTGCTCACCCTCTTACCCCCATGGATACTGATACCTTATAATGCCATACTGTGGAATGTTAAAAGGGCCTAAAAAAAATAAATGTTGGTTTCCGATGTGTTGACAGTTCTAGACATGGGTAGGGAGGGAATTTATTTTATTTTTTTTATTTATTTATTTTTCCTGTGGGAATATGGACATTTTGAAAGAGTGTGTGTTCCTTCCTTCCTTCCTTCCTTCCTTCCTTCCTTCCTTCCATCCATCCATCCATCCATCCATCCATCCATCCATCCATCCATCCATCCATCCATCCATCCATCCATCCATCCATCCATCCATCCATCCATCCATCCATCCATCCATCCATCCATCCATCCATCCATCCATCCATCCATCCATCCATCCATCCATCCATCCATCCATCCATCCATCCATCCATCCGACTTCGCCCCACAACAAAGCGTATTCTTCCGCCGTTCGCGTTTGTTTACGTCGCTTACCACGCTAAACCGCGTAAGACGGAATGACGCAACCCGAGGACCCCCGTACACATTGCAGCGCAGGTGTGGTGAATTACGTCGATTGTAGTCTACAAGGCTATTAGTTTTCTTTCTTTCTTTTTTAACCGAAGCTTGTAAAATTAATTTGAGTATCAAATTTATTTTATTTTATTAAGTCCAATAAAATAATTTGGGTCGCATGCAAATCAACAGGGTCGGTCGGCAACCGGAAACTTAGATTTATTTTTTTTAGGCCCAGGAATAACACCACTATTGACCCATGCAAGTGGTGTACCCTTCACCGTAAAAGTTTCACAATGCATCTTTAAAGGCGCTATGCAACTTTTTTCGTTGAGGATCCGTTATCTGCTTGTATCCATGGAGATGTTATTGTTTCGCCTTGAGTGTTCCACAGCAACTTACATGGCAACTTATCAATCTTGCATTTAGTTTTTTTAATTCAAAATTTCCTTGAAAAACATGCGTTAATTCTGTTAGCGGGCTCACCGCTTCACTGATCAGACCTGTAACTTGGCCTGGTGGTGTCATTTGCTTGTCTCAGTGGAAATTGATAAGTTTAATGTAATACTGTGGAGCAATTCTGGCAAAGTTAACATCTCTACGGAGACAAGCAGGTGGCAGACACATTGCACCTTTAATTATTGGGGAAAAAAAAAAGGACTTGATATAATACTTTTCTTACTTTTGGTGAGTATCTGGAGCTCCTATTCAACATTTGACCACATAAAACACATTGTATTTAGATGCCGTTGACCTGCTTTTCTGTCCTTATAATGTATTTAATTCATGCATAAAATCACCCCAAATGTCACGATTTCACAACAACTGACCTTCACGGCCATCTTCCATACAATCTCATCTCATGGAGTGTCTGTCTTTTCTATCTGAAATGCCAATTAAATGAGGAATTAGCTTTATTTCTCGCTGCATGCTGATTATCAATGATTCTTTGATTGGTCCTTGTGACTCCCCCACTTCCATTCGAACCCTGGTACCATTTAGTTCACTGAGAAAAATAATTGCGGATTACCCAGCCAGCTTGTGTTTATTATATTATCCTAGACTTGGACAGACGAGGCCTTCTGTGCTTTGACCGAGAGCTCAATTAGTCAAAAATGAACTGCCTTTTCCGTCCACATTGCTGTATTATTTGCTTCATTATTTATGTATAGCTTTTTGCATGCAACAGTGTACCTATACTCTTTAGCAGGAATAATAATATCCATTTTGTCCATTTTGACGCCTACTCCTGTTGATCTCCTACCACTGATTTGCATGAAAGTTTACATAATTAGCCCCGGTCTGCTCTCCATAATGTACAACAGGCTATAGCTATAACTAGAAATAGAAACAGGGCTATTGTTCTGAGAATCTGTGAAATCAATGGGTGTCACTCACGCCTCAGTCCGTCCACTTAGACTCACACAGCATCTCACAAGTGCTACTTTAAAGGTGCACAGTGTAACACGGGCAGCACCTGCTCGTTTGCATGTTATTGCTATGCCTTAAATGTTTCACAGTATGATGCGTGTAGAATCCCTCAGTCGTCCAGGTAGAATCCATGGCAAAAGGAGAAATTCAATTTGTCAACTGGACAAATTAAAGTTTATTTGGTCGAATGTGTTTCGCAGCTCATCCAAGCTGCTTCTTCAGTTCTGGCTAGAGTGCTGGTGGACACTGCTTATGACAGTCTGCAGGGAGGAGCTAATTACAATGAAATCACTATGAAACAATCACACCTATTTGTTTTCAGTTTCTGTTAGTTATTGAATAGGCTTACTTAACTAACAGAAACGGAAAACAAATAGGTGTGATTGTTTCATAGTAATTTTATTGTAGTTAGCTCCTCCCTTCAGACAGATATAAGGCAGTGTCCAGGCCTAAAAAAAAATAAATGTTGGTTTCTGATTTGTTGACAGTTCTAGACATGGGTAGGTAGGGAATTTTTTTTTTTTTTTCTTTTTTTTCCTGTAGGAATATGGACATTTTGAAAATTTATTTTATTTCCTTCCGCTGTGTGTGTGTGTGTGTGTGTGTGTGTTCGTGTTCGTTTGTCTGTGTCGACTCGACCTCCACGAGCGCGTTTCCAACGGAATCAAGAACCCGGACATTCGAAGGATTTTTGTATAAACTCCGGCCGGTTCTTAAGACTTCGCCCCACAACAAAGCGTATTCTTCCGCCGTTCGTTTACGTCGCTTGCCACGCTAAACCGCGTAAGACGGAATGACGGGTAATTTTTAAAAAAAAAATTTTTACCGTCGTAACCCGAGGACCCCCGTACACATTGCAGCGCAGGTGTGGTGAATTACGTCGATTGTAGCCTCGCGGAAATCGAAAAATACAGTAGGCTATTAGTTTTCTTTCTTTCTTTTTTAACCGAAGCTTGTAAAATTAATTTGAGTATCAAATTTATTTTATTTTATTAAGTCCAATAAAATAATTTGGGTCGCATGCAAATCAACAGGGTCGGTCGGCAACCGGAAACTTAGATTTATTTTTTTTAGGCCCCACCAGAGCCTGACCAGAACTGAAGAAGCAGCTTGGATGAGCTGCGAAACGTATTCAACCAAATAAACTTTTGTCCACTTGACAAATTGAATTTCTCCTTTTGCCAAGTTTCACAGTATGGCACTCTTTCATCCTTACAACACCAGGCTAACATAACGGGTCAGATTTGTGGAGAGGTGACACCCACAATATTGTGAATTTTTGTCATGGGACACATTTGTAGGCTGGAATTTTTATGATTGTCACATGACAATCCGGGATCAGCTGAGACTGTCAGAGGTAAGCCGGTGTCAACACACGTAACTTTTAGAAGGAAACCCATACAGATTAACATAAAAACACACACACACACACACACTATCCCTTTAAAATGTTGGCAAGATCAGAGAAATTTGCAGTGCACAATGACCAGCCACTGCCAGTCCACCACACAAGAGGAGCTACAACCCCAGGAAAGCAAACTGTTCCACTCCTGCATTTAGGATCAAACCCAGAGGTAAGAGTTTGGACCAATCACAGAGCAGTATTGTGGAAGCCAAAGATGAAGGGCCAAAATTAACTAAAACAAACACAGTGACGCAGACATACTTCACCCTATTTTGGTGAACATACAGACTATTTTGTTTGTAAAAATGTGCAGAGGGAACACGCCTTTTGCATTTGTGGATGATGTCTGTGCTTTTCTCTCAATTGGATTTAACACAAGCTGATTTCTCAGCTTGTTCCACTGTCACACTTTGACCAATCAGATCTGCTGGAAGGTTCTATTTTCCCTGATCGCTTTCAGCAAGAACTGTTCCAGATTGAAAATGTGTAGAAGAAGAGTTAGACATTTCAATCTGGCTTCTGTCAGATTAAGGTGACCGTGCCCTCCGAAAGTGTGCATGCTTTTCAAAGGATTTTCCAACTATATAAATGACCTGTTATTGAACAAATCCTAGATAGGAGTTATATGCCATAGTGTGCAAAGCAATCTCATCTCCACAAAAAGATGGCACCTGCTCCCCAGAAAAGTGACATGGATTGTGTCAGAATGTACAGATCATTAAATAGTAATTAGTGATATACTCAAAACTCTGAGACAACAATATCTTGTGTTGACATTGCTTCTTAAACATCAGCCTGGGTCGATGGAGAGACAAAAGTGCCTTAAAGGGAGCCTCCACACTCAAAGGTCATCGCTGAATGCTGACTATAACTGCACCCTCAATGTCTGTTTGGCTTGTGAATAGTGCATGAATGCCTTCTGACTCAACGTGTAGTGACTGACATTAAGAAGAGTCAAAAAGAGAGATGAGTCTTAGACATTTAAAGAGAATCTCAAATCTCTTCTGCTGATAAAGTCTGTTCCATGTAGAACTGATGTACAGGTAATGCCATGTGAGAGAGCATTCATTTCAATGGTGAAGCACTCAAGTGATCAGAAATAACATATTGACAAATAAATGCCCGACATGCAAGTGTAGAGAAATACATATTGTTTCTTAGTTTAAACCTGTCCTGGGACATTTTTGTTAAAATCTATATACAGTTCTGGAAAAAAATAAGAGACCACTGCATTTTTTTTCCTGAAATCAGCATCTCTACATGTATTACAGCCATTCCATTCCAGTGTCTGTTGAATTCCAACACAAACACAAAGCTGAGCTACTTCAGTTCTTGCACCAGGAGTGGAATAAAGTCACCCAAGAACAATGTGAAAGACTTGTGGAGAGCATGCCAAGACGCATGAAAGCTGTGATTAAAAATAAGGGTTATTGCACCAAATGTTGATTTCTGAACTCTTCTTAAGTGTAAACATTAGTATTACTGTATGTTGTTTTAAAATGAATTTGATCTTGTTTCTTTGCATTGTTTGAGGTCTGAAAACATGTATTTTTTTTTTGTTATTTTGTCATTTTCTGCAAATAAATGCTCTAAACGATATTATTTTTATTTGGAATCTGGAGGAAATGTTGTCAGTAGTTTATAGACTGAAACAAAAATATTCCTTTTGCCCAAACACATAAGAAGTAAAATCAGAAAAACTGATAATTTTGTAGTGGTCTCCTATTTTTTTTCATGTCGCTAATTTCCATATGGGACTAAATGTATGAGCAAATTTGTGTCCAAAACTTGACAATTTAGAATTTGCATTGCCTTGTCTTTTAATTAGCAAGTCAAGAATATATCAGTGATTTATCCATCAAATTACAGTTCTATAATTTACAGAATCGACTTAGTTTTTTTTTTTTTTTTTGCCCTGGTTTAGCCATTTTGAACAACCTGTTTATGACTGACATTAACTTAACATTTACCTTTTTGCGTCTCAGTTCAGTACATATGTCCCAAGTACTTCAACCTACATTGTAACGCTTTAATTCCCTGTCAGGACTTGATTAAAACCACTACTTTGCCCAATCATATGTCATGCTTATGTGGACACGTTTCTTTCTGGTGTGAAGAGAGCGAGAGAGGGTGTGTACCTCTAGTTTCACCACAGGGGGAGCCTTCAGCGCTGCACTGCGATAGAGGGAGCTCTGATGAATTATTGATGCTATGGATGGATGGTTCATCACTGCAAATGTGTGTAGTGTTACCTGGAAGGACTGCTCCGCTGGGCTTTGGCTCCATTCTCAGCGCTGCATACTTCTCATGCACCAATATTGTCTTACTGCTTTGAATTGTGATCTATTCAACTTTTCCAACTTCCCTGTTGCTAACATTTTGATTTTGTCTTTTGAAATCTCTTTACACCCACAACTACATTTTAAGTAATGCCGCTACATCGGGCAGTACCTGGAGGAATAAAGAAGACGAGTGAGAGAAGAGGACGGTCAGGGCCTGGAGAAATAAAGAACAGTGTGATTGATCCAAACTTAAAATTGCAGAGGCCATTGAAGGCAGCACAGACATATTTAGATTTATGTGTTTTTGACCTGAAATCTGCACATTGGCTTACTCTAGTTTGCAGGAATAGTAGATAATGCTATTAAAACAACATATACACAGTTTAGTTCCACAAACATTTTGGAGTTTGATGATATTCAGAATATTTCTTCTGGATTTCAGAATTAGCTTATATATACAATATGCTTTTCCCCCCCTCATCCCTCCTGAGGCTTTTGTTTTGTTTTTCTTGATATTTTCCAATGGTCAAAGGTACATTGTTTAATTACTTTGTCTAAAAAGTTTCACAGTATGGCATTAAGTCTTATTAGACTTAGACAAACTTTATTGATACACAAGGGAAATTGTTTGGGTACAGTAGCTCGCTCATCAAATATATAACAGAGGGTAAAAAAAAATAGATGGAATAGCAACTAAAGAGCAACAGACTAGTGCTCTTATCTTATGAAGACCAAACCAGACCAAGTTAGATCTGTGGAGAAGCAAACCTATTTGTTTGTTTTTTGAGTAACACACCTAACTTAAAAAAAAAAAAAAAAAAAAAAAAAGTAAGGTAGAGCTGTTTAATGTCAGGCTGTGAAACATTCCAGGCCAAGGAATAACATATCCAAAGAACCCAGCAGGGTGATACCCCCCCAAGGAAAAAGTTACATAGTGCACCTTTATTGTTATTGTGTAAAACAGTGGCTCTCAAAAGTTTCACACCAATCACCACTAGAAAATGTGTGACCACCAGATCTAAACCAGGTCTAAATTCAAACTATTTGAGGTCTAAATAAGGGCTAAATCAGATCTCCATTCTAAGTACTACATCAGGGGTGTCAAACTCATTGGGTCCGGGGGCCGTATCCAACCTACTTTGATCCCAAAGGGGCCAGATCAGAAAACTCATAGCAGATATACCCCAAAAATAGTAATAAATCAAAATATTTGTGCACAGAAATACAGATTTATTATAGAAGTCTTTTTTATTTGATGGCCTCTTTCTTTTATAAAATATAATATTATGAACAACCTGAAACTTTAAAGGGACAGTGTGTAAGATTTTTACCCGTTAATTACTGAAATTGAAGATACCCATTCAAAAATACATTGTTTTCCAAGCCTTTTCACTTCCATCATGAAATCAAAGTATTCTTTTGGACTTAGATATAGTCACATAAAAGGGGGATCTTCCCCATGCAGAGGCAGCCATTTTGAATACGAGAGCCGCAGAAGGACATTTGGGCTCCGCCTTCGCCTTCGGCAAGGCTCGTGGTTTTGGGAAAACAACACAAGCATGCTGCCGGATCAGACGTCGTAATGGATCTAACACGTGTTTTGGACTAAATTGTTTACTGGATTTTATTTGCTGGATCCTTACGGACAAATTGAGAGCAAGTTTATGGTGAAATACAGAGTTTGACCTGTGGAAAGCATTCTAAGGTAAGCTAACCTCGTTTTGTGCTTTTCCGTATAAAAGCCCCATGTGCTCGGGGACTGATTGTTGTGCAGGGAAATGAATTGCATAGTCAAAAAGAGGAGACTGTAAGGTTTCATTTGATGTGTAGAGTGTCATGGTACATGATCAGGAATGTGTGTGTTCATGAGAAAAGAAAAAAAGTAAAAATAACCGGGACCGCATTTTATTTATACAGTAGCGGCGCACGGCTCGTGTGCGGGTACGAGAGCGCGCCCGGGTGACCCTCGAGGTCTGCCGTAGCTAAAACAGAAAGTGCAATAGCACCATCCACCTATGCGCCACGAATCCTACACACTGGGGCTTTAAGAAAAATGCAGTTTCAACACAAGCATACAAGTTTCCTATTCACCTCCGTGAACAAATAGGAATTAGTAATTTTTTTCTTGGAAAATCCTGCACTTGGCGTCCACTTTTCTAATTTTTGACATTTTGCTGATGAGGGTGTCACGGTCAACAGTCAAAACGATGGTCCTTTAAGAGCATTTGGAAAGAGGCGAGTCTTCATTTGTGCTGCTCTGGTGGGAGGGGCCACGCACAGAGGCGCTGGAGACACTGCTATGGTAAACTGCGCAGAAAAGAAGCGCAGAAAATTACCAATATTTTAATAGAAAATTCAAATATGATTACAATATTTTAATAGAAAATCAGCTGAGGGCCAGATTAAGGGTCTTGGAGGGCCGGATCTGGCCCTCGGGCCGCATGTTTGACCCCCCTGTACTACATACTTTTCATTGATTAATATTGTCTTACTTTGCATTGATCTACTCAGCTGTTCAAACTTCTTACACAGGTATTGTTTTTGAGGACATTAGGAACCAACTATTTCAATGTGAATTTGACACGCACATCAGTTCTGCCAGTGATCCACATCACAGCTCAGTATTGGCAATGAAATGTTACGCTAAAACAGCCCTTGTTTCTGAACTTTTTCTGTTTGAGTTTTGGTAATGAATAGTAATTATTAATAGTAATGAATAGTAATTTTTGAGCACCATGATGAAAATTCTAAATCTCTTGTCAGTGTGACGAAATTCAAAACCTTTATTCTGGGTTTCAAAAGTTGTTTTTTTTTTGTTTGTTTTTTTTAGATTTGCAATTTCTTACCTCTTGAGGCTATTGTTTCTGCAATATGTTAGTAATTAGTCGACTTGCATTCTGTAAGCAAATCAAATTAACACTAATCTTGGTTTTATTATTTTCAAAAGGAGATGTTCTTGTTTCCCGTAAGGCGAAATATATTTACCACATATTATGCATTCTTGTGGCTTTATTAGGGCCCGAGCACTGAAGACCCTATTGTAAGATCCTATTGTTGTTGCTCCGTTTCCGTATTATTATTATTCTCGTTCTTGTTCACACTCGCTGGGGCAATTTTGAGCATGTTCCCATGCTTCAAAACGAATGTAACTTTGCACGGGCATCACAAAGTGCGGCCAGTACAACTACAAAAAGACCACAAAGGTCCCCCGGTGACCCCCAGGAGCTCGATAGCGCCCCCTAGCGCGTTGTCTTTCGGAGCTGGCATACCATTTAAGATAGGTGCACAAAATTCGGTAGGGACGTGTATCTCAATAAGACGAACAAACGCCTCACTGCAATGTCATGGCCACGCCCAACAGGAAGTGAGATAATTGGCCTTTTGTGTGATTTTGTGGTATTTGACATACAATGGAATTTGAAACACTTCTCCTACACCTTACCTCAGATGGGCTTAAATTTTGGTGAACATAATCTTAAGACGTTGGAGATGTTAAATTGCGAAGGATTTTCAAATAGGCGGTAATATGACGATACGGCGGATCGATAAAGTTAGGTATTTATTGAATGGGAGTTATGAGTTATGAATGGGAGGCATTTGTTGCTAGGCAACGCCCTGATCAAAGGTCTTTGATCTTTATGTACCTTTGATCTGATATAGCTGCAAGCAGCAATGTGGGGCCAAGCACCGAAGGTTCATGTAGGCCTCAGCATGTAGGCCACATGCAGGGTCTGACAGTGTCTGACAGGGTCTGACAGGGTCTGACGGGGTCTGACGGGGTCTGACGGGGTCTGTTCTGACAGGGTTAGACCCTGTCAGAACAGACACATCAAAGACAGATCAAAGGTTGCTAGGTGCGTTGCTAGGCAATTGCTAGGCAATTCACATTTTTTTTAACTCACAATATGTGCATATGGGAAAATGTACTTTCATTAAACATACCTTCCAATGAGGCTGGAGCTCCCCCAAATTTATATTTAGACAGCAAACAGCTGAAATCCTTTTCCTTCATGAATGCTATGCTAACAGAATATCTGTCTGTTGTGAACACAATTTGTCCGCAGAATGACTTTGATAATGGTTAAAGGGCTTAAAAACAACATGAATGTCCAGAGTTTTATCTATGACGCAACTAAACAGCCAATATGCAAACAGAGTGTTTTTGTGTGCTCAGAGAAGATTACTTTGGATTTTTGGATTATTAAAACAGGCGTGAATGAAACACGATACAACTCAGGTATGTGACTGATGAGGGCACAACATTAGAACATGTTTTTTTAAAGGTCATATCCAGCTCTGGAAAAAAAATAAGACACTACTGCATTTTTTTAAAATCAGCATCTCTACATGTATTACAGCCATTCCATTCCAGCGTCTGTTGAATTCCAACGTGTTAAGTGTTTTGCGAATGTTATTGTGATGTCAAAATATGTACCTTGTAATAATAAAAGAAAAAAAAAACAACACAAAGCTGAGCTACTTCAGTTCTTGCACCAGGAGTGGAATAAAGTCACCCAAGAACAATGTGAAAAACTTGTGGAGAGCATGTCAAGACGCATGAAAGCTGTGATTAAAAACAAGGGTTATTGCACCAAATATTGATTTCTGAACTCTTCTTAAGTGTAAACATTAGTATTATGTTGTTTTAAAATGAATTTGATCTTGTTTCTTTGCATTGTTTGAGATCTGAAAACCTATATCTTTTTTGTTATTTTGACCATTTGTCATTTTCTGCAAATAAATGCTCTAAAGGATAATATTTTTATTTGGAATTTGGGGGAAATGTCGTCAGTAATTTATAGACTCAAACAAAAATGTTCCTTTTGCCCAAAAACATACCTAGCAGTAAAAATCAGAAAAACTGATAATTTTGCAGTGGTCTCTTATTTTCTTCCAGAGCTGTATAACACAAAAATGACTTGTGAGCTTTAAGCCATGTTACAATGTTGTTACTTTATCAAAAACATACCTGGAGTTGTGTTTTGTTTCATTCACACATGTTTGAGTAATCCTGGTTCATTAGAGCGTCTACATCTCCAAAGTTCAAAATGCTCTTTTCCACTTTGTGATGTCATGATGTAGTTTTCAATTTAACAGCTACTTTTTACCTTTTGTATAGCAGAAATGGGCAATTCCAGGACTTCTTTAATTATCCAAATGATTCCTAGTGTATGGAGTTTAAAAACGCAATGGGGTACTCACAAGGTGGAACAGAGTGCTTTTTATTTGAGAGAAAAAAAAAATCACCCCAAATATGCAAGGCTAGTGAGTTAAACATGAGTGAATGAAGCAAAACACAACTCCAGGTATGTTTTTGATGAGAAAACAACTGAAAAAACACCCAAAAATAGCGTGATACAGACCCTTTTAAAAACAAGTCGATTATAAAGGCACAAAGGTTTTCTGGGAGGTGTATAAAAAAGCTGTAAAGCCAGTCCAACAGTATTTCAGTTGATCAGCTCTTGTTTTGTTACTTTGCTAGCTCGACATCCCCCTGCCCGTGTCTCGCTTCACTCCTCAGCACTCCCACAGCCCCCGATGAACTTTGAGCCTATCGGTCAGTTATTCTTCTGTCCCTGCTCAGCCTGGTTAGTGCTATAGAGAAGTGTGAATCGCTTTAAGTGGAAGTGGCCCACACCTCTGGACATCAACACAATGTAACACTCCGGAGTGATCTCAGGTCAGGAGGAGGAGAGAAAGGAGGTGTGAGGAGGCCATTTTAAGCTTTTATAACGCGTAAATAATGGATGAACGGAAAAACATGAGCCTGGAGATCTTTGTGTGGATTTCAGTCACTGTATGTACATGAGTGTTGCTGAGCGGACTGATTTTTTTTTGGGAATATTCTGAGGCTACGTCCACACGACAAAGCTGCTGGATTTTTTTTTTTTTTATGCGGATCGAAAAAAATTCACATCCACACGTGTCAGATCAGTAAATATTTGCGTCCAGATGAAAAGGGAGCGCTGAGTGAAAATGATGTAATACATATGCCACACCAATATGTGGAGCTGTAAACAGGAAACAGCCACAGCCACCGGAAACGCAATACTACAAAGAGCACATGCGCATAAAGTCCTTTCTCTTCGGCAAACAAGCATCGCCACGTCATCGTTTCCCAAAAACTGCATTTTGCTCGTCCACACGACAACACGACCCCAGGGTTCTCAGATTTCTCCATTCTGGAACCCGTTTTCAAAAAACACCGTTTTCGCCCACCAAAAACTCCGGTGCCATGTGGACGAAAGGCCAAAACGAATAAAAACTTCTCAGTTTGCACCAAAAAACTTTGTCGTGTGGACAGGCCCTGAGTGTGGCTTTCAGGTAAATGTCATCAAATGGGTCATACTCAAAAATATGATTGTGTGTTTCCATGGAGATGTTTTAACATTACCTAGAATGCCCCATAGTACAGGGGGTCCTCGGGTTACGATGTTGATCCGTTCTTAAGACGCGTCGTAACCCGGATTTCGTCGTAAGTCGGAATTTGATTTTGATCTTCCAACCAAAGCACCAATAACCTTTCCATCTCAATAATTAGACCACTACGCTGCTTGGTTATCACTGTCGCTTTCATAGGAGCAGATCAGAGCCCACATCAGGTACTTCCGCCCACATTGGGCACGCACACGAGGCTGTCTTCTTCTCCCTACAACCACAACAAAGCGTATTCTTCCGTCGTGCGCCGCGCGCCATTCGCGTTTGTTTACGTCGCTTACCACGCTAAACCACGTAAGACGGAATGACGCGTAATTTTTTTTATTTTTATGGGGGCACGTTCATAACCACGACACGGCGTAAGTCGAGACCCTCGTAACCCGAGGACCCCCTGTATAGGACTTTAATTGTGAATTTATTCCATTTAGAACTTTATGGATTAAAAAGGACTTTGTAAACATGAATTCCTACTGTTAACAGGCTCAACTTAAAGATGCATTGTGCATTCTGGTGGATGGCCCATCACCTGCTTTTCTCCATGGAGCTATTACCTGGAATGTTTCATAGTATGGCATTAAACTTTTATATCTTTTATAACTTTATATCAGGGAGACAGCAGGTGACACCACAGGGCCAAGTTGCATGTCAGATCCACAGAGAGGCGAGCCCCTCACAGTAAAAATGCACGTTTTAGGTCAATAAAAACCCATGCAATTCAGTAAATGCATGCAGATAAGCAAGTTACAATTCAGATCTGTGGAAAGGCGAGTCCATTCACAGTAAGAATACACATTCTTCAATTCATTTTTGAGAAACGGTAATTGAATTCATGCAAGGAGATAAGTTTAATGCAAAACTGTGCCAAGTTAAAAGATCCCCATGGCTACAAGTGAACCACCACCTGAAAAGTTACATAGTGAATCTTTAAAACTGTGTTAAGGATATAGTTGCTTCCTCTTTGTTCTCTTCCTTCCACCCCATAACCTGCATATTGGACAAAAACACTTCCTGAGGCCTGAGATCTCCCAGTCAGCCATATTGGTATAACCCCTCTTTTGAATGTAAGCTCTTGTCTGAAACCTTAGCCTCCTCTTCCAGATTAAATACCTGCTGAGTGACTCTTTTATGGTTTATTAGAAGGCAACCCATACCTGCTGGCCTTTCATTTCAATGCAAGGAATTATGGGTAAAACGAGACTGTTGATCACATGCCCCTGCACTTATCCAATCAGGTTTATCCCAGCAAAGATCTGAGGAAGAAGAAACAGGAGAGGGTTATATCAGCCAAACTTAATATGATACAGAGGTAGGGACTGAGCCCGTCTGCTTGTAGGTGGGGTAAAAGGGGTCTTTGATTTCTATACTGAGTTGTTATTTCATGTCAGATGCCCCTCCCTTCCATTTTTCCTAATATTCTTTGGGTTGCTCAAATAATAGTTTTGTTTTAATGGGTATTGAAAATGACTTCCTTTTATTTTGTTTTGCATTGTTTGTTTCATAGCCAACATCCTTGACATTTGTGCAAATTATTATTATTATTATTATTATTATTATTATTATTATTATTATTATTATTATTATTATTATTATTATTATTATTATTATTAGGCCCGAGCGCTAAAGCGTAGGGCCTTTTGTTACTGTTCTGCAGTGCGAAGCACTGCAGAACCAGCGTGCACAAAACAAAGCGCGAAGCGCTTTGTTTTGTGCACGCAGCAGAGCGCGAAGCGCTCTCCCCTTTTTAAACACCTAGTACTCATGACAACGACTGGTGCCCGCTGACTTGGCATGGTGGCATCGCCCGTGGCCGCGATAGCGGCCAAATTGTAATTGTTCACCCCAAAACATTCTCGGCCCACCAGCGTGCGCAAAACAAAGCGCGAAGCGCTTTGTTTTGCGCACGCAGCAGAGCGCGAAGCGCTCTCCCCTTTTTAAACACCTAGCACTCATGTCAACGACTGGTGCCCGCTGACTTGGCACGGTGGCATCGCCCGTGGCCGCGATAGCGGCCAAATTGTAATTGTTCACCCCAAAACATTCTCGGCCCACCAGCGTGCGCAAAACAAAGCGCGAAGCGCTTTGTTTTGCGCACGCAGCAGAGCGCGAAGCGCTCTCCCCTTTCTAAGCACCTAGCACTCATGTCAACGACTGGTGCCCGCTGACCTGGCACGGTGGCACCGCCCGTGGCGGCAAAATTGTAATTGTTTTGTGGGCACACATGACATCGTGCACGCAGTGCACGATGTCATGTGTGCCCACAAAACCAGAGCGCGAAGCGCTCTCCCTTTTCCAAACACTCAATGCCACACTATAGTGACACTCATAGGATCCAATAGCACAGACTGGCACTGCCCATTGCCGCGAAAGCGGCATAATTGTAATCGTTAACCATCGTAAACGTCAAAAATGTGTATTGGGCAAGTGAGTAATCGATGAGGTCAATGACGAGCGCAACGCGCTCGTCATTGACAATGGACCCCACGGGTGCGTTACTGGACGCGAGCCCTTTCCATTGATATATATATTGCCACCATAGGTGGCACCATATTGTTATTGTTCTGGTTTTTCTTATTATTATTTATTCTTATTATTATTATTATTATTTTTCTAACCCCTTTTTTCAGGTTTCGGGTACTTCCCACCAACGAAAACTCACGAAATTTTGCACAAAATTCAAGAACGCCAAAAAAGGAATTTACAAATAATCTGTATTAAAAAATCTTTAAAAATGGCTCAACAGCGCCACCTGGAAAATCAAAATACATTGCGCCTATGGCTATACCCGAAAAATGAACTTTGTCGTAGACAAATGAAATTCGGGTGGTGGATAGGTCAAGTTGTTACGAACCAAAAAATATATTACGCCGTTGCTAGGCGACCAACATGAAGTCGGCCATATTGGCCCGAGCACGCGACTCGGCGCCGAAGGCGCATTTTCCTGTCCTCATATTTTAACGAACTCCTCCTTGGGTTTTTGACCCAGACTCACCAGAATCGTGCTGTATCATCTAGACAAGTGGGACATTAAAAGTTGTTAAAAGCGTTCTAAAAGAGTGAACGGTGTTTCCGTGACAACGCCACAAATTTCAGGTTCGTTTTTGCGGCTCGCCATCAAACTTCGACGAGTGATAATTCACACATACTTTGGCCGATTTCACTCAAACTTTAATCGTTGGTGGACACCCCGGCCCTGAACAGATTGATATAAGAAAATCTGAAATGGGTGCTATAGCGCCACCTAGGGAGATTGCATGGAAGCGCAAAATTTTACTTTGTCGTAGACATACCAAATTTGGTACACACATTCGTGACAGGGTCTTGATCAAAAAACTCAATGACGCCAACACGCCATGTCCCATCGTGTTGCCATGGCAATAGGCCAAACATCTGTCGTCACCAATGGGACACCTGGCAAAAACTTTGTCGTAGCCAAACCAAATTTGGTACACAGATGCATCATGGGAATAGGAACAAAAAAGTATATTATGCGGTTGCTAGGCAACCAACAGGAAGTCAGCCATTTTGGACCGAGCACGTGACCTGGCCCCGAGGGCGCATTTTCCTGTCCTTGTATTTTAACGAACTCCTCCTTGGGTTTTTGACCCAGACTCACCAGAATCGTGCTGTATCATCTAGACAAGTGGGACATTAAAAGTTGTTAAAAGCGTTCTAAAAGAGTGAACGGTGTTTCCGTGACAACGCCACAAATTTCAGGATTGTTTTTGTGGCTCGCCATCAAATTCGACGAGCGATAATTTGCACATACTTTGGCCGATTTCACTCAAACTTTAATCGTTGGTGGACACCCCGGCCCTGAACAGATTGATATGAGAAAATCTGAAATGGGTGCTATAGCGCCACCTAGGGAGATTGCATGGAAGCGCAAAATTTTACTTTGTCGTAGACATACCAAATTTGGTCCACACATTCGTGACAGGGTCTCAATCAAAAAACTCAAAGACGCCAACACGCCATGTCCCATTGTGTTGCCATGGCAACAGGCCAAACATCTGTCGTCGCCAATGGGATGTCAGGCAAAAACTTTGTCGTAGCCAAACCAAATTTGGTACACAGATGCATCATGGGAATAGGAACAAAAAAGTATACTATGTCGTTGCTAGGCAACCAACCAGCCATATTGGAAAGACCATGTGACCTGGTGGCGAAGGCGCCATTTCCCGTCAAACTTAGATGAGTGATAATTCGCACATACTTTGGCCGATTTCACTCAAACTTTAATCGTTGGTGGACACCCTGGCCCTAAACAGATTGATATAAGAAAATCTAAAATGGCCATAATAGCGCCCCCTAGGGAGATTGCATGGAACAGAAAAAATTTACTTTGCCGTGGACACACCAAATTTGGACCACACATTCGGGACATGGTCTCGATCAAAAAATACAGTGACACCCCCACTCCATCTCACATCATGTTGCCATGGTAACAGGTCAAACATCTGTCCCCGCCATCAGGATGCCCGGCAAAAACTTTGGTGTAGCCACACCTAATTTTGTACATAGATGCATCATGGGAATAAGAACAAAAAAGTATATTACACCGTTGCTAGGCAACCAACAGGAAGCCAGCCATATTCGAATGGAACTTTCCAGTCAGCGCAATGATAGTAGATCCATAGAAACAAGCAGGTGATGGACCCTCCACCAGAACACTTGCACAGTGCCTTTAAGCTTTCATCTTGTCAACTGTGATCATTTTGTGACAATTCAGCAAAATGACAAGAACCTATAGTTATTATAATGCAAAACATTTCTAAAGCTTATTTACTGTAATATCATTGGGTGTTTTGAACCTAATATCTTTTGTGTTAGGGATCAATGGATTTATTGAAAATGTTTCCTGCCAAAATGACTGCCCCAGACTCACTATAATGTTGCTGGGACATACACAACAAACAAATGAAGACACACATTCAGCCAGTGTATAACTAAAGGATACCTTTAAAATACTCCTCTTGGAGAAATGGGTCCCAAACTTTTCGTAGTCATGTACCCCGAAACTTTCACAGTGCAACACCCCAGCAACTCAACTCTTTCTTAGTTATTAACTTCTAACCCACATGTGCCACACACACGCGCACACCAGCAAACCCCTTAAAGGCACATACACATCAGTAGGTAACAGAACACAATTAATCCCGGTTATCAATACTATATATTTTTTTAATCCTGCTTGAAATTTTATTTGTTTTTTAATAAGGCCTTAATTTAGACAGAATGGATTCTGTCGAAATTAATGCCTTATTAAAAACATTAATTGACTGTTAATGCTTTTTAATGTCCAGCAGAAACCCTGCTTATGGATATTTCATAAGAAAATGCAATATAATTAACAGGAAAAACTGGCTTTTGCTCCCCACCTGGGAATATGACATCATGACACTCTAGAATCTGCAAACCACCAATAGGAACAAAGCAAAATACGCCCCACCCCCCTCCCAAACCAGAAGACCGTGATAGCACCCCTATAAAATCAAAATATACTGTGCTTTTGACCATACGCCATTTTGTCATAGATGCACCATTCATGTCTCCTGTAATGCAAGTTTTTGTGTTATAATCATAATTTGCACATACTTTGTCACATCATGATGGAAAAATTGACTTTTGATGGAAAAAGTAAATCATTGCCACATCCCATGTCTGATTATGTTGGCAGAAATACACATCCATGCCCCAACACAAAATGTGTCACCAAACTGAATTTGTTGCACATATTTATCAACATGTTTGGAAGCACAAAATTACATTACATGACATTATGATTTGTGACAAATTGTAATGCACCTTGGATTGATCACATTCTCCCTTGAATATGCACCCGTAAACATTTTGCATCTTAAGAAATTGATGATGTCTAAATAAATAAGTGAGAGCGACAGGGAGAGAGATAGAGAGTGCGAGAGAGAGAGAGAGATAGGGAGAGAGAGCAAAAGGACCAGCGCCACACCAGGTCTAACGCAGGACTAAACCAGGTCTAAACCAGGACATCAGGACGAAAGCCAGTCCAAACCACACCACATCTAAAGCATTTATACAGGGAATGCATTTAAGTCAGTTTATAAAGACATCTCTCCTTTGAGAAACAATGGTTTATTTAACAATTAAAGGAACTTGTGGAAATACTTTATCATAATGTGAAGAGTCAAACATTAAACCATTACACACATACAAGGCATTTATAGGTGAGTAAAAACAGCTGTCAGTGTATTATGTTCCCTTTTTGCTGAAGCAGGTGACAATCCAAAATGAACAAATTATCTTTGCAAAATATGGTGGAATACCGTTGTTTAACTGCAGTACAATAGTATATTCTCATAGTACATGTAATTACTATATACAGCTCCAGCGTAGTGTTATCAAGAGACCCAAATAAGTGGCACATTTCACCATGATTCAAATGTTTGAATAGACAGAAAAACATTCAAATAAACTTATGAGCCAATGATATGTTTTCAGTTTTGTCTCACACACTTGTTAAGGTCATATAAGGCCACATTTATCATGGGACATTTACTCAGCTGTTTAGGTGCTCCTCAGCTAAGATGAAAAACTACCATTTTACCATTTCAGAAAATTAAAAGTTAAACCTAAACATCACTATTAGGACACATTAGGGACAGCAGCAGACCGCACGAGCAGGAGGGAGGCCTGGTGTGACCAGAGAACCCACAGGTCTTGTACAGTCAGTGGAAACCCCACAGGTCTTGTACAGTCAGCGTGTACAGTGGAGAGATGACCCAATGTACTTGGACCACTCAGTGTGATGAATCTCTCGTCTTCTGGAGGAGGTGGAGCAGAATGGGCTTTATGTCTGATTGGTTCAAAGTCCTGTCCTGAACAGTGAAAACCTGTAATGACACACACATTAAGAAAACTACAAAACTATGTTCACATGTACATTCAGATCCAAAGGCCGTTTATATAAATCAAACAGATAAATTAATAGAGGAATCCCACACATTTGAGAAAGGTGTATTTTCACAATTTAAATAATGAATTCAATATGAGCATATTATTATAACTGGAGTAATAAAGCAACATGTAACATACCTAATCAGGGGCAGGAGTCTGGGCCAGCACAGCTCCAGCGCAGTGTTGGCTTTACTTTGTCATCTGAATTTGACCCATTTCATGAATCATGAGCATCTCATCAGCCAACACTTCTGTGGCCCCAGCAGTGGAGGCTGCAAATGAGAAAAGAAAATTCATATAAAACATTTCAAACTGTTTTCTCATTGCTATATTAGATGTGATGGACATAACAGACACAGTGTCTAGTATCTACACCAGTGTCTGCACCTGTTCAATGAGCCTAATGTCCATCTGAAATCTGACCTGTCCAGTGTTATTTACAGATTGTAAAAAACAGATAATCTATTATCTGCATATGATGGAGGCTTATATTACATGATTTGCAAGTAAATATAAACTTTGATATAGTCAAACTGTGTCTTTTAAGTTTAATGTATGAAATAATGTGTTTTTATCTTACCTCAGAGCTACAATGGCCAAGTGTTTATGTGTTTCCATGAAAACGTCCTCGTCGAAGCTTCATTAATCCCTCCGTGGTCTTCTTTTCCTCTGACAGGAAAAACATTATTAGTGTTTGATGTAAATCTGTCCAAATACGAAGGTTTGAGCGGACTTTTTATCACATTACCTGTAGATTATTAGCAAAACATTTGGCTCAAAGCTCAGAGATTCACACAAATTAAAACAAATTTATTTGATAGTTTTGTGGTTTATGGACGGATTTTTCATTTACAGTTGTGTTAGTGCTGATTTCCTAAAGTTAAAAGCGTGTACTCGCATGTTTTCTCCGCTCTCTGGACGGTCTTTCTGCTTCGTATTTTCAAACACCTCTGCCGCCGCGCGATGCATGATGGGATATATGACGGTGCGAAATGTGCTTGGATGTGCCCTTCATTCACGGCCCAATCTCCATGGAAACGAGGGCGGTTTTCAGGCCGCATTTGAAGTGTGCATGGAAAAGAAACAAGACAGCGCTATTATCACATACAAAACACCAAGGCGAGATAATAACAAAACAAACACATTACTTTTCTGAAATGTTCCATTGAAGAAACATCCAGCTATCACAGCACTGAGCTGATGAATGTGTTCCTGTTAGAAAACAATTAAGTGTGTAATGAAAAAACTGTATTTATACAAATGTAGTGAGAACATAATATATAATGTCACGTCCACCACTTGCCTGCTGTTTTTCAGCCAGGATGATAATGCCATTCATTTTTTTCTTCTGCTTTATGGATGATAATGTATGAGACAATAATCTGTATTGCATAAACAAACAAATAACTTAACTAATAGAAAAGGAAAACACAATTTCATTGCCGAGTTATAACTACTTACATCATCAGCCAGCCATTCGGTCCCATGTATGGAAAGATGTGTCATAGTTTATATGGTCATCCTCCACTTTGCCTTGATCTTTTGCAGCCCATAATATTTTAACTGAAAAAACAACATTAATGTTAAATCACTTTACAGATCATTAATGCGTAATAATGCACTGTAAAGACAACCCCCTGAATGAGCTATTTAAAGGAGGAACAACTTTAAAACAAGAGCATTGCCATGAAGGCTGGCACTATGTGGGCTACAGATGCATTTTATACAAGTCAGGCTACAAGAACTTTACACTACAAGTATAAGACGACAAGTACACTACAAGAACAATAAATCCAAGACAGACCATTTTGCCATTATTACCTGACTGGGTGGAGCGCATTTAATCACTGTATGCCTCTCTGGGATCTGACGCGATTCCTCAATGAGGACCGGGGTATCTGGGCTACAGGGAAGGAAAACAAATCACACCATTAAAAACTAGAGTAGGCAGGTAAGCACAGAAAATTTGAAAGTCCCAGGTTAAAATAAGCTCCTTTGTCTTGTCAATGCATCCTTAAAGATCCCATGACATGGTACTTCTTGATGCTTTTATATGGCTCCTTAATGGTTCCCTAATACTGTAAATGAATCCTTCTTCAAAATCAACACTTAGAGCATGAGAAAAACACATGTACAGAGTCAGAGTCAAAAAATAACTCTCTGAACACCTCATTCTGCGCCTTCTTGCTTGAATGCAAATGAGAAGGACACTTAGAGGAGAGAGGGGGGGCCCCCAATGCGCCGCTGGTTCCTTGTGTTAGCGGTGCGCTGTGCCTGGCCCCACTTCCGCGTGTGTAAGCGCGAAGGAGGAAAAGAGAGCGTTTCAATGAAAAAAAAACACATTTTCTCATAAAATAAAATTAAACCACTGCTGTTTCAGAGGTCCAGAGGGTCAGGTAAAGGACTTCCAAGCCTAGAAACACTCGCATGTGCCTCCAGGCAAATAAAAAAACGCATTTCGCATTGCGTAGATCCTTCGCGGTCCAAACTCTCTGGGCGTGATTTCCAGAGACAGGGGGTGGAGATCCAGACGATGGTGGAACTGCATTTGCATTTCTTTTTTCGATCTGACGTCAATAAGGTGCCTTGTCCAGAATCGCCCATTTGAGCTGTGTTTTTTTCAAACGCAGAAAAGGATCGCAAATGCTCAGTTTAGACATTTCGCAACCTTTAGCCATTGGGGGGGGCTAAACAGGGTAGGAAAGCTCACATTAACGTTCAAAAACCTCAGAAAGTGAAAATTTCATGCCATGGGACCTTTAAGCAAACCACTGAAACCCAAATGTCAGTGAATATGCTGAATATGTATGAACTAATACTAATACTAATGTGATTAAGTCAATGGTAAGGTACTTACAGTTCCCTGCACTTGTAGCCATGTGGAGTTTTGTGCCCACTGGAAACTTGGCCTTCTAAAGTAAAAAAAAAACACCTATTGTATTATCCAATATAACTGCAGGTAAACAGAGCATTACAATTGCCTCTACAGTCTTAAAATACAAAAATACACTCACTGGCATGTCAATAGGAACTTCAGAGGGGAAAACTGCCTCCCTCCCATACATCAACAAAAAAGGGGAGTGTTTTGTAGTGCTGTGGCCCTTTAATCGCAGTGCGAATAATGCTGCTTCCAAAAATGCATCCCAGTTGTTCTGTTGGTCATTCACCAATTTTGTAAGAGCCCTAAGAAGTACAAATATAAATATAAAATATAAATTTAAAAACATGAACTTAAGTCTAGTAGTCTGCAGGATAGCTTGAGTGTATGTAAGGGTTGAATGAATTGTGGACAAACAGTTGTGTGTATTAAGCAGAAGGGAGTGCTTACAAGGCAAAATGAGGAGTGTGTGTGTGCGTGTGTGTAGCATACAGAGAAGTACACATGTGTAGGTATGAAGATGGAAATAAACAACCTGCCGTTTTATGTTGCCATTTGTTTTCTCGTCCAGTCCATTTGCTTGTGGATGGTATGCAGCCGTGAGACTCCTTTGAATACCCATGAGGGCGCAAAGGTTGTTGTTGAGCTGAAGCATCATTGCGACATGATGAAACAAGTAAAAAAAAATATTATTAAGAACAATCCTGAATTCCATTTTCAAAATCATATCACAAATTCTCTTCCCTGATCCGATAAAATCCTTTTGGGGCAGCCATGACACAATGGAACAGATGTGTTGTGCCACTTCGAATGCTGTTTTGGTCCTTACAGGAAAGGCCTCAACCCATTTCGAAAAATAATCAGTGGCTGTGAGGATGTATTGAAAGCCATCCTGAGTTTTTGGGAGTGGTCCCGTCAGGTCTATCCCAACCAACTCCAGACAGACAGACAGCAGACACCTATAAAAGCAAACCAGTGGTCAGGAACCATTGTGAATTAAGTGCAATTTCACAGGTAACCAGACATGATAATCTACTAGGCTGACCTACAGATATGTCAATAGAGTAGAGGAGAAAATTGTCATGATAAACAAATTAATAATGTCCTAATCTAATTGGCTGAACAAAATGAGTCCATAACATAACACAGAAATAAATCACATCCAACACATACCCATCTGTCAATATCCACTGACATGCCAACCCAGTAAAATCTGGAGCATATTGCTGCATGTCCCTCAATTGGTGATGAATGGAATTCAATGAACAGTGATCTGGCTTCATCCCTTATTTGGATCACTCTTCTAGTATCTCCGTAGAAGAGCTGTCCATCTGCAGTGAACAATCACAAAGTGATAAACAACAACATTTCCTGAGACATGGATATATTTGAACACACCTTTGCCTACTTACCCTTTAGTGTAAACTTCTGAGAATGCCTCCTTGAGCTCAACTTCTGAGACTTGGTATAACCTTCTGGGTATTCCCCCCTAGTCAGGAACTCAAAAACCTACTTGGAGGACTAAATCAGAACCAAGTCAAACCACATCAGGACTAAAGCTGGACCAAACCACGCCAGGTTTACAGCAGGTCTAAACCAGCCCCACTCTAGGACTAAATCAGAACCATGTCAAACCACATCAGGACTAAAGCTGGACCAAACCACGCCAGGTTTACACCAGGTATAAACCAGCCCCACTCTAGGACTAAATCAGGACCAAGTCAAACCACATCAGGACTAAAGCTGGACCAAACCACGCCAGGTTTACAGCAGGTCTTAAACCAGCCCCACTCTAGGACTAAATCAGGACCAAGTCAAACCACATCAGGACTAAAGCTGGACCAAACCACGCCAGGTTTACAGCAGGTCTTAAACCAGCCCCACTCTAGGACTAAATCAGGACCAAGTCAAACCACATCAGGACTAAAGCTGGACCAAACCCAGCAGTCAAACCACATCAGGACTAAAGCTGGACCAAACCACGCCAGGTTTACAGCAGGTCTTAAACCAGCCCCACTCTAGGACTAAATCAGGACCAAGTCAAACCACATCAGGACTAAAGCCTTCCTTGGGGTACACAAAAAGCCTGACAAAGACTCTACTTCCTGAGGAAGTTGAGGAAGTTTGGTATGAACACCAGCATCCTCACAAACTTCTACAGGTGCACCATCAAGAGCCTGCTGACGGGCTGCATCACAGTGTGGTATGGGAACTGAACTGCTCAGAGCCGCAAAGCACTACAGAGGGTGGTGTGAGCAGCAGAGGTCATCATTGCAGCAGTCTCCCCTCCATCCAGGACATTTACCACAGCAGGGGTAACAGCGGGTACAGTGGGTAACGATACAGGAGCCTGCCAGCACGCACAAAAAGACTCAAAGACAGATATTACCCCCAAGCTGTCAGACTACTGAACTCTGGGTAATACTCCAAATAATACTGAACTCTCAATAATACTGCACTAAACTACCTTTCATTATGCAGAATATGTTTACTGCTGCTGCTCTGTATCAATGTATCATGTTTGTCACTACCTCACTGTAAACTACTGTTACCTGTGCAATAACCTATGTGCAATATCTATACCATACTATGTGCAATACGAAATCCACATGCAACACCTATACCACACCATATTATGTGCAATCTGTGAAATACTCTACTTACACCTTATTTGATCTTTGATTTAATCCTACCTGCACATATTTTATTATATTGTTTACTTCTTCCCCTGCACTTTTGCAACACTTTTTTACCATGTACTATTATTGCATGTTATTAGTACTTCTGACTATCTTAGCGAGTCAACGGTTCTTCTGATCCTAAGCATTTCATTGCATTATTGACCTTGTGTTGATTCTGCATATGACAAATAAACAATATTGAATCTTGAAGCCAGACCAAACCACACCAGGTCTAAAACAGAACTAAACCACAACCACACCGGGTCTAAAGCAGGACTAAACCAGGTCTAAAGCAGGACTAAACCAACACAACACCAGGACTAAAACAGAACTAAACCATGACCACACTAGGACTAAAGCAGGATCACACAAGGACTGATGCAGAACAAAACTAGCATCAGACTTGGACCAAATTAAACCAAAAGATCAAACACAGAACCAATATTTAAGTAAAGAAAACTACAAAGCTTCAATCGCATTAGCATAATCACATGATTATTATATATACTTTTGGATTATATTATTGATTATTACATGATTAGATACACAGAAAAAATATAAATACATAGTATAATAAATAAATGACCAACAGCGATACATAATTTAACTAGTCAAATACTTAAAAAAACATGCAATCCCTTCATGATCAGAGAAATATGTTGGCACCACCACAGAGTGAACCTCAAAGGTTGTCGTTTTAACAAATACATGGTCAATTAATGTTCCTCTCTCTGTTGTAGGACATTCAACATGCTGACTATACCCTTGATCAAGCATAAATTTAGACCATTTTGAGGCTTTCTGTATATTGTCATTAAAATCTCCTACAATAACAATTGTTTCACTTTTATAATGTATCCAATTAAATAACTTTTTCATATTTTTGATGAACAATGACATGGGATAAGATGGGGGACGATAAATTACAACAACTAAAATATTGTAAGCCAAACAGTTGTATGCTACACATTCTAGATCAACATTAGGTACTGTGACTTCATAAGCTACATTTACGTCACAGTACACACCAACTCCCCCGTGTTGTTGCGTACATAAAGCCACAAGTGCTGGGTCGGTACTACATTTATAACTATCACTACGGGGACGACTATGAAACTGAAATCCATCCATCTGAACAGTGTCTAAACAAGAGTCACCCCTTAGCCACGTTTCTGTTACAGCGATGCAGTTAGGCTGCCAAGGCTGTGTAGCGAATGCCAAATCTGAGACATGTCTGTGTAATCCATGCACATTCATCAAAAATAATGTAAAGTCTTGTAAACTCTTGATGGGCCTAGATATGTAATCTGTCATGAAGGATGGCATATAATGGAGTGCAAATTTAACATGATCATTGCAATAAATGGATTTTTGATCAAACTTTTGGATTATGAGCCCGGATAATGTTCTAACTCTGCTCAACGCGACATAAGCCTGACCGGCCGTGAAAATTTTGTCGAGGGACACGACCGCACTATCAACAGAAATGCCTTGAACCTTGTGAACAGTACAGGCCCAAGCAAGTCTGAGAGGAAACTGACGACGAATGCCACCTTTTTTATTTGCTCGTTCTTCCTCTGGTTCAATGCGTGTGCATCCAATTAGATTAGGCGTTGGGGGTATATACCGCTTTCTTTTTTGAACACCAACATTGACATCATCAAATAAAACATAAACGGCAACCGGAAACCTTTCATTAGACCACACTATATCTTTTACTGTACCGCATAAACCATTAACTAGGCCATCATTTACATCAATATTTTTACATAACATAACACGCGCACCATTACCCAATAATAGCTGTTCTGACAGGCACGTGTAAGGCGCATCACTATGGGGGACTATCCTTGCCTCTAATTTCCCAGTCTTCTTATTGAGTCCAAAGTCCTGTGCATGTATTTCAACATAATCTGGGCAAGTGCGGGTAAGTTTTTTGGCATTGTAGTCATCCACTTGTTGATTTCTTGGGAAAATATGTAGTGTGTCTGGTTCCTCGCCAGTTTCACAGCGTCTTAAAATTGTAATGTCAGTGCTTAACATGGGTGTAGTTCTAGAACGTGTTCTCAATCGGTTTAACAAACTGGCAAATATTTCATCTTTTTGGCGGACAATTGTTCTTAATTCAACACATGAAAATAAACTCGTCCAGAAGTTCACGCCTTCAATGTCTTTGTATAGGGGTTTCCCTTTAACGGGTGCCAATTGATAAAAATCTCCTACAGCAATGATGGCTACATTGCCAAATGGAGAAAAGTCACCTGTTTGCTTGATTTGTCTTAATCTACCATGAATATATGTGAGTAAATTGTGATCAACCATAGATATTTCATCAATAATCAAAATTTGTAAATCACAATACTTTACACGCAGAGAATTTAACTTTTCTTCACCTAAAGGGGAGTAGGGCAAACTCAAAAAAGTTCCAATATGAAATGTTGTGTGGATAGTAGCTGCGTTTAAATTATAAGCTGCCATCCCAGTTGGTGCAGTTAACAGCACACTAATGCTATCAGGATTTCGGCACAGAGGGGCCAATAACCTCATTGCCTCATACTGTATGGCTTTTATCAGGTGACTTTTCCCCGTCCCCGCCCCACCAGTAATAAATACATGCAATGGATCAGGATTATTACCAGCTACTTTATCCAAACACCAAGCACGGATTTTATAAAAGATGGCCAACTGTTCTTGATTTAATGTACGAACTAAATCCAAACCCTCTTGTCTACTCAATATATTACTACGCTTTTCTAAATGGAATATTTCTTCCTGACATACAGCTAAATCAGGAATGGCAAGTGGTTCTTCTTCAAGATTTCCAAGTCGTTGATGTTCCATTTCATTTATGCAGTCCATTCTTTCAGACTCTTGTTCTGGGCATAAACGTGACCACGCATTTTCCACGTCTGGATTAAGGTCAACTTCTTTCTGGAGCTCCTCTAAATCTTCTTTAACTGTTTCAAATTTGCGCCTGTTTGATTTTACAACAGAACATACGCTACGCATTGAACCATTGGAAAACTGAACATTACCATTTTTATAAAACTGCAAGAACGACGCGAAGCTTTCCGGCTTTAAATGGTGACGATAGGGCACAAACAATTCAATCATACTTCTGTAATACTGTTCTGGGTTTTTTGTTTTTGAAAAACGCGCATAACGAATGACTGCTCCTTGAGTTCGGGAACGTTTAACAATAAATCCATGATCAAATTGTAGTGGGATTGAGTTTTTAGATTTTTCACCTTTTGTTAGTACACGATATTCAGATGCAAATGTTGCCATACACATGTCATTGAACACACTATTGTTGGGACGGTTCTTATATCTATCAATAATGTTTAACATCCAGATATCGTCTTCTCGATCTGTTTCATCAATGGTATTTAAGGGCCTGCTCATTCTAACTATGTTCTCTCCTGTGGGTATAAACACAACTTTTCTGGAACATTCTTTTAAATGCATATTGGTAAGTAAATAAACTGCTTCCTGTGCAGACACCTCTCTGTTATGTAGGAAAACAGAACCAATTTTTTTCAGGGCACCTTTGGCATCTAAATTTCCTTTGCGGGCTTCTTTTTGGGCCATACTTAACAATAATCCCATTTCTCTTTCAGATTTGGAGATATATGAGATTATATAAACAATACAAGCATATGGGTCCACAACATACTGAATGTCAAAATTAGCATTCCACGTTTTAAGGATAAAAGGACTATACTGATTATTCCAAATCTCAGAAATATTTCTCTTTAAAACGATATGTGTGCGACCTCCCAAACAATTATATGCTTTTTCATATACTTCCTGATTAAACCCAAGGGATTCAAATACAGCATCAGGACAGTCATAAGGACAGTTATCCATCAGGCTGATTTTTTTCACATTGGACACCATCTCCACACCGTGTGCTGTAGGCATTGTTGTATGGCAGATACACTCCACCTGATTATCACATGTACTAACGTCAGTTTTGGCAGGGTGACATTTTGGGCATTTGGGTTTTGGCTCAGATTTTTTAAAGAAAGTGCGGGAAGATATAGGACGCGGGAAATTAAAGCGGCATTGTGTTTTATTTTTTTTACAAGTTTTTGAGTGTCGCTTAGAATGTTGCTGCACAGACGTGACTACTTCATACAAAGGATCGTCTTCGGCTGGCAGCTCACATGTGACGTATTTATCGATAAACTCGATCACCTCTTCATCAGTGTTTTCATGAAGTTTGGGTGCATTTTTTACCCAAAACAAACAGTGTACATGAGGGGAACCTCTCTGCTGGAACTCAACCCGATAGAAATAATCAATAATTTCACCAATGGGATGTGACGGAGACATTAGTACTTCTTTAAGAAATATATGCCAGCGATAGTCAAACATCCTGGCCGCGATTACCGGGTTACGCCTTAAGAGTTCACAGCGCTCTGACCACTCTAGGTCTTCTACTGTTTGTAATCGACCTTCATGTCTCAGGATAGTGTTAAGTAAATTTTTCCAGCGCATATCAGCACTGGAAAATGAACAGAACCAGGTTGGGACCCCTAACTGGCGCACCATCGCTACCAAATCACTAGACGCCGATTGCCAGTAGGCTGGACTTCCTCTTATAGGTTTAAGAAAACGGTATCCACTGTCATGCTCCAGCATCGATCTCAGAGTTTCTTTAATATTTGATTCATTGCCCTGAGAAAATGTAACTGTATCACCTTTTCGAAGTGCAATAGATACGCTTGAAACTACTTGCTGAAGAACGGATATGTAGTATGCATAAAAGAGATACAGTAAACTCCCTGAAAATCGTCCATCGGCATGCATTATTCTGTTATTTAAATAACGCATTAAAGTTATCCGTACAGGTCTCTTATCATGAAACGTAAACTGACCGCGAGGAAAGCGACATGGAAAGCACTTGGCTTCATTCTCACGATCTGAGAGTAATTTCACCGGATTGTTACCCTCTGTTGGAGCCAGATTTAAAATACCATCCAAGTACTGATCCAATATTTCTTGACCTAAATCCAGGGGCAAAGAACAAGTGTCCTGAAATACACAGTATCGCTGTTGGTCATGCAAGAGTTCATCATTTAGAACTTCGTCTTCAGTTTTTTCATTTTCCTGCTCTGAAGTTGGCATTTTCTCATCAAGGGATGAGTCTCTCTCTTTATCTTCACAAAATTCGCTCATGTCATCTTGAAAGACTTCATCCATCTCTTCTTTTGAAAATTCGTTTATCCATGTTTCATCAAATTGTATGTCCTTAAAAAACTTATTTATCCTTTTTAAACACTTAATGGCATTTTTTATACGAATTGTATCAACAAATTGAAATTCATAATGGCCTTTATATGTCAGTTTACGTTTTAGCTTTACTGGCAATAATACACCACCCAAGTCAGAGCGCGGCAAAATGTTTACAGTCTGAGTTAGGTTTGAAGGGCAGCAGACTATTGGCCCATGACAAGCTCTCTGTCCTCCTCTGGGTAAAGCTATTATCTTCATCATTGCTACATTGGGGGATACCAGAAGTTCTTCTACACTGTTTAAACATGACAGTTCTTCTGGGATGGGGTCTAGTTCTAAGTTATTAACTGCACTTTCAGCTGGAGTGTCACCTCTTTTTATCTTTCGGTGACACGTATAACATATCCAGAGTTTACCTTTGGCAGTTGTTTTTATCGGGCATGGGCTCACACAGTGACTGTTACATTTATGTAAATATGTATCTTTTATACACTTATTAGCTGCAACTAATGATTTTTCTTTCTTTGTATAGTTATCAATATTACAATGTATAACCGAATTTTCGAAAAACATTCTATGGCACACAGAGCAGATGAATTCTGGGCCCTTCTCAACTTTAGTCAAGAAACTCTCCATGACATATTCTAAGTCCTTTAATTTGAGTTTGTGGAGTTTCTTGGTCATTTTTATTGTTTCTTGGATCCGCTTTTTGTTTTCGCTATTATGATATCGGGTTTTACTACTAATGATTTTTTCCTTTCTGTATACTGGGTCTTCGTATTTTTCTTTACTTGCAGCTTTTAATCTCTCCCGATGTGAATTACTTTTCCGGTACTTTTCCTTGCTTAGGGCTTTTACTTTATCTCTATGCAATTTATCAGTACTGTATTTTTCTTTATTGTAAGCTTTAACGCTTTCTTGATGGGACTTATCAGTACTGTATTTTTCCTTACTGTAAGCTTTAACGCTTTCTTGATGGGACTTATCAGTACTGTATTTTTCTTTACTGTAAGCTCTAATGCTTTTTTGGTGGGATTTATCAGTACTGTATTTTTCTTTACTTGCATCTTTTAATCTTTCCCGATGTGAATTACTTTTCCAGTACTGTTCCTTGCTTAGTGCCTTTTTTTTATCCATATGCAATTTATCAGTACTGTATTTTTGTTTACTGTAAGCTTTAACGCTTGCTTGGTGGGACTTATCAGTACTGTATTTTTGTTTACTGTAAGCTTTAACGCTTGCTTGGTGGGATTTATCAGTACTGTATTTTTGTTTACTGTAAGATTTAATGCTTGCTTGGTGGGATTTATCAGTACTGTATTTTTGTTTACTGTAAGCTTTAACGCTTGCTTGGAGGGACTTATCGGTACTATATTTTAGAATGCTCATGGCCTTGAGTTTGTCTCTGTGCAGTTTGTTTGCTTTATACATTTCTTTACTTCTGTTTTTTAACTTGTTTCTAAAATTCAGTTGTTGCCAATACTTGTTTCTTTTTATAGATCTTACATACTGTCTATACACAGCTTTCTGTGCATACCGTTTTCTGAATTTTTCTCTCTATTTCTCTCTGCGTTTTAGCAGTTTAGCATGTTCAGTATTTACTAGAGAGGTTTCCCGAAATCTAAAACTGTATCCAATTTGATTAATATCAGTTTGACAAAGGCCACAACAACTTTTCCCCTCTGAATCTTTAACACACTTTACAACTTCATAATGATTGTTATTGCGGTTTTCCAAGTATATACCTTGGCTTGACAACAATTTGCCATTACACTTGTACTGCAGCCAATTTCCATTTAAAAACGTAAATATACTTAACCCCAAATAGTCAGCTGTTACCTGAATTTCTACCTCTGTGGCCCAGCTATTGACATATTTCATTCTGTTTTTTTCAATATACTCAGCAACAGAGACAAACCCAGGACGCAAGAGACTCTTGTACTTGACAGCGTTCTGTTCAAGTTCTTTTACTATTGAAAGCCGAATTTTACGATGATTCTTTTGTGTTCCAGTCACTGCAAGTGAAATTGCCCGAAAATAACAATTGCCATCAGCAACAATGGATTCATTTTTGCATGGGAGACCTAAAAAGCTGTTTGTTGTCAATTGGGAGGTATTTAATTGTTCAAAAGCCACATTGATTTTTTTGCAGAGAGCCTGGCAAATGTCCTTCTCAATTGGATTGAAATACAATGGAGTTTGTTCATGGCCAATAAACTGAACACCTTCAGTGACCTCCTCACTGTCGGATTTATCAGTTCTGTGTTTTTTGGATCTGTGGATGCATTTACTCTTTGGAGATCCTGCTTTAACCCTAGGCTCACTGCAATCTGTTGACCTTGCCCGCTTTCTAATGATCACATTTGTATCTGCCTTAGTGACAACAACTCCACTGATTTCAAATGAATTATCTTTACTGTCAAATACATGAGCCAAATGACAAAAGTGAGAATGCAATTCAGAAACAGACCTGAAATAACACACAACACTACTGCCATCTGCGTCTACAATGCCAATTTTGCTACGAGAATGAGAATCAACGACAGCATACAAACCATTATCATGAATGATGGAACACGTGGTCTTGCATAAAGTGAATAGACAAGTGTCATACTGTGACAACATTCTCTCTAAACCATTTCCCAAACTAACAAGAACCTCTTGATCAATAAGCTCCCCACTATCTAGACCAACAACACCAGAAACACAGTCACCGTACTGAAAGTGAAATGTCTGACCTTCAATGTCCCATTCCTTTGGCAGATTTGAGACAAGCATCATATAAGACCCCGGGGTAATCTTTCTGTTCTCTCTGCAGTATACATACAATGCATCACCCAAAACAAGAACTCTATCCAGGTCCTGCTTCTGCCATGAAGACACAGGACATGCTACATGCTTTGCAAGACTCACTAATGCTATTGGTGCACACTGAAAACCGGGATACATGAAGCGATCATTCCCCTGGTGAAATGATCCACTGATGTTCTGAGGCACAGACTTACCAGACTGGAGATCTGCTTCTGATCTGAGATCAGCTTTCCTCTCAGTCAAGCCAGCACCAAAAGAAACATCACAAATTGGCTTGTCTTTACCCGGAGAGCAGCAGATGCATGGACCGCTGTTCTTGGTCCTCTTCGTCTTCTTGGTCATCTTGGATGGAATGTGATGACTCTTCTCAGTCTATGAAAAAAAAAATGCACTGAATATCTTATATCTAAAATTACTATTGATGAGAACCTGTGGTGGTGGGTAAATATGATAAATTGAATACAACTTATTTTTTCCATGTCAGATAATTTGCTGTGAAACTATTGTCACTGATTATCTTTCATACATGTTTCATACATAGCTGCACCTAATCATTGTAAATACAAACCAGGTTCTTCGCCAACACATCAGGGAGCCCGTCCACATCAGCACTGGTGAGTGATGCTCCAGGCGTCACCCCCACAACTCCTGGCTCCACCTACATCAGTAAATTTGTCAAATGCATGAAAAAAAATGATTACTGTGGTAATACTACATTTCAAACTTAAAGATCCCATGACATGGTACTTCTTGATGCTTTTATATGGCGCCTTAGTGGTTCCCTAATACTGTATATCAGTGTTTCCCAACCTTTTTTGTCTTGTGTACCCCCTGAGCCTTTTTGTCATACCTCGAGTACCCCCTCACTCATACGTGTTGATAATTCTCGAAAGTAGAACGTGATTATTTCATCTCTTTAATTTGAAATTTTAATTCTCAGGCCCTATTCAGAAATATGTTTCTAAACGCTTTATTCTGGGCATGTTGCTTGAATGCAAATGAGGAGGAGAGAGACAGAGACACAGTTTCCTGGTTTGGCTCCATGTGTGTAAGCAGAGGAACGGGAGACGCGGACGGAAGAAAGGAGACATGAGCCCTGTCCCAATTCACATGGAGAAGCCATTTGCAAGTCCAGCTTTGTATTGTCCCATGAAAAAAACACTCACAGGGGGTGACATCCAGACGGGAGGTGGAAACCTTTCCCCGAGTGTGACGTCAGAAAATTCCCTTGTCCAAAATCGCCCGTAAGGGCTGTCTTTTTCAAACGCAGAAAAGGATCGCAATTGCTCAGTTTACACATTTCACAACTTTTAGCCGGAAGGGGGGGGGGGGGGGCTAAACAGGGTAAGGGAGCTCACATTAACATTCAAAAACCTCAGAAAGTGAAAATTTCATGCCATGGGACCTTTAACAATACCAACCTGATCCTCACGCAACATGTGTGCAGCACTGGTAGGTGACGTTTCAGGAGTCCCCACCACTTCAACCTCCTTCTGAAGAACAAAAACAAGAAAATTCATGTTGTCATTCATGTAATTTTGGTTTGAGGCTCTTTGATAATACAGTCAAAAGGTTTTCATGTTTTCTATCTGTTACTGTATTTATTTTATTTATTACTTATCATTATGTATCATAATAGTTTGTGGGGAAACAAAGTTGGCAAAAGTGTATCACATCTGCTGTCCATGTCCAGAAATTAAAATTATGACCACACAGCAAATTCTTATTAAATATTATTATTTAACAACTGCATGTGCAGTATTACATAAAAGGCACATATCTGGCCAGGCACATCACAGCTTTGGGGCTGAAGCTGATGCAGGCTTCACAGTCTTAACCTTAGCACCGATAAATGTATTTATTTACAGTTCTCGTCTTGTTACATTCCATTCAAAGATGAAATAATATTCAGAAATTGTTTCACTTCTTTTTTCAGAATTTTACATACCTGCTGCTTGGGCTGGCTTCTCTTGGAGGCAGCAGCTTCAGAACATCTGACATGAGTTGCCTGAAAAAAATAATATATCTATAAATGCATAAAACAGTATTTCCCATACATCAAAATTTCTATATATAAAATGTATCAAAATTATGAGATTAGGTAGTGTTTTTAAAATGCCAGACACTCAAAACAAACCTTCTGCTGAACCAGCCGCCTCTTGGGAAGCCCTGGGGAGTGCGCAGAACTTCCAGGCTGGTCCTTAAGTAAGAGCAGTAATAAAATGTAAATGACAACAGTCTTAATAACAATTACTGAGTATAAAATACAGATCAGAAAACATTTTACTTTATTTAACATAAAACATTTCTACTCAATAACCTTACCTTCTTTTCAACAGAAAAGCAGGCAGTGCACTCAGCATCAAGGTCAGATGGAATGAACTTGTCCATCTCTTTCAAAATGGCGGTGCTGAAATACACCGGTGAAAGCGGGATCGAAAAGACTGACTCCACCTGTTAAAATTAGGTTTGATCTAAATACATCATAAGACTCTAGGAAGTGTTGCCAAAATGCCACACACTCAAACAAACCTGCTCTTGGTGAACCAGCCTCTTAGAATCCCCTGGGGAGTGCACAGGGCTTTCACGTCGGTTCTTCTGCAAGGGCAGTAATAAAACAATCTTAAAAACAATTCATGAGGTACATTCATGAGGTTATGACAAGACACTAGCCTCACCTTCTTTTTCCGTGTGACCACCACCATCTGATTGGCATCAGGAGGTGGTGGCCGTGGCCGAGGGGCAGGGCCTGTCACAACCAGCACTGGTTTGACCTGCCTGGTTGGTGGGGAGGGCACTGGAGCTTGTGGGGATGGTCTGGGGGTGTCCATCTCCAACTGTAGGTGTGAGACAGTCCAAAGCAACTGGCCAAGCATGTCCATGCCACCATCAGTATCACTGAGATGGACCTGCAAATGATACAAAAGAAAACAATTATCATTTCCACTGCATATTAGATACTTGCATTTCAGAATATTACTTACCCCATCCCTACACCACAGGTTGAGGCGGTTCATTGGAAAGTAATCCACAATAGAGTAGTACTTGATACCTTCAGTAAAAAAAAAAAAGAAAGAATGTTATACATACAATGTTATACACATACACACGAGAGATTTCATAAAGACACATAGAGACACACGTACTCATGCGTGCCGCCACACGATGGTACTCCTGGCGCAGATGATTTTGCAAATCCACCTCAACATTTAGGCGAGGTGGAAAATCCAGGACACAGACCTCAAAACAATATTTTAGTTTAAATATTTTGTTAAAATGAGAGAGTAGAAAGCAAATCAAATCTGTTTCAAGCAAGGACTTAACCAGTCTAAACCAGCACTATAGTAAGATCTAACAAGGTTTAAAGGAAAAGTAACGTTATTTTACAATCTGAGCCTTCTTTCGGTAATAAAACAAGTCATTTGACTCACCCATAGCACGTTGGTGTCATTTGGAGCTGTTTGGTAAAAGTTATGTTGTAGCGTATCCGTTAGCGTGAGTACTCGGGGCATTACTTTGCGGTCTCCAAATAACACAAACTTTAGCACTTTTCAAATCATAGAAGCCCGATGTCTTAATCTACGATTTCTTTTGAAGCAAAAGTGGCCTGTAATCCGAGATTTATCCATAGTTTTCAGCTTTGCGTTTCATGTTTGGGTCCCGGGAGCTGAGAGCATCAACCTCAATCAATCAATCCTCATCAACTCGAAACTATGGCTAAATCTCGGATTACAGGCCACTTTTGACCACACGAAATCGTAGACTAAAGACATCGGGCTTCTATGATTTGAAAAGTGCTAAAGTTTGTGTTATTTGGAGACCGCAAAGTAATGCCCCGAGTACTCACGCTAACGGATACGCTACGACATAACTTTTACCAAACAGCTCCAAATGACACCAACGTGCTATGGGTGAGTCAAACGACTTGTTTTATTACCGAAAGAAGGCTCAGATTGTAAAATAACGTTACTTTTCCTTTAAAGCCAGAATTACAGCTTGATTAAACCAGTTCTAAATTAGTAGGCTATCTAATGAGAAGAAACGGGAGAACGTGTACACCTTATCTTAATTAATTACTAGTCTAAGAATTGTTAATCTACACAACTTAATTGACTCAATAGTATTTACCCCAACACCCTCTTGTCAACACAGTACTTTTTTAAAAGATTGTGCATGGAGTAAACATGATAACAGGAGAAGTTCAATTTGTCAACTGGACAAAGTTTGTTTGGTTGAAAATGTTTCGCCGCTCATCCGAGAGGCTTCGTCAGCTCTAATAAGAATACTGGTAAGACACTTGCTTATATCTTGCTGTAGGGAGGAGGATATAAGCAAGTGTCTTACCAGTATTCTTATTAGAGCTGACGAAGCCTCTCGGATGAGCGGCGAAACGTTTTCAACCAAACAAACTTTGTCCAGTTGACAAATTGAACTTCTCCTGTTATCATGGATTCTACCTGGACGACTGAGGGACTTTTCACGCATGGAGTAAACAATTTTGGAAATATGGTACCTTTGGCCAGCGGCTACAAGCGGTGGCAAGGTAGCGACCGAAGTCGGCTGCAGCCTCATCGATTGTCCTGCTGGCCGTCAGGTTGTTGGAGGGAGCGGTGAGCAGAACAAGAGAGGGAGAACGATCCACCTGTATGTGCCTGATCTCCCTCTCAAGCTCCGCGGCTGCAGCTCCCGGGGTGGAGCTGAAACCAAAGATGATCTTCCCCTGTGGTATCTGGGCAAAGCCATCGATGAAGTGTCGCAGATGAGAGGCCCCGACAACCAGAACAAACTGAAAAAATTAAGATTTAAGAAAGTTAAGATTTTGTAAACTGCATTTACAGTTAAAAGGTCTTACCTTCTTGTCAGGGTCCTCCGAAGGGATCACCAGCTTGTGGCTCTTTCCAGTGACCAGAGACTTTGGCCAGTTACGCACTGGGAAGCGGTAGCCAGTGCCAAACCCTAGAAAATTATTATTAGTAGTAATATTGTTAGAGTTAAAAGGACTTACCTTCTTGTCAGGCTCAAAAACAGCAGGCGGCTGCTGCCGTTCTGCCATTCTTCGCCGAGCTGCCTGGGAACGGCGGAATGACTTTCCACGAGGCATCTGAAGAAAGTTAAAATGAACCATTTAAATTGTAATACGGTAATGTAGTAATCAGATATGTTTTAAAGCTTGTGTACAGCTGTTTTAAAGCATTTGTTAAAGGTCCCATGGCATGAAATTTTCACTTTCTGGGGTTTTTGAATGTTAATGTGAGCTCCCCTAACCCCCGCTCTGTCCCTAGACTTGATGATGAAGAAAAGAGTATGTTTTGGCTCCTTCATTCGAGCCTCTGAAACAGCAGTAGTTTAATTTTATTTTCTTTGGAAATGTCAGACGCATACGAGTGTTTTTTTCATGGGACAATACAGAGCTGGTCTTGTGAAAAGTTTATTACGATCGCTTCTCTCCTTCTCCACTCTTACACTCACAGAAGGCACAGGGACTTTGTCCTCTGTTTTTGTCCTCATTTGCAATCAAGCACCACGCCCAGAATAAAGTAGAAAAATAAAATAAAAAATAAAGAGAAGGATTCATTTGCAGTACAGTGGTACCTCACCTTACGAATGACCCAACAAACGAAAATTTCAAGTTACGAAACGCCTTCACGGTAAATTTTTGTCTCTAGATGCGAATGAAATTTCAAGTTACGAAACATTCAAATAATGCGCGCTCAGCCACACACATTATACGCTTTTCTCAGACTGGATTTAAACTTTTCTCACATTTGTCTCTGTTTAAACACTCAAACTTTCATAGATTTTCAACAAAACGTATCAATATTGAAGTGGGGGGGGGGGGGGGGGGGAGAAAACTGCGCGGACACGTGTGCGCAGCATGACCCGGCGCAGAGCTGACAGCAGGACTAGACCAAGATCTAAACCTGGACTGGACCAGGACTAAACCTGGACTAAACCAGGACTAAACCAGGACTAAACCAGGACTAAACCAGGACTAAACCTGGACTAAACCAGGAGGAGCCGCGCTCACATGCGCTCAGACTGCCTGCGGTCCCCGCCTCAGCTGTGACTCGTGAGAAACCAGGAAATAGACCCGCACGCGGCGCTTTAATCCATCTGGTCTAGTCCTGGTCTAGTCCTGGTTTAGTCCTGGTCCAGTCCAGGTTTAGATCTTGGTCTAGTCCTGCTGTCAGCTCTGCACCGGGTCATGTGCGCTATCACACGTGTCCGCGCAGTTTTCTCCCCCCTCCCGCTTCCCCCCACACTTCAATATACGTTTTGTTGAAAATCTATGAAAGTTTGAGTGTTTAAACGAGAGAAAAACGTGAGAAAAGTTTAAATCGAGTCTGAGAAACCAATCAGGACGCAGAACACATTGTTACACTATAAAAAAGTTACACTATAAAAAAAAAAAAAAACTTGGATCGGGGCCTTGGAACGAATCAGGCTTTTTCCATTGAAATAGCTACTCAACTTACGAATTTTTCACGTTACGAAACCACTTCTGGAACAAATTAATTTCGTAAGGTGAGGTACCACTGTATTAGGGAACCACTAATGCGCCATATAAAAGCATCAAGAAGTACCATGTCATGGGATCTTTAACCAGGTTTAAGCTAAAGGCAGGGGTAAAGTGGGTCTACTCTACACCAAGTTTAAAACAGGACTAAACTAGACCAATATCACATCTAAAACAAAACAAATCTAAATATATGCAGTTAAAATACAATTCTTTCAACTTACATTATGAACAATCGTAATATTCATCAGTTTGCAACACGGCTAAAGTAAGATAAGATAAGATAAGATAAGATATGCCTTTATTAGTCCCACAGTGGGGAAATTCCAGTGTTGCAACGCACAGATCAAGAACAGCAGGAAAAAGTAACATGCAATATAATAAATAAATAAATAATGGCCTAGGATAATTTTAAAACTATACCTAAAAATAGACTCTGGATTATAGGTGAATATTTGTAAGTGCAGATACGTTGAATGACATGTTAACATTGTTCGTTGTACAGTCTGACAGCAGCAGGAAGGAAAGACCTGCGAAACCTCTCCTTCACACAGCGAGGGTGAATCAGTCTGTCACTGATGCTGCTCTCCAGAGCAGACAGAGCGTCCTGTAGGGGGTGAGACTCATGGTCCAGCATAGAGGTGACCTTAGCCAGGACCCTCTTGTCCCCCACCTTCTGCACTGAGTCCAGAGGACAGCCCAGGACAGAGCTGGACTTCTTGATGACCTTGTCCAGCCTCTTCTTCTCCCTCTCTGTGATGCTGCTGCTCCAGCAGACCACACCGTACAGGATGGCTGATGCCACCACAGAGTCATAGAAGGTCTTCAGGAGTGGCCCTCTCACTCCAAAGGACCGTAGTCTCCTCAGGAGATAGAGCCGACTCTGGCCCTTCCTGTACAGTGCATCTGTGTTATGAGTCCAGTCCAGCTTATTGTTCAGATGAACACCCAGGTACTTGTAAGAGTCCACTCTCTCAATGTCCCTTCCCTGGATGTTCACTGAGGGGGCAGTAGAGTGGCGTCTGCGGAAGTCCACCACCATCTCCTTGGTCTTCCCTGCATTGATGATGAGGTGGTTCCGCTGACTCCAGTCCACAAAGTCCTGTATTAGTCCTCTGTACTCCCCATCATCGTCATCCTTGATGAGACCAATGATGGCGGAGTCATCAGAGAACTTCTGCAGGACACAGCTGTCCGTGTTGTGTCTGAAGTCTGCAGTGTAGAGGGTGAAAAGAAAGGGCGCGAGGACAGTGCCCTGGGGCGCCCCCACACTGCAGGTCAGGAGGTCAGACACACAATTCTTGGCTCTCACAAACTGGGGCCGGTTTGTGAGGTAGTCCAGGATCCAGTCTGCCAGGTCACAGTCCACACCGGCGGTCTCCAGTTTGTCCCTGAGGAGCAGTGGCTGGATGGTGTTGAAAGCACTGGAGAAGTCAAAGAAGAGAATCCTCACAGTGCTGCCGGGGTTCTCCAGGTGAGACAGTGAGCGATGCAGCAGGTAGATGACGGCATCCTCCACTCCGATGCCAGGCTGGTACGCAAACTGCAGCGGGTCCATCGCTGAGCTCACGGTGGAGCGGAGGTGGCCAAGGACCAGTCTCTCCAGTGTCTTCATCAGGTGGGATGTTAGAGCCACCGGCCTGAAGCTGCTGAGGTCTTTAGCGTGCGGTGTCTTAGGCACTGGTACCACACAGGAGGTCTTCCAGAGTTGTGGCACCACCCTCAGCTTAAGGCTCATGTTGAAGACGTGCTCCACAACTCCGCACAGCTCGTCTGCACAGGACTTAAGGAGCCTGGAGTTGATGCCGTCTGGTCCTGCTGCCTTCCTCGGTCTAATCTTCTTGAGCTCCTGTCTCACCTGGGCTGCAGAGAATGACAGTGGCCGGCTGGGGGGATGGGTGAGTCCATGTTTGGTGGAGGGCTGTGGAGCAGAGGTAAAGGTGTGAAGAGGAGCAGGAGTTCCCCATTGTCCAGCTGGGGAGGTGGGAGCTGGCAGCTGGGTGGGGGGAGGGGTGCCGGGTGATTGATCAAATCTCCTGAAGTGAGCATTGAGGTCATTCACCCACTGCAGGTCCCCCTCCATCTGGGCAGGAGGTGCTTTGAAGCCTGAGATGGTCTTGAGACTTCTCCACACCCCCTGGATGTTCCTCTCCAGTAGCTGTCGCTCCATCTTCCTCTTATGGCTGGCCTGGCTCATCCTGATTTCTCTCCTCAGCCTCTTCTGTGCAGCCTTCAGCTCCTCCTTGGTCCCTGACCTAAAAGCTCTCTTCTTTTCCTTCAGCAGAGCCTTTATGTCAGGGTTAATCCATGGTTTATTGTTTGAAAAACACCGCACCGTTTGGGAGGGAACGATGTTTTCAAAACAAAAATTTATGTAGTCCGTGATGCATTCTGTCAATGCATTAATGTCCTCTCCATGGGGGTCACAGAGCTCTGCCCACACTGTGGTGTCAAAGCAGTCTCTCAGAGCCTCCTCACTCTCAGCAGTCCACTTCTTCACCACACGGGGCACCACAGGCTGTCTGTGCACAATGGGCTGATACACAGGCCGCAGATGGACAATATTGTGGTCAGCTCTACCCAGGGGAGGCAGTGGGGATGAAGAATAAGCCTCCTTGACGTTGGCAAAAAATAAATCCAATATTTTATTGTCTCTTGTGGGGCAGGTGACATACTGGGTGTATGTAGGCAGAACAGTTGCAGGAGATGCATGGTTGAAGTCTCCAGAAATCAGGAAGAGAGCCTGTGGATGCTTAGTTTGGAGTGTGCTCGTACAGGAGTGCAGTGTGTCACATGCTGTCTCAGCATTAGCAGAGGGAGGAACATACACAGCGATCAGAATCACATGTGAGAACTCTCGAGGCAGATAGCAGGGCCGTAAGCTAACAGCCAGCAACTCCACGTCCTTGTTACACAGCTGCTCCTTAACTGTACAGTGTCCAGGTTTGCACCACTTCTTATTTACAAACACAGCCAGGCCACCTCCTTTTTTCTTCCCACTGTCTGCTGTCCTGTCCGCTCGCAGCAGGTGAAAGTTGTCCATGGCAACAGCTGAGTCCGGGATTTGCGGGGTTAACCAGGACTCCGTGAAAACCATGACGCTGCAGTCTCTGTATTCCCGCTGGTACCGTGCAAGCGCCGCTAATTCGTCCGTCTTGTTCTGAATAGACCGCACGTTTCCCGCGATGACAGAGGGAAGCACAGGTCTGCAGCGTCCTTTCCTTTCCCGGAGTTTGCGTCCAGCACGTCGGCCTCTGCGCGTCCTCCGTAGTAGCTCCTCCGGGATCTCATGGCGGTCACGGGGGCGCACAACTGCGCCGCGCAGCGCTAACAGCTGATCCCTCGTGTAAACAATGGGGGCACGTGTCCTCACGCACATAGCAACGCACATAGCAACGGTGAAAAAGTTAAAATCCAGAGAAAATAGACATTGAAATGGAGCAGAAACATCGCGTTTCTGAAGCACTGTAGAAGTAGACAGAGAGAAAATAATTTTTTCCTACCTTTAGATGTGTTGAAGAGAAGTCCGGGAGAGCTGTAATCCACAAGATGAGAAGATTCTTCTTTTCTAGGTCCTTCACACAAGATGGAGATGTAAAATCCGAGATAGAGTTGTGAAAGCTTCTTGAATTGTCCAAAAAAGGATTCACTCAAGTCGCAGAGGAGAACGTGCTATAGCAGATACCATAGACGTTCAGTCGGCCACACCCTGTTAGGTCCTACTTATACTCTTCTATCACCCCACCACCAGTGCAGCTGATTGGCTGTCTGGCTGTTACCAGGCCACAAACAGCCAATCAGAAGTGTAGATGGATTGAGTGTGTGTGTCTTGGGTGTGGCTCGGGTGTGGCTCTACCCCTCCCCCACGTGCAGCTCCCTCCCTCCCCTCCTCTCCCTCTCCTCCTCTCCTTCCCCGCATGTGCATTCCCCCCTCCCCTTTCTTCCCCCTCCCCTCTCCTCTCCTCTCCTCTCCTCTCCTCTCCTCCTCTCCTTCCCCGCGTGTGCAGTCCCCCCCTCCCCTTTCTTCCCCCTCCCCTCCCCTCCCCTCCCCTCTCCTCTCCTCTCCTCTCCTCTCGTGAGTGCCCTGTGTGCTCTGTGTGTTCTGCACATGCGCACAATGACGTATAATGATGTATCAGGAAGGAGGGTTTTCCTGCCCAATTCGGGCTTTTTTTTGGATTATTTATTTTATTTACGACAGACACGTATTTTGACAACGAAGGCAATTTTCAGCATGATAAATAGATAGATAGATAGATAGATAAAGATAAAAAAAAGTAATAAATAAATAAATAAATAAATAAATAAATAATACAGCCAAAATCAGATAAAAAAAAGACTAAACCAGGCCTAAGGAGGACTAAAGCAGGTCTAAACCAGGACTAGGATTTTCAGGTCTAAACAAGTAATAAATAAACCAGATCCGGACAAACTCTCTTCTCTGCACGGCAACAGAACACACAAAATTCCACCGCAAGACACTGGACCATGCTGATTGGCTGTCTATTAGTGCTTTATGATTGGCCCTGAACAAAACTATAGTCAGGACCAGGTCTAACCTAGAACTAACCAGGTCTAAGAAGCCAAAACCAGATTGAAGGAACCCTGGACATTAACTTTAAATAGGCGCAATAGCGCCCCCTAAGGAGACTGTATGAAATAACAAAATATTATAAAATGTAACATGCAAAATTTGGTACACACATTCGTGACATGGTCTCAAAATAGTCAATGATGCCCACATGCCATGTCCCATCGTGTAGCCATGGCAACAGGCTCGCCAATAGGATGCCTGATGAAAACACTGGTGTGGCCAAACAAAATTTTGTACACACATATATCATGGTAAGAAGAACAAAAAATATATATATTGTGACCACACCCCCTGCCAAAATGGAAGTCCATCATCTTGGATTAATTATGTGGGACAAATGTCATAATCTAATTTTATGTAGTCATCTAATTCTGCCATATTTTAATTTATGAAACTTTTAAAACAGCCACAATCTCAAATGTGGGCAAATCTTCAAAAAGACACATTTTCCAGGAAATACAGGAAAATCTCAATGATGACCCCGTAGCATCTCCCATCATGTTGCCATGGCAACAGGCCAAACATCTGTCCTTGTCATTAGGATTCTCTGGAAAAACTTTGGCATAGTCAAACAAAATTTGGTACACAGATGCATCATGGGAAGATAAACAAAAAGTATATTATACCATTGCTAGGCAACCAACCACCCATTTTGGATAGACCATGTGACCTGGTGGCGAAGGTGCCATTTCCTGTCAAACTTTGACGAGTGATAATTCGCACATACTTTGGCCGATTTTACTCAAACTTTAATCGTAGGTGGACACCCCGGCCCTGAACAGATTGATATAAAAAAATCTCAATTGGCCGTAATAGCGCCCCCTAGGGAGATTGCATGGAACAGGAAAAATTTACTTTGCCAGAAACACACCAAATATGGACCACACATTCGTGACATGGTCTCGATCAAAAATCTCAATGATGACCCCGCGGCATCTCCCGTCATGTTGCCATGGTAACAGGTCAAACAGCTGTCCCTGCCATTAGGACGCCCGGCAAAAGCTTTGGTGTAGCCACACCTAATTTAGTACATATATGGCTCATGGGAATAGGAAAATGGCGCGTTAGCGCCACCCCCCCTGCGAGTGCAAGCGAGGGCCGATCATCGCCGCTTGCGGCTATATTTATTATTATTTTCCTCCCCCCCTTTTTTCAGGTTTCGGGTACTTCCCACCGACGAAAACTCACGAAATTTTGCACAAAATTCAAGAACGCCAAAAAAGGAATTTACAAATAATCTGTATTCAAAAATCTTAAAAAATGGCTCGACAGCGCCACCTGGAAAATCAAAATACATTGCGCCAATGGCTATACCCGAAAAATGAACTTTGTCGTAGACAAACGAAATTCGGGTGGTGGATAGGTCATGTCATTACAAACCAAAAAATATATTACGCCGTTGCTAGGCGACCAACAGGAAGTCGGCCATATTGGCCCGAGCACGTGACCCGGCGCCGAAGGCGGAGTTTCCTGTCTTCGTATTTTAACGAACTCCTCCTAGGGTTTTTGACCCAGACTCACCAGAATCGTGCTGTATCATCTAGACAAGTGGGACATTAAAAGTTGTTAAAAGCGTTCTAAAAGAGTGAACGGTGTTTCCGTGACAACGCCACAAATTTCGTGTTCGTTTTTGCGGCTCGCCATCAAACTTCGACGAGCGATAATTCGCGCATACTTTGGCCGATTTCACTCAAACTTTAATCGTTGGTGGACACCCCGGCCCTGAACAGATTGATATAAGAAAATCTGAAATAGGTGCTATAGCGCCACCTAGGGAGATTGCATGGAAGCGCAAAATTTTACTTTGTCGTAGACATACCAAATTTGGTACACATATTTGTGACGGGGTATCGATCAAAAAACTCAATGACGCCAACACGCCATGTCCCATCGTGTTGCCATGGCAACAGGCCAAACATCTGTCGTCGCCAATGGGACGCCTGGAAAAAACTTTGTCGTAGCCAAACCAAATTTGGTACACAGATGCATCATGGGAATAGGAACAAAAAAGTATATTATGCGGTTGCTAGGCGACCAACAGGAAGTCAGCCATATTGGCCTGAGCACACGATCCGGAGTCGAGGGTGTATTTTTCTGTCCTCGTATTTTAACGAACTCCTCCTAGGGTTTTTGACCCAGACTCACCAGAATCGTGCTGTATCATCTAGACAAGTGGGACATTAAAAGTTGTTAAAAGCGTTCTAAAAGAGTGAACGGTGTTTCCGTGACAACGCCACAAATTTCAGGTTCGTTTTTGTGGCTCGCCATCAATTTCGACGAGTGATAATTTGCACATAGTTTGGCCGATTTCACTCAAACTTTAATCGTTGGTGGATACCCGGGCCCTGAACAGATTTCTATAAGAAAATCTGAAATGGACACTATAGCGCCCCCTAGGGAGACTGCATGGAAGTGCAAAATTTTACTTTGTCGTAGACATACCAAATTTGGTACACACATTCGTGACGGGGTCTTGATCAAAAAACTCAATGACGCCAACACGCCATGTCCCATCGTGTTGCCATGGCAACAGGCCAAACATCTGTCGTCGCCAATGGGACGCCAGGCAAAAACTTTGTCGTAGCCAAACCAAATTTGGTACACAGATGCATCATGGGAATAGGAACAAAAAAGTATATTAAGCGGTTGCTAGGCGACCAACCAGCCATATTGGATAGACCATGTGACCTGGTGGCAAATGCGTCATTTCTTGTCAAACTTCGACAAGTGTTAATTCACGCATACTTTGGCTGATTTCACTCAAACTTCAATCATTGGTGGACACCCCGGCCCTGAACAGATTGATATAAGAAAATCTGAAATGGACACTATAGCGCCCCCTAGGGAGACTACATGGAAGTGCAAAATTTTACTTTGTCGTAGACATACCAAATTTGGTACACACATTCGTGATAGGGTCTCGAGCAAAAATCGCAATGATGACCCCATGGCATCTCCCATTGTGTTGCCATGGCAACAGGCCAAAAATCTGTCGTCATCAATGGGACGCTAGGCAAAAACTTTGTCCTAGTCAAACCAAATTTGGTACACAGATGCATCATGGGAAGAGGAACAAAAAATTATATTACATCGTTGCTAGGCAACCAACCAGCCATGTTGGATAGACCATGTGACCTGGTGGCAAAGGGGTCATTTCCTGTCAAACTTCGACGAGTGATAATTCGCTCATACTTTGGCCGATTTTACTCAAACTTTGATCGTTGCTGAACACTCCGGCCCTACACAGATTGATATAAGAAAATCTCAATTGGCCGTAATAGTGCCCCCTAGGGAGATTGCATGGAACAGAAAGATTTTACTTTGCCGTAGACAAACCAAATTTGGACCACACATTCGTGACAGGGTCTCGATCAAAAATCTCAATGATGACCCCGCGGCATCTCCCGTCATGTTGCCATGGTAACAGGTCAAACAGCTGTCCCTGCCATTAGGACGCCGGCAAAAGCTTTGGTGTAGCCACACCTAATTTAGTACATATATGGCTCATGGGAATAGGAAAATGGCGCGTTAGCGCCACCCCCCCTGCGAGTGCAAGCGAGGGCCGATCATCGCCGCTTGCGGCTATATTTATTATTATTATTATTATTATTATTATTATTATTATTATTATTTAGATGTACCATCTTGTTTTCAAGGGGGTCCAAAAACCATAAAACATTAGTGATACACAATACAACATCCATCAGCCCAACTCCTGCAACAGTACCTGATTTGAAAAACTGAAAAACTAAGTACAGTAATCGCTCACTCTATCGCGGTTCACTGTTCACGCCCTCACTGTTTCGCAGATTTTTTTTTATTTTTATTTTTTTTATAGTGTAACATTGTATTCTGCGTCCTGATTGGCTAACAGACTAGACCAGGACTAAACGTGGACTAAACCAGGTCTAGACCAGAACTAAACCAGGTCTAGACCAGGTCTAAACCAGGTCTAAACCTGGACTGGACCTGGACTAAACCAGAACTGGACCAGGTCTAGAGCTGGACTAAACCGGGATTAAACCACCACGTGCCGCTCTTTGCTGGTTTCGTGTGGCTGGTTTGTGGCTCGGGCTGAGAGTACGCGGTCCGGGCGCCGCGGATCGATCTCGTGCTCGCAGCCCCGGTGTACGCGCGGCCTCGCGCTGGTGGTGCACGTGTCGCGCACTTCTCCAAGGGGTTGGTGCGCGTCGTGTCCCAGGACATGGCAGTGCACGTGTCACTATTAATAATTTTGTTGAAAATCTATGAAAGTTTGGGTGTTTAAACAAGAGAGAAATGTGAGAAAATGTTAATTCCAGTCTGAGAAAAGCATATCATGTGTGTGGTGAGGCGTTTACAGCCTTAAAATATGTAGAATAATTGTAAAATATAAAGTTGTCCAACTTCGCGGATTTCACGTATTGCGGGTTATTTCTGGAACCTAACCCTCACGATAAACGAGGGATTACTGTATACATTATACAAACAAATGTAAAATAATAATAGAACAAACTGAAAAAATAAATAAAAAATAAAACCATAAACATGGAGTTTTGAGATATGGAAACAAATATGATTTAAATGAATTGAAACGTTCTCAAAGGTGTGGGTATTTTGTTTCATTCACGCATGTTTGAGTAATCCTGCATGATTCATCTTTCTACATCTTTTCTACACCTCAACTTCAAAATGCTCTGTTCCACCTTGTGATGTCATGTAGTGGAAGTTTTTACTTTTACCTTTAGTTCAGGCGTGTGATGAGGAAACATTAGAACAGAGATAGAATATTGGATTGTCTTGCATTGCGCTGTTCTTTTCTATTATTTACATATTGCCGATTTCATCCTTTAAAACAAAAGAACTTTAACATTTTGTCCCAGCAGAGTATTAATACTTTGGTGTGCTTTGCGTGTGTGTGTCTGTCCTGTCTCTCCCTTTGACCTTGCCCTCCCGCCGGTCCGAACAATGGGACTCCTGGCTCCGGCTCTTTCCTCTCTGAAGCAGGACCTGGCTCCAGTCCATGGTCCATCCAGGGCCCATCATTCTGCTCCCGGGGGCAGGGTTGGGGGTTCGATTTCCTGAGGGGCTGGTGTCTGCAGACAGAGAAGGAAGAGGAGGAGGAGGGGGGCACAAAGGGCCAGCAGGTCAGGATTATAAGTACTGGTGCTTATGTCATGCATTTTTGCAAGTCATTTTTGCAAGTAAAACAAACTGCAGTTGAATGTATGTTGGGGCAGAAGGAGTCAGAATCTTGGGGCAGAACTTCACTTTTTTTCCCCCAAGAGGTAGACTAATACTTTCTGGACAGTTCATTCATTCATCATTCATTTTCTTCCAATTATCCGGGGGCGTCGCGGGCAGTCTAAGCCAGGGGTGGGCAAAGTTTTTGACTCGTGGGCCACAAAAGGTTCTAAGATTTGACAGAAGGGCCGGACCAGGAGCAGCTGGATTTAGTGTTTTGGTAAAAACACAAAAAATACGAAGACCTTTATTTGTTTAAAGGTCCCATGGCATGACATTTTCACTTTCTGAGGTTTTTGAACGTTAGCTCCCCTACCCTGTTTAGGGCCCCCCCCATGGCTAAAAGTTGCAAAATGTTTAAACTGAGCATTTGCGGTCCTTTTCTGCGTTAGAAAAAAACACAGCTGAAACGGGCGATTCTGAACAAGGCAACTTATTGACGTCAGATCGAAAAATGCAGTTCCACCCCCGTCTGTCTGTACTCAGCGTCTCTGTAAATCACGCCCAGAGAGTTTGGACTGCGAATGCGCTAGGCAATGCGAAATGCGTTTTTTTATTTGCCTGGAGGCACGTCCGAGTGTTTCTAGGCTCGGAAGTCCTTTATCTGAGCCTCTGGACCTTTGAACAGCAGTGGTTTAATTTTATTTTCTGTGGAAATGTGTTTATTTTTCAATGGAACGCTTCTCATCTCTTCCTCCGCGCAAAAACGTGGAAATGGGTCAGAGTGCACAGCTGAGAGCTGAGAGCGGAGAGTTTGGCCACGCCCCCACCCTCTACTATAGGCCATCTCTGTCCTCCTCATTTGCATTCAAGCGACAACTCCCATAATGGACTGTTCAGAGAGAGAAAAATTACTCTTTCTCATCTTATCTCTCTTTCTCATGCACTGAGTGTTGATTTTGAAGAAGGATTCATTTACAGTATTAGGGAACCATTAAGGAGCCATATAAAAGCATCAAGAAGTACCATGTCATGGGACCTTTAAAATCATGCTGATGGCCACTAGGAACTGGCTAAAAAGTGACTCACTGGAACTGAAACAGTGGATTGAAATAATTGATGAAATGTATTTGATGGAAAGAATGACTCATTATCTACGGTTGAAGGCAGCAAATTTGAGAAAAGTTGGTCTAAATGGATAGACTATAAGAACAAGAGAAATGTATAGTTTTTTTTCCTTTTTGTTTGCTTGTTTGTTTTTTTCTGTAGAACCCCACAGATTTTTTTATGTTCTATACCTCTGTTTTTGAAAAAGCATAAATAAAAAGTAAAAAAAAAAAAACTATAAATAACATGGGATATGTAGAAAACATGTGCTTTATTTCAATTAAAAATTAACAAAAGAATTACAACAAAATGTTCATCTTTCAAGTTCCACAGTATTTAGCTGTTTATTGAAATGACTCTTAAAACACAAAAACTTTTATTAATAAAATACAGCTTTTTAAAAATTACTAATAGTTTTAAAGTACTGAAAGTTCTGAGTAAACGTGGAGCAAAACACCGCACCTCAACAAAGGTCAATGTATGTAGTGCGTCAGCTACTGGAAAACGCCAGAATTGCAGGGAAATTAAAACATTAAAAAGGTTTATTAATATAATTTCTTCAAATTCGGCGGGCCGGATTAAGAAGCATAACGGGCCGCATATGGCCCCCGGGTCGTATTATTTATTAGTCCCACAGTGGGGAAATTCCAAATTTGCATTTAACCCATCTTGTTATTAGGAGCAGGGACTCCCAGACTTCCTTCACTCCGGACACTTCCTCCAGCTCCTCCGGGGTGACCTCAAGGCGTTCCCAGGCCAGCCGAGAGACACAGTCCCATCAGGGTGTCCTAAGTCTTCCCCGGGGCCTCCTCCCAGGGGACAGCCCAGGCCTGGCTCCAGAGTGGGGCCCCGGTAACACTAATCCGGGCGACGTAACTGCCTTTGCTGTGTTTCTCGTCATAAGGGCTTCTGAACCGCTCTTAGTCTGACCCGTCCCCCAGGACCTGTTTGCCTTGGGTGACCCTACCAGGGGCACGACGCCCCCGACAACATAGCTCCCGGGATCTTTCGGGCACTCAATTCCCCTCCACCACATTAAGGTTCAAGGAGGGGTTTTTGGACAGTGTAAAGAACTAAAAACTACAGTCAAGTACTAGTGCTTATGTCATGAGGTCTGTTGCATTAGACCCATTTTTGCAAGGAAGATAAACTGAATATAGAGGGATTCTCACACTACGTCACCTGACTCTCTACTGCACCTGTCTCCTACAGAAAGAACCACTGTCCTGTCTGGGATCATGTCAGTGTCTCGTAAGATTTCAGCAGATTTCAGGCTCTCCCGGGGGTGGGGCTAGTTGTATCGATCAGGTATGAGTGGATGTCCGGCTATTGAAGTTTGAGATGTTTCTTCTCGTCCTTTACGCACTCACCTGCATTTAACACATATGGGTCATTAAAGGAAAAGTAATGTTTTTTTACAATTTGAGCCTTATTTCGGTAATAAAACAAGTTGTTTTACTCACCCATAGCACTTTGGTGTCATATGGAGCACTTCCAGAGATGTTTTAGATTTGGGATAGCCTAGCGCGACTTCTAGACATAACTCGGGGCATATAATATATTCCCCGAGCATCCAAATAACACAAACTTTAGCACTTTTCAAATCATAGAAGCTCGATGTCTTAGTCTACGATTTCGTTTTGAATCAAAAGTGGCCTGTAATCCGAGATTTATCCATAGTTTACAGCTTTGCGTTCCATGTTTGGGTCCCGGGAGCTGAGAGTACACTCCGCACATGCGCACTGGCGTCCTCATCTACTCGAAACTATGGCTAAATCTCGGATTACAGGCCACTTTTGACCAAACGAAATCATAGACTAAGACATCGAGCTTCTATGATTTGAAAAGTGCTAAAGTTTGTGTTATTTGGAGCCCACACGGGGCATATTACATGCTCGGGGAATATATTATATGCCCCGAGTTATGGCTAGAAGTCGCGCTAGGCTAACGCTAATCTAAAACATCTCTGGAAGTGCTCCATATGACACCAGTGTTATGGGTGAGTAAAACAACTTGTTTTATTACCGAAATAAGGCTCAAATTGTAAAAAACGTTACTTTTCCTTTAAGTAACAACACTGAGTATGCTTGAGATCCAACATCAGAAAAAGCAGCTGGCTAATGCAGTGCTCAAGCGCTTAATAATGGATGAAATATTAGTGACATTTTGAGGACATTTATTTATTTTAAATTGTTCATCGCTACGGCAGCAGTGCTAATATTTTATCATTCTGAACCCATTTGATCTTAGCAGTAGTCATAGAAGAATAAAGTATATAGAGTTTCTGTTACAGGGCGTGTAACTTTTCCACTGGAAATTTACACAATGCAGCGTTAACTGCGTAATAGTTCATTAAGCTGGTAGGATGTCTCCGGTAAACTGTTTTGAGTTGAGTCAGTTCAAATAAAGAAAAGAATAAAGGTTTACTCAGCAGAGACTTCAGTAAACCCGCTGCGTCATTGTCTGTGGGTTTGATTAGAGATCCACTTCCTGGTTTTTCTGTTGTGTTTGGGTGCTACCGTAGCAACAGGGGTGTCCACGGCAAACTGTAGGAAACTTGACTATTATATTTAACTCACAGGAAAAGACTCTTTTTCAAAACATTTCTAACAGACGATTAGACTTCAGTGGAAATGACTTTGGCTAGAATTACATATTGGCAATTCACAGTGTTTTTTTGTTTTGTTTTGTTTTTACAAAATTTGACCTAAAAACTGAATTTCCTCTCTGTTGCATTTGTAAATGTATTTATTTATTTATTTATTCATTCATTTTTCAGTGAAAATTTCCAATGAACACTTCTCTGCTTCTCACCAGTCCTGATTCCAGTCATTGTATTCAGTTTCCTTTACCTTTACTGTCTATCGACCGGAGCTTTTTTCCAGTTTATTTATACGACACCACCTGCTTCTTCTTCAGGGCTTATCGCTGCCGCTTACTGTTCCACCACAACGCTAACTCATGATGATGAATGCATTAGATAAACTGGGTCCAAGTTAAAACCTCCGAACACAATGACTTCTGTAGTGTGGCAGGTACGTTCCAAAAGGAGCTCTTGAGGTCAAAAGAAGTCCGCTGCATGCTGCCTGTGTCTAATTATAGAGCGTTTTGTGGATGGATCAGGAAGGTACTGTTAAAGATCCCATGACATGGTACTTCTTGATGCTTTTATATGGCTCCTTAATGGTTCCCTAATACTGTAAATGAATCCTTCTTCAAAAGATAGATAAGATATAAGAGATAAGATGAGAAAGAGTCATAAATATCTCTCTCAAACTCTTTATTCTGGGCGTTGTTGCTTGAATGCAAATGAGGAGAAAACAGATGGCCAATAGTAGAGGATGGGGGCGTGGCCAAACTGTCCGCTCAGAGCTCAGAGCCCACAGCTGATCCATTTCCTTGTTTTTGCACGGGGGGAGAGATTTGAAGCGTTCCATTGAAAAATAAACACATTTCCACATAAAATAAAATCAAACCACTGCTCTTCAAAGGTCCAGAGGCTCAGATAAAGGACTTCCGAGCCTAGAAACACTCGGACGTGCCTCCAGGTAAATTAAAAAACGCATTTCGCATTGCCTAGCGCATTCGCAGTCCAAACTCTCTGACAGACAGACGGGGGTGGAACTGCATTTGCATTTCTTTTTTCGATCTGACGTCAATAAGGTGCCTTGTTCAAACTCGCCCGTTTGAGCTCCGATTTTTTGTAACGCAGAAAAGGATCGCAAATGCTCAGTTTAGACATTTCGCAACTTTTAACCATGGGGGGGGGCTAAACAGGGTAGGGGAGCTCACATTAACGTTCAAAAACCTCAGAAAGTGAAAATTTCATGCCATGGGACCTTTAAAGAGCCAATATTATGCTATTTTTAATTTATTTTTTAAAATCTCTGTTCTAATGTTTCCTCATCACAAACACCTGGAGTTGTGTTTTGTTTCATTCATACAAGTTGAACACACAAACCCTGCATATTAGAGTTCTTCTCTCAAACAGGAGACACTCTGTTCCACTGTGTTTTTATCACATCTGTGGTCCTTCATGACAAAATTGTACACCGGAAAAGAATATCACAGTATTTTTATGCAGTACGGATTTTTGGCCAACTTTTTATATCAATGTCTTCATTTACTTCTGCCCTAAACATACACACCAAATAATATATAATATTTTAGAAATTTTAACCCTTTAGATGCCAGTTTTAAACCTCACAAGAGTCAGTTTTGTGTAATATACTGTAGGACCTTTAATTTCTAATCGTGATCTTTACAGATGACATTAGCTTACATTAGCCACATGTGCTCTGCTTCAGTGGCCTCTCATTGACCTTAATACAGGGCGCCTGATCAGTCACTGCTCTCCTGATGTCCACAGATGTCCTGTTCACCGCAGGGTCCCGGACAGCCAGCTAAGAGAGACCAACCTGGATCACACCGGTTTGATCTGGAGCTTATAGGCTCAGATTCTCACACAGAGGTCACTACCTTCTGCAGAACATTACATTTACTTCCACTCATATCTCTGCTGCTCCTGCTCCCCCATCTCCTCTACTACAAATGCCCCATCCTCTACTACAACATATGGAGCACTTCCAGAAATGTTTTAGATTTGCGATCTCCATAATGTGAGTTCTCGGGGCACATGTTTGAGGTGTCCAAATAACACAAACTTTAGCACTTTTCAAATCATAGAAGCTCAATGTCTTAGTCTACACTTTCGTTTGAGTCAAAAGTGGCCTGTAATCCGAGATTTATCCATAATTTCGAGTAGATGAGGACGCCAGTGCGCATGTGCGGAGTCACAGCTTATTTCACTCTCAGCTCCCGGGACCCAAACATGAAACGCAAAGCTGTAAATTATGGATAAATCTTGGATTACAGGCCACTTTTGACTCAAACGAAAGTATAGACTAAGACATTGAGCTTCTATGATTTGAAAAGTGCTAAAGTTTGTGTTATTTGGAGATCGCTCGGAGAACGCTTGGAGAACTCGCATTATGGATATCGCTAATCTAAAACATCTCTGGAAATGCTCCATATGACACCAAAGTGCTATGGGTGAGTAAAACAACTTGTTTTATTACCGAAATAAGGCTCAGATTGTAAAAAATGTTACTTTTATTCTTTTTTTCATGGTGAAAAGCCCCAAAGATCATTTGACAAAAGTGTGTTTTCCATTTGTAGAAGTTATTTGAAAGCTACAGTGTGTAGCTTTTAGCCAAAATAAAACAGACTAAAGTAAATTATAAATGTAGGGGGTTTTTTTTGGCTTGTTTTTTTTTTTTTTTAAAGATTTTTTTCAATGCTCTGAAGGAGTAGCAAGGGAGAGTCAAAAATGAAAGTGAAACATACATCGTGAAACTTATATTAATATGTTGTTTTCAGCTAAAACATGGTGATCTAAATATGTGATGTGTTTACAGTTATACCCCATAGATGTACAATAGCCCCTCTTAAAACCAATCACCAAACTAAAACCATCCACTTTCTGACTCACATCTTAATAGTTTCCAATGAACACTTCTCTGCTTCTCCCCAATCCTGATTCCAGTCATTGTATTCAGTTTAGTTTCTACAGTAACATTACCTTTACTGTCTATCGACCGGAGCTTTTTTCCAGTTTATTTATACGACACCACCTGCTTCTTCTTGAGGGCTTATCGCTGCCGCTTACTGTTCCACACAACACTAACTCATGATGATGAATGCATTAGATAAACTGGGTCCAAGTTAAAACCTCCGAACACAATGACTTCTGTGGTTATTTTAGGCATTAGTCTGGCAAGTACGTTCAAAAGGTCAAAAGAAGTCCACTGCATGCTGCCTGTGTTTAATTACAGTGGTACCTCACCTTACGAAATTAATTCGTTCCAGAAGTGGTTTCGTAACGTGAATTTTTTGTAAGTTGAGTAGCTATTTCAATGGAAAAAGCCTGATTCGTTCCAAGGCCCAGATCCAAGTTTTTTTTTTATAGTGTAACTTTTTTTTATAGTGTAACATTGTGTTCTGCGTAGAGACTGTAGACCCAGGACTAAACATGGACTATACCAGGTCTAGACCAAGGACTAAACCTGGACTAAACCTGGACTAAACCAGGACTAGACCAGGTGGATTAAAGCGCAGCGTGCGGGTCTATTTCCTGGTTTCGTTTCGAGTCACGGCTGAGGCGAGCAGCGAGGGGGACCGCACGCAGTCTGAGCGCATGAACGAGACCCGTGCTCAAACCGTGCCTCCTCTAGACCTCCTCTAGACCACCGTGGCTCTTGCATGCGTTCGTTCATGCGCTCAGACTGCGTGTGGTCCCCCTCGCTGCTCGCCTCAGCCGTGACTCGAAACGAAACCAGGAAATAGACCCGCACGCGGCGCTTTAATCCACCTGGTTTAGTCCAGGTCTAGACCTGATCCAGTCCAGGTTTAGACCTTGGTCTAGACCTGGTATAGTCCACGTTTAGTCCTGGGTCTACAGTCTCTACGCAGGACACAGTGTTACACTATAAAAAATGTTACACTATTAAAAAAAAAAAACTTTGAACGAATCAGGCTTTTTCCATTGAAATAGCTACTCAACTTATGAAAAATTCACATTACGAAACCACTTCTGGAACAAATTAATTTCGTAAGGTGAGGTACCACTGTACTTGCCTGGAAGAATCCATGACTCATCGCTGTACCAGCGAGTGAGTCTGGTAACGTTTGATCCACAGAACGCGCTGCGGTTGCGCGTAGACAGACAGCTAAGTGAACCAATCAGAGATTGCGCCATCTTGATTCAAAACTGAGGCGGAACTTCCGCTGCCTAAGAGTGACTTTGCGGGCAAAGGCGGGTGCACTGACGTCACCATCTTTGAACGAATCAGAATCGCGGAGTCGGTTTGGAACCGGAGGAGCGAGAGTGGATGGAGAGTGTCCAAATGGTATCGCGGTGTATAGGAAATACAGAGAGATATCATTTGGCTGGCCAGGTAACCACTGTACATGTTTTTGTTAGGTTTCACATGGATTTAGCACTATTGCACTGTAACATGTCCTCCATTACAGAGGACATGTTAATGACATTATGAATAAAAATAAAATTTTAAATTAAATAAAACAAAATGTAAAACAAAATGTAAAAGCTAAGGTGTTCATTTACCTCCATATCCAATAGACAATCACAAAAAAAAATTGAAATACACTTTTTTTCTTCGGGTCCCAGGAGGATATAGGCCTAGTCATGTAGAGCAGCTTAATGTGAACATTTTTATTAATAAATTAATAAATCTCTCGGTATTATAAGAAAAATGTGTAAATTTCTGGACTCTAAATCTATACTTACATTATACTATAGTCTAATTTATCCCTGTCATATTGTAATATAGTCTGGGCAAGAACTTTCTCAACTACTCAAAATATTATTGGTGCAAAAACGTTTTGTTCGTATTGCAACTCATTCCAATCCATTAACATCGTCTGCAAATCTATTTACTAAACTTAACATTCTTAATATTTATGGTATTAATATTTATCAAATTTGTATTTCTATAAATAAAATTCTTTATAATCCAATGACGATCCCTAAACACTTCACCTTTTACTTTAAAACCAATGCTGAGTTTCATAGATATAATACTCGTCAAAATTGTAATTTTCATGTTCCAAAATGTGTCAGTTTTGCCTACGATACAGAGGCTGTAAACTGTGGAGCCAGTTTTCTCATCTGGGTAGTGACGGCATTTCAGAAACGTTGTTTAAAAGGAGTTTGAGGAAATGTTTGATATTTCATGATAAGGGTTGATAATCATTCACCTGTGGGATGTTTCATTGTATTTTAATGCCTCACTGAATCAAATGTATTTAATGTGTGTAAATGTAACGCTTTAGTAATGCAGAGTTTATTTTTAAAGGTCCCATGGCATGAAATTTTCACTTTCTGAGGTTTTTGAACGTTAATGTGAGCTCCCCTACCCTGTTTAGCCCCCCCCCCCATGGTTAAAAGTTGCAAAATGTCTAAACTGAGCATTTGCGATCCTTTTCTGTGTTAGAAAAAATCAGAGCTCAAATGGGCGATTTTGAACAAGGAAACTTATTGACGTCAGCTCGAAAAAAGAAATGCAAATGCAGTTCCACCCCCGTCTGTCTGTACTCAGCGTCTCTGTAAATCACGCCCAGAGAGTTTGGACTGCGGAGGAGCTACGCAATGCGAAATGCGTTTTTTTATTTGCCTGGGGGAACTTGCGAGTGTTTCTAGGCTCAGAAGTCCTTTATCTGAGCCTGTGGATATCTGAAACAGCAGTGGTTTAATTTTATTTTCTGTGGAAATGTGTTTATTTTTCAATGGAACGCTTCTCATCTCTCCCTCCGTGCAAAAACACGGAAGTGGGTCAGAGCGCACAGGGCACAGCTGAAAAGGAAAGAGTGGAGAGTTTGGCCACGCCCCCACCCGCTACTATAGGCCATCTCTGTCCTCCTCATTTGCATTCAAGCAACAACGCCCATAATGGAGTGTTCCAGAGTGACATTTATGACTCTTTCTCATCTTATCTGTTTCTCATGCACTGAGTGTTGATTTTGAAGAAGGATTCATTTACAGTATTAGGGAACCATTAAGGAGCCATATAAAAGCATCAAGAAGTACCATGTCATTTACCTGGCCAGCCAAATATTATATCTCTGTATTTGCTATACAGCACGATACCATTTGGACACCCTTGCTCCACCCTCGCTCCCCCGGTTAACAACGGACTCCGCGATTCTGATTCGTTCAAAGATGGTGACGTCAGTGCACCCGCCTTTGCCCGCAACGTCCCTTCCATTCAGCTGTAAAATTGGTCTTAAATGACCTAAAACACATCGATTCCTTAAAACCACAGCAGCTGACAGCTCTAGAGGCCTTTCTTTTCTTTCTTTTCTTTTGTTTGATTGGTTCACGTCGCTGTCCGTTAACTGTTCTCTGATTGGTTCACTTAGCTGTCTGTCTACGCGCAACAGCAGCGCATTCTGGACCAAGCGTTACCAGACTCGCCGCTGGTACAGCGATGAGTCATGGATTCTTCCAGGCAACCATGTCATGGGACCTTTAAGGTATTCATAAGGTGGAGGCTTTAATAGAAGCCCTTTTGAGGCTTTTTGCCTCTTCCCGCACCTACTATTTCATCTAATGATCAAAGGAGAAGTTCAATTTGTTTTCAACCAAACAAACTTTGTCCAGTTGACAAATTGAACTTCTCCTTTGATCATGGATTCTACCTGGACGACTGAGGGACTCTTCACGTATTTCATCTAATGTTTTCTTTTTTTATTATGTTGTGTATGTGTGTGCTAAATGAAATAAAATAAAATAAAATAAAACATTTTGAGATCAAAATGCCTGACAGCAGCAGTTACAAAGAGAGGGGTGCTTTCAACACCCCTGTTTTTTTTTGTTTTTTGTTTTTTGAGGGGCTGGATGACGTCTTTGGTTGAAAATAAAACTGCTAATATAACTGCTAATGCTGCTAATATAAAAGAACCATAATAGCACAAACAAAACAGCACGAAAGCATTTTGGGCCATTTTTAGAGCATTTTGAAGCTTCCTGGGGGCTGTCTGGCCCCAATTTGACCTATAAAAGAATAGTTAATATCGCAAGAACTAAAGCAGCACAAACAAAACTTTTTTCAGCATAAACCAGCACAAACGATGACATAGTTTTTGTGTAGGTTTGCGTTGGATGGGGGGGCCAACTTTACCCAGGTACAGTATGGAGCTGCCCTTACTCGAAACATCTAGAGGACGTAGTGATTTTCAGAGCTCAGGCAGAACTGAAGAAGCCTCCTGGCCGAGAGAGTGTATTTGCAATTTAACCACCTGGACGACCGAGGGATTGAACACATGACCTTTCACTATTTAAAGGGATAGTGGTTTTTTTTTGTTTTTTTTTAAAATGTTAATCTGTATGGGTTTCCTTCTAAAAGTTACGTGTGTTGACACCGGCTTACCTCTGACACCTTCAGCTGATCCCGGTTCGGCTCGCTTTCTCAAGCCCACGTAGGTAGGTCCGGTAACTTCTCGAGTGACTGCGATGCGAGTGACTTTTTTTTGCTGAAAACGCGCGGTGCCTGCATTAACTAACCAATTTTCTGGGCACAGAAGCGCTGTGAACAGTGGCTACAGTTTTGAATTGCTTAACAAAATTTCAGCATGAGAAATACCATGTGTGGCGTGTGAGCGTGTGAACACGTCGAATTGCGCGTGTCACACTCTCAAAGCGTGAGACTTGAGAGCCCTAGTCAATGAAACATCCAGCAGCAAACTTAGCAATCGCGTATTGTGTCTGTCAACTCATATCACTGCACCCAGGTTAGCTGTATTAGCCTTTTAACCTTTAGCGGAAGTGTACGGCCGATGCGGTCCGCCTAGGGTGACCATTCGTCCGGATTTCGTCCGGACAGTCCGGTTTTAGAGCTGTCTGTCCGGCCGTCTGTCACGTGTCCTCCTTTTTTACATTTTGTCCTCCTTTCGGACCCTCGTCGGCCACCGTTGCAGAAATCGTCGTAAATCCCCACCCATTATTTACACTTGCTACTCTGCGATGTTTGCCGTTTCCCAATTCAGCGAGTGCACAGTTCGGAGTGTGGTCTCAGTCTGCAGTCAAGGCGGTGCATACTCGCTGAGCCCTGAGTGCAGTCCGTGGACCGCATGGCCATCTGTGAGATGGAACAAGTCCCGCCTCAGCTCAACGAGCCGGGTGGTCTGGTCCTTGTTCCCTACAGACAAAAATATTATTCTATTGCGACTATAAAAAAAATGACCCTGCACCTGAATAAAAAGATCCGCTAAAAGCTCTTTCATCCCTGATTTACAGTGCGCTGCATAGGTTTTCTTGTGCGCTGAGAATGTGCGAGCAGTGCGCAATTGTGCAGGCGCACAGCTTAGAGTAAACATTGGACATGGCTACACTGTAGAATATCCAGCATTACAACCCCCCCCCCCCCGAGGGAAAAAAACAAAAACAAGGTGTCCTCACTTTAGGGCCTTTGTCCTCCTTTTTGGACACAAGTGTCCTCCTTTCCTGTTTCATGCCGGTGGTCACCCTAGGTCCGCCGCAAGGGGAAGTTTACAAGTGAACAGGCTAATACACTAACGTGGGCGCAGTGATATGAGTCGGCAGACACAATACGAGATCGCTAAGTTCGCTGCTGGATGTTTCGTTGACAACTGTTTGGGACGCAAATATATCACCTTTCGGACAGATGTTTTGTTTTGAGAAGAAAAACAAGCTTTATTTCATGTTCCAGAGAAGTTACCGGACCTACCTACGTGGGTTTGAGAAAGCGAGCCGAACTATCCCATTAAAGTGCCCATGTTACACTATTTTCTGATCTGGTCTAATGTTGTAGCTTTGGAAATGTAATAATAATAATAATAAAGGATTACTCAAATGTGTGAATGAAACAAAACACGTGACACAAGAGTCCGTTTTGTGTAATATAGGACCATTAAAACACATTATATTTTGAATTGCTAAACGCCATGGCGACAGGGAACATTTGTCGGCATGGTGGCTGAGTGGGTAGCGCTCATGCTTCACAGCAAGAAGGTTCCGGGTTTGATCCCCGGGTCGCCCAGGCCTTTCTGTGTGGAGTTTGCATGTTCTCCCCGTGTCTGGGTGGGTTTCCTCCGGGCACTCTGGTTTCCCCCACCAACCCAAAACATGCACCAGAGGTAAAATCCTCCAGCTGAGGTCCTGACCAAACCGAAGCAAGAAGATCATGGAGATGGTCCCCAGGCAGTAATGTGCTGCTCACTGCTCCTAATAACAGCATGGGTTAAATGCAGAAATGGAATTTCCCCACTGTGGGACTAATAAAGGCATAGCTTTCTTTCTTTGTCATTGTAAATCAGTTGACTGCACAAAGAACCAGTTCAAACCTGATGTGGGACAGACTAATGCCGTGCGCAGTGTGGCCCATGTGATGCTGTCTATAGGGAAGTGTGCAGTGGGCGGAGCCTCGGCCAGAGCCGAGCCACATGTGACATGACCGGATCAGACCGGCTCTAGGCAGAGAAACCGGCTCGTCTCTCGTGTGCAGAGGGGGAGGAGGAAGGAGAGAAAGACAGAGAGAGAGAGAAGTGGAGATGGAGTGATATCCAGATCACTTGTCTCTCATGTGTTCGCCATATAGAAGGGAGAGAGAGGAGAGGGGGAGGAAGAGGAGAGGGGAGAAAAGGAGGAAGGGAGTGAAGGGGAGAGAGAAAGAGAGAGGAGGTGAGAAGGGGTGTGAAAGAGAGAGACTGGAGAGAAGGAAGGGGGAAAAGGAGACAAAGACAGAGAGGAGATACAGTAGTTTTGAAGAGGAGAGAGAGTGGGAGGAGGATAGAGATGGGGAGGAGAAGAGAAGGAGATAATTAGGGGGAGATGAGTAGAAGAGAGGGTATAGAACGAGAAAGGGAGAGCCATGTAGTGAAAGAGAGGAGAGAGAAGGTATAGAAAGAGAAATTGATGGAGTGAAAGAGAGAGAGAGAGAGAGAGAGAGAAAAAAGGTAGGGGGAGGGCTCACGTGAGGTAGAGGGAGAGGAGTTAAACAGAGGTCATAGAAAGAGAAAGGGAGAGAGAGAGGGTGTAGGAACAGAAATGGAGAGCATGATGGAGTGAAAATGTGAGAAGGTGTAGGAAGAGACAGGGAGGGAGAGATAGAGTGAAAGAGAGAGACTAAAGGGAGAGCTCACGTGAGGTAGAGGGAGAGGAGTAGAAGAGAGGGTAATAGAGAGAGCGATGGAGTGAAAGAGAGAGAAAGAAGAGCGAGGGAGAGGGATGCCTCACGTGAGGGAGCAACTCAGTAGCATGAGCTGAGCAGATAAAGGAATGAGGTCACCAGTGGTTTAGACAGTATTATGTATTTATACTGTGTTCATGTAGTATTTTATGTAGTACTGATACCAGGGGATACTGTGTTTACAACAGAGAAAAGGTGAAGAGAGTGAGTGAGCCAAACATTACAGGACACTGAAGAAGAGAAATGTTAAAGGTTCTATACAGGACATACACTCACAGACACTTGAACGGACCCTCATAGTATGAGTTTCAAAACACAATGAAGCACTTTCTGTATTATCACATGACATCACAAGGTGGAACAGAGTGTTTTCTGTTTGAGAGAAGAGCCTAAATACACAGGGTTTGTGTGTTAAACTCAGGTGTGAATGAAACAAAAAACAACTCCGGGTGTGTTTGTGATGAGGAAGCAGAACATACTGGTCTAACTACATATGAGGTCATTAAAAATGAACAGCTCATGTATGTGATTTATAGAGAAGATCCTGTATGGAAGAAGTGGTGGTTTGGTTTCAGGTTTGAGTCTTTGCTCATGGATTCTTTCTCTGGCTGTGTTTATATGCACACCAAAGATCTGATCATGATCTGATTTCTGGAGTTATCAGATTATTAAAACATCACCTGAGCATGCGTGAAGAGTCCCTCAGTCGTCCAGGTAGAATCCATGATAAAAGAAGAAATAAATTTGTCAACTGGACAAAGTTTGTTTGGTTGAAAACGTTTCGCCGCTCATCTGACGACGAAGCCTCTCGGATGAGCGGCGAAACGTTTTCAACCAAACAAACTTTGTCCAGTTGACAAATTGAATTTCTTCTTTTATCATCACCTGAGCAGTTTCATCTGTTGTTCTTTACACCAGTGGAAGTGTTGATAAGGGAAATAAAGCAAAAAAGACAAACTCATGCAGCAAATACAAGACTAAAGAGAAAATGTAATTATTATTATTAATATTAATTATTATTATTATTAATTATTATTATTATTATTATTATTATGGGGGCAGCAGTAGCTCAGTTGGTAGAGCATATGTCTTGTGATCCAGGGGTTAGCGGTTCGAATCCCGCTCTTGACGGGTTGACCCCATGTGATCCCAGCTCCCACAGATGAGCGCTGCCGTTGTGTCCTTGGGCAAGACACTTAACCCCACCTTGCCCCCAGTGTCTGTGAACACTGGTAGCCCCCATGGCAGAAGATACATCAAGGCCTGTTGTGACGTGAGCCGTCCTCCTGTGGACCCACCACCCGCGGAAGGATTCATGGGGGCTGGTGCATTGTGTTCTGCTTGGACTGCTGCCCCCGCGACCCAGAAAATGGAAAAGCGGAAGAAAATGAATTATTATTATTTAGATTTTTGAATGCTATTGTAACTAAAATCTTGGAAGTAATAAGATCTGTTGTTCCATCTCAGATCTTTTCATTAGAGAATTGATGCTCACCTCACCTCACGTTACTGTTAACGTCACTACTTCCTGTCCCAGTTGTGTCTCTGAGTGTTTCGCTCGGCTCATACAGTTTGGATCAAGGTCCTGTTCTAGGATTCTACCTGGAAAAAAGACACATCAAGGAGTTTGACCTAAAAAAGGAAGAGAGAGAGGGAGGAGAACAGGCATGGAGGGAAAAGAAGAGGGAGAAGAGGAGAAGAGGAGAGAGGGTGGGAGAGAGAGGGAGGAGAGAGGGGATAGAGATAAGAGACACGGAGAGAAAAGGAAAGAGAGAGAGAGAGGATGAGTAAAGGAAAGAGAGGGGGGAGACATGGAGAGAAGGAGAGAGAGCGAGGAGAATAGGAAAAAGAGGGAGACAGAGAGGAATCAGAGAGGGAAGAGAGAAGAGACACGGAGAGAAAAGAAGAGACAGGGAGGAGGAGAGGAGAGGGCGAGAAAGAGGGAGGAGAGAATAGACATGGAGAGAAAGAGGAGAGAGGGAGAGAATGAGAGAGAGAGAGAGAGGGGGGAGAAGAGGAGAGAGGGAGACAGAAGATAGGGGGAGAGAAAAGGAGAGAGGAGGGGAAGAAAAGAAAAGGAGGAGAGAGAGGAGGGCAGAGAGGGGGAGAGAAGAGAGATGAGAGAAAAGGAGAGAGAGAGAGGAGGGGGAAGGGGAAAGAAGAAGGATGAGTAAAGGAAAGAGAGGGGGAGACATGGAGAGAAGGAGAGAGAGCGAGGAGAATAGGAAAAAGAGGGAGACAGAGAGGAATCAGAGAGGGAAGAGAGAAGAGACACGGAGAGAAAAGAAGAGACAGGGAGGAGGAGAGGAGAGGGTGAGAAAGAGGGAGGAGAGAAAGAGAGATATGGAGAGAAAGAGGAGAGAGGGAGAGAATGAGAGAGAGAGAAAGAGGGGGGAGAAGAGGAGAGAGGGAGACAGAAGATAGGTGGAGAGAAAAGGAGAGAGGAGGGGAAGAAACGAAAAGGAGGCGCGAGAGAGAGAGAGCAGGGGGAAGGGGAAAGAAGAAGGAGGGAGGGAAAGAAGAGAGAGAGAGAAAGGGAGGAGGAGAGGGAGCATCAGGAGAGGGGAGAAAGAGAGAGGGAGAGGGAAGAGAAAGGGAGCAAGAGATTTAGTGAAAGGAGAGAGAGGAATAGGAGAGAAGGAGAGAAAAAAAGCGTACCATCAGTGTCTATAATAATTCTCTGACATTGGTGAAGTTGGAGGGGAAGAGGAGGGGAGGGCTCTGTTTGATGATGAAGAGGAGGAGGAGAGGAAAAGGGGAAGAGGAGGAGGAGGAGGAGATGAAGGTGCACGTGTCTCTCACAGCTGCGGATGCCGTGAGGATAGAAATCGAGACGTCTGTGAATTCCACTAAAAACAATGGGCCAAACTTCACATCTGCTCTGCTCTGGGGGAGAATAAACACTGTTAGACACTAACAGACACTAAAAACAGCTGGATTATGGGAACAGATCTGTTTTGACAGGATTATATGAGTTCAGTGTTTGCAAAAAGAAGTAAACTAAACTGAATTATTTTTAGTTCTAGATTTCTGAAAGCGAAAAAAACGGGGTGGCAGTAGCTCAGTAGATCAGTTGTGTACTGATCCAGGGGTTGGCGGTTCGAATCCCGCTCATGACGGGTTGACCGCGTGTGATCCCAGCTCCCACAGATGAGCGCTGCTGTTGTGTCCTTGGGCAAGACACTTAACCCCACCTCGCCCCCAGTGTCTGTGGACACTGGTAGCCCCCATGATAGAAGTGCGTCAAGGCCAGTTGTGACGTGGGCCGTCCTCCTGTGGACCCACCGCCTGCGGGAGGATTAATGGGGGCTTGTGCATTGTGTTCTGGCCAGCAGATCTGCTGCTCCTGCGACCCAGAAATGGAAAAGTGGAAGAAGATGGATGGATGGATAGATTTCTGAAAGTTCAAGTTAGAAAGTTCAAGATAAATGTTAAAACCACACATTCTCTGTGGAGATAGATACGTGGATTATAATTGTGGAGATACATGCCTATTCACAGTAAGGTTGTATGGCTTTTTTTGTTTTTTTGTTTTTTTTTCCAGTGCAATAAACATGAAAAAATGTGCTTTGATTTAAAGGTGTACTATGTAACTTCCTTTATGGAGGATCTGTCACCTGCTTTTCTGCCACACCCATGTTTGTCTCATTCTCAGTATATGGACAGATCATGTCTCATGTGAAGCTCAGAACCTCCAGAATTCCTCCCTGAGCTGCAGAGGCTGCACTAGCACTGACTCGGGATTGGCTGCAGGTGTTGGGCTTCAGTTAGTGACCGTTCAGATCAGAGAGAGGCAGTTTAGACACACTGGATTTGAAGATCATTCTGTTTTCTGGATCTTGAGAAAGAAACCTTCAAACGTATGGACCTAGCTATCACACTAGCCACCACATTCCAAATAGGAAGTGACCATGAGTGCAAAGTGGTTCTTTTATGGTCAGGTTGAATTATATAGAACTAGAAAAAAATCTGAAGGTGAACCAAGACGGCGTCGTATTGTTTTCAATGGCCTGTGGTGCATGGACCCAAAAATAATTTTCTCTTCCGCATTACTTCCTCAATACAGGCAAGCTCCTCCCACCTGTTTAAGATCTGTAACATGCACGGCGTGAAGTGTTTGGACCAATCAGAGTGAGAGCTGCTAGAGCAGAGCGAGCGCGGGCTCAGAGCGGGGCTAGGCTAAGTCTTACAAAGATCATTTTAAGGGTTTAAAAATGTCAAAAAGTTTATTTTGTGAAAATAGAAAAGAATCCTACAAAATCTGACCTCTGTGAAAGCTGGATGCCCTGTCATTTTGAATTCCCAAAATGCATTGTGCTCTATGGGAGAATTCTTTCTGGACCCAAGCTCCCGGGAGCTGCAGTACCTGGAGCGGCCACTAGTCGGTCTCGAGCCGGGACAGGGATGGGTTTATTTATTTATTGGTTTATTTGACAGGGACAGTGTACATTAATTAACATATCTGTAAATGTACCAGAATTAGCCTAAGGGCTATTTTTCATCTGTTGTCCCTGGACAGATCTTACAATGGTCTCCCTAAAAACAATGATAAAATAAAATTACACAGTGAACAATATACAATTATTAACAAGTTAGCTAAAACTATAAATCCAATTGATAAATACAGTGTACATAAAACTTTAAAATTATCGACAGTTAAAAAATCCCACACACATCACAGCAAGACACAACAAGACAGCAGAGACACAAGAGGCAGCACGGTGGAGTTTGAGGAAAGAAAATAATAAACATTAGTGATGACAGGTCTGTGTTATGAACCAGTTTTTTAGATGTTTTTTTATACAGGTTGTATGTGGACAGGTCTCTGATGTTTGAGGGGAGAGAGTTCCACTCCTGGCCTGCGCTCTGACTGAGTGCACTTTTCCGCAAGGGAACAATACAGTCCCCTCGGGCCGCCCCTCTGGTCACTCTGTGTGTGGTGGTCCTGATGTTTATGGACTCACTGAGTGGAGGAGATGACAGACCATCAGGTCTGGACTGGGACAAAAAAAACGGCCCTGGCATTTTTGGCTTAGACCGGCCCCTCATAATTAGTCCTGGTTTGGTCCTGGATCAATCCTGATTTAGTTCTGGTTCAATCCTGATTTAGTCCTGGTTTAGACCTGATTAGTCCTGGTTTAGTCCTGGTTTAGTCCTGGTTCAGACCTGATTTAGTCCTGATTTAGACCTGATTAGTCCTGGTTTAGTCCTGGTTTAGTCCTGGTTCAGACCTGATTTAGTCCTGATTTAGTTCTGGTTCAATCCTGATTTAGTCCTGGTTTAGACCTGATTAGTCCTGGTTTAGTCCTGGTTTAGTCCTGGTTCAGACCTGATTTAGTCCTGATTTAGACCTGATTAGTCCTGGTTTAGTCCTGGTTTAGTCCTGGTTTAGTCCTAGTTTAGTCCTGGTTTAGTCCTGGTTCAATCCTGATTTAGTCCTGGTTTAGTCCTGGTTCAATCCTGATTTAGTCCTGGTTTAAGCCTTGTTCAGTTCTAAATTGTGGGCCTGTCTCTAAGAAAGAAAAAAAAAAAAGAACGGCATCAGCCCCTAGGACTGTCGGCCCACCGGGAAAATGCCCGGTATGCCCGATTACCAGTCCAGGCCTGCAGACCATGAATGATTTTGTATATTAGACAGAGATTTGAATATTTTATGACATTCTCCCAACTTAACAGTTTATGTTTTTGTAAAATGGTGCAGTGGTGATGTCTTAAAGGTTTTTTATCCAGTATTTTGACTGTCTGTTTGTATAGTGACTCTATGGGTTTTAGTGTTGTTTTATTTGCCTGTGACCAGATTGTAAGACAGTATGTTATGTGTGATAGGACCATAGAATGCATGAACATTTTAGCTGCCTGTAATGATAGATGTGATCTTATGAACCGGAAATTTGAAATATTAAATACAGGTTTATCCTGTTGTTATTATAGATGCATGGTTGCAACTGACTTGGTTAGTGGTCGCCTCTTTTTGTAACTGCTGCTGTCAGACCTGAAAATGTTGTACATGATCCTGGCGTTTTTATTTCATTATTTTGTCCTTAAGATAAGAACAATAAAGAAGCAGTGCGGGCGGTAAGGGTACAACAGCCTCGCTCCTGATTGTCTCTTTTGTTTCACACTCGAGTTTTCAAGCTATGAGCCCTGGTTGCAAATTAGTCACTATAAATGCCAGCCTCACTGAGCTTCACTTGATTTAAAGATGACAATGATTTCAAAAGTTTAAACATGCAGACGTAACAGAAGAGAAATGGTCCTAAAATGTTTTCTTAGTTAAACACATGTTCAGTCATTTACACAGTTCAGTATTTATGCTCACTCCTGTAGTTACACGAGGACACATTGGAGCTCTTTTGGACGCTCTGATAGATGAGAAACATTACTGGAACAAGAACATTAAAACAGACTCTTCACCCATTAATTTTGATCCAAATTATAATGAAGCTCAACATGGATGCGCACAGGAATTTTGAGGGGCAGTTGCTCCGTCCTGAAGAAAGGGCAAACCAAAAAAAAATCACAGGCAATATGAAGCGTCTGGAGGAGGCTTGTGGTGCTCCTCATCTTAAATGTAATGTAATTGTGATAAAAGACGAAATTCAATTTGTCAACAGGACAAAGTTTGTTTGGTCGAAAACGTTTCGCCGCTCATCCGAGAGGCTTCGTCAGTTCTGATTCGAGTGCTGGTAAGACACTGCTTATATCTAGCTGCAGGGAGGAGCTCACTACACTAAATTCTTCTGAAACTGTCTCAACTAATTTGTATTGCAATTCTCTCTTTTGTATTTCGAATTTCTCTGGCGTCTAGTTTAGCATATCTATTCACCCCAACGACCGTCCCCACCCTCTGGCCCTGACCTGCCTGGCCTTTTCGGTTTAAGAATGGAATTGTAAATGGGAGACAAGTTATGTCTGACTCCCCCACTTCTGTTCAAAGAAGGATTCTCCCTTTTGACAAAAATTGCCTCTTTAACTCCCCTCTCAAACCAGTTCTTTTCCCTGGCTAAGATCTGAACCTCACTGTCCTCAAAAGACTAGACGCCAGAGAAATTCGAAATACAAAAGAGAGAATTGCAATACAAATTAGTTGAGATAGTTTCAGAAGAATTTAGTGTAGTGAGCTCCTCCCTGGAGCTAGATATAAACAGGGTCTTACCAGCACTCGAATCAGAACTGACGAAGCCTCTCGGATGAGCGGCGAAACGTTTTCGACCAAACAAACTTTGTCCAGTTGACAAATTGAATTTCGTCTTTTATCATGGATTCTACCTGGATGACTGAGGGACTCTTCACGTAATGTAATTATGAAAAATTGCCAGTAGTAGGCTAAAATATGAGTGTGATTAATTAATCAATTCGCCTACACAGTATCATCTCATCTTTATCACAATGGAACGTCTCTGTCTCACCTGCTGGTTGTTTTTTTCTTAGCCAACCCTGCAGTGACCCTTTGCTTTTATCTCTCTCCTGCAACCGCCTCTTTTCCGTGGGCATCACGTAACATAACCCAACCCATAACCCATTACCCAAAATAGTGATAAGATTTAGCCATTTAACCATTTTGAATGAACAAATTCATGTGATGCATTAGTTCCATCATTTATTCTGCTGCTAAAACGAAATGTTAGGAACTGCAGACATGTAGCTTAGTTTGCCTACCACAAAATTAGCAGCCTATTTAAATACAGTGGTACCTCACCTTACGAAATTAATTTGTTCCAGAAGTGGTTTCGTAACGTGAATATTTCGTAAGTTGAGTAGCTATTTCAATGGAAAAGGTCTGATTCGTTCCAAGTTTTTTTTTTTTTTATAGTGTAACATTTTTTTATAGTGTAACACTGTGTCCTGCATAGAGACTGTGGACCCAGGACTAAACGTGGACTATACCAGGTCTAGACCAAGGTCTAAACCAGGACTGGACCAGGACTAAACCTGGACTAAACCAGGTGGATTAAAGCGCCGCGTGCGGGTCTATTTCCTGGTTTCGTTTCGAGTCACGGCTGAGGCGAGCAGCGAGGACTCCCCTTGGGACCGCACGCAGTCTGAGCGCATGAACGAACGCATGCAAGAGCCGCGGTGGTCTAATCCTGGTTTAGACCTGGTTTAGACCTGGTTTAGACCTGGCACGGTTTGAGCACGGGTCTCGTGAGTACACCGGGTCATCACACACGTGTCCGTGCGCAGTCTTCTCCCCCTCCCCCTTCCCCCCACACTTCACTATTAATACATTTTGTTGAAAATCTATGAAAGTTTGAGTGTTTAAACGAGAGAGAAATGTGAGAAAAGTTTAAATCCAGTCTGAGAAAAGTGTATAATGTGTGTGGCTGTGCGCGCATTATTTGAATTTTTGAGATTTCGCGTTTCGTAACTTGAATTTTCTTTCGTATCTAGAGACCAAAATTTACCGTGAAGGCGTTTCGTAACTTGAAATTTTCGTTTGTTGGGTCTTTCGTAAGGTGAGGTACCACTGTAATGGGTTGCTTGTCTGCAAGCTAGCTAGCTGTCTGATTATTTAAGCTAAATGTGGCAAACTGAACATGTATTTATGAACATTTTTATTCAATTCATAAACCTTCATGGTGATCAGTTGTTATACATCTCAATCTCACCTTTTACGACAACCGCGACAATCTCTTTCCACATGCAGGTTCGGGTCAGGTGCCAGTCATGTGTATCAGCAGTGGGCACTGATCCCATGGCCCCAGGAAGCGGCGAAGAGGTGAAGTCCGGGCGGGAGGCGCTGTGAAGCTTCGCCTCGAGCCTTTCCTGGCCAACCCAGAGCCGGTCGCAGTGCACCGCCGCAGAGAGAGTGCGCTCGGCAGGGGTCAGTGACACCCAAGGAGAGGTCCCGCGAGGGGATCCTCCCGCAACAGGCAGCCATCCGTTGCCCACCAAGTTGAATCCCCTGGGCGGACCGCGTGGACCCCACCCGTTTACCTCTAAACGGTTTGACCTCCTCTTGAACTTTCTCTTCAAAGTTCTTTTCAACTTTCCCTTACGGTACTTGTCGACTATCGGTCTCGTGTCAGTACTTAGCCTTAGACGGAGTTTACCATCCGCTTTGGGCTGCATTTCCAAAGAACCCGACTCGCAAACTGGTCCAGCTCGCGAGTGAATGAGGCTGTTTTTATTTTAGGAAAAATGTTTTGAGTGGCGATTTTTTTTGTTTTCATTTTCAAATCTAGGCCTAGGCGTACATGAAATTCTGTATCAATTGAACAATTTTTTTTTTTGACTCAGAAGGGCAAGGTCAGTCCAGGAGGGCACAGGGGCAGTTGCCCGGGCAACCTGAGCAACCCCCTTGTGCACGTCCCTGGAGCTCAACTGTCCCACATACTTCGAAGTCTTTCCATTCTTTTTTCAAGAAATTCAAATATCAAGAGTTTAACAATACAACGGAGGCCAAACAGCTATGTAATGTCTGCCTCTATTAAAGCTGCACATCACACTAGCAAGCAGCAGATTTTTATTTTTGATTTGTGCAAAAATTAATACTATGTGTATCACAAAGTAAGAAAATAATATTAGAGAGATGGTGAGAGGAAACAAGTCCAAAAAGACTAATTTAAAATGCAACATTCATCAAAACGCTTTAATAACTTGGCAGTTTATTAAGTTTCAAGAAGAGATTTTAGGTCTTATACAGTACAGGTCTTGTGGTCATTAGTGCAGATGATTAGCACTGAACAAGATTTCACTGTGTAACTTTTTGGGTGAGGGTCTGTCACCTGCTTGTTTCTATGGATATGTCATTGCTCTGTCAGGAATGTTACACAATATGACATTAAACAGCTCTACTTTACATTTATTCGATTAAAGGTGCTTTTATACTTAGATAAACAGACATTCTGACTGTGAGTGGGATTGCCTCTCCACAGATCTGACCGGTCCTGAACATCTCCATGAAGAAAAGCATTTGGCAGACCCTCCACCAGATAAGTTGCACAATGCACCTTTAATATACACTGTGGAACTCCATTCCCAGATCAAGTTGTGGGTTTCTAAGAAGAGACACAAAAGGAGCAGTGTTGGATGTTGAAGGCCTTATAAATATTCTCCGGTCATCACCTGTTCACTGCAAGTTTAATGTAACTGGTGTGAGGTGTCACTCATTTGAACTCAGTGAAGTGAAGTGTCCTGCCACAAGACACAAGAGTACATGAACAGCTCGCCATGGGGATTGGACCATCAACCTTCACTTTATAACATTTTATTACTAGGGCCATGTGTAACGGAGCGATGGTGGTCATTTCATTAACTGTAATGCAATTTAATCCAAATAATAATGCAAAATACAGTTATATATTAAAGGTTGAATATTACACTAAGCTTTAAGTAATGTTAGAATGCTGTTTTTTCTTTAAAAAAACACTGGACCCCTCCTTAATCTGCCACCGCCAATGTGGTGGAGGTGTTTGAGTGCCCAAATGGTCCCAGGAGCTATGTTGTCAGGGGCTTCATGCCCCTGGTAGGGTCACCCAAGGCAAACAGGTCCTGGGGGACGGGACAGACTAAGAGCGGTTCAGAAGCCCCTGTGAAGAGCAATAGAGCAAGAGCAAGGCCAGTTATGTTGCCCAGATTGGCGTTATTGTGGCCCCAGCCTCGAGTTAGGCCTGGTGGGTGCTTGACACCGAGCGTCTGGTGGCCGGGCCTTCCCCCGTGGGGCCCAGCCGGGTACGGCCCAGTGGAGTAACATGAGGCTGTCCTGTTGCTTCTTTGGGCTGTGCCCGAAGGAATATAGAGTATCTGGCTTTCTTGGAGTCTTTCTTGGAGTCTCTTGGGTACTGGACAGTGCACTAACCAGCGATTCCATTGTTCAACTGGGGGACTTCAACGCCCATGTGGGGATTGACAGTGACACCTGGAGAGGGGTGATTGTGATCTGAACCTGAGCAGTGTCCTGTTATTGGACTTCTGTGCTAGCCAGGGTTTGTATATAACGAACACCATGTTCGAGCACAAGGGTGTCCACAAGGGTGGCACCTAGGCTGGAGGTCGATGATCAACTTTGTTTTCATGTCATTTGAAAAAGGTGGCTTGCCCTCTCCGGGGGGGTGGGGAGTCCTTGTCTCAAGTGAAGTTCAAGTATCTCGGGGTCTTGTTCACAAGTAAATGGTCACATCTTTATATAGCACTTTTCCACCTTCAAGGCACCCAAAGCACTTTACAACAAGGAACCACTCACACACACATTCACACACACAAGTGTACACAGACACTGGGGGCGAGGCGGGTTAAGTGTCTTGCCCAAGGACACAACGGCAGCATTCTTCTGTGGGAGCTGGAATCATACCTGCCAACCTGATGTTTCTTATGTCAAGAGCAGGATTTGAACCGCCAACCTTTGGATCAGTGGACAAACGCTCTACCAACTGAGCTACTGCCGCCCAGGGAGGATGGAGTGTGAGATTGACAGGCGGATCGGTGCAGCGTCGGCTGTGATGCGGTTGCTGTACCAGACCATTGTGGTAAAGAGGGAGTTGAGCCGAAAGGCAAAGCTCTCAATTTCTATCTTGGTCTCAAGTTTGCCCGGACGGCCAGCTCTAGGAAGGGTTCTGGTTGTCCCAAACGTCTTCCATTTAAGGATTATGGAGGACACTGTGCTCTTAGGAACCTTAAGTGCAGCAGAATTTTTTTTTGTAACCTTGGCCAGATTTGTGCCTTGCCTCTGAGCTCTTCAGGCAGTTCCTTTGACCTCATGATTCTCATTTGCTCTGACCTGCACTGTGAGCTGTAAGCTCTTATATAGACAGGTGTGTGGCTTTCCTAATCAGTCCAATCAGTTTAATCAGGAGGATCAGAACAAATGGACTGCATCTGAGAAATATATGAGCGTCACAGCAAAGGGTCTGAATACTTATGACTATGTGATATTTCACTTTTTCTTTTTTAATATATCTGCAAAAATGTCAACAAGTCTGTTTTTCTGTCAATATTGGGTGCTGTGTGTATATTAATGAGAAAAAATTAACTTAAATGATTTTAGCAAATGGTTACAATATAACAAAGAGTGAAAAAATGTAAGGGGTCTGAATACTTTCCAAACCCACTGTATATCTCCAAAGCTCAAAAGGCTCTGTTCCACTTTTGATGCCATAAAGTGGTAACCTGGGAAATCCCAGGCTGTCTTTCGTTCATTCCGATCTGAAAGACAGCCTGGCGACCATGGCAAGCGAGCTCTCCCGATTCTGGGAGCCAATCAGAGAGCGGGGAGGGGTGGCAAGACGGTGACGTGTACTACGTGACAAACGGAAGCTTGTAGTTTGAACTGACAACTGACATGACTGGCTATGGGCTACGTATACGCCAAATGATAGACATTCGTAACGCCCAATAAACGGCCGTTGGCGATCGTAAACCACACCTCCGGTACGAGATATTTCGAAGGTGGCTTCCAGACCATATATCACTTGTGATATGGTCAGGTGTAAACGAGGCAAATAAAGTGGTAGTTAACAGCTGCCTTTTACTTTCGGTTCTGTAGAGATGGGCAGTTCCAGGGCTGAAGTGATTAAATTGAGCATTATCTATTGGCTAATGTTTAGCTGGCCTCAAAACATACACAGTTTATGGATTTTCATTCTTTTTTGTTTGGTCATCATAATTACAAGGCTGCTGCATCTCTATGATGCTATTTTGAACTTTCAATTGACACTTAATGACAAAGCTGAATGACAGAGTTCCATGTCCTAGTTCTTTGTCCAGACAGTTAAGGCCACAGTGTGGGGTCAGTATATGTATCAATATTATGGATCTGAACAGGAGCCAGTGTGGAGCCACGCAGCCTCGTCCTACAAAGGGGGAGGAGAGAGGGGGCATCTGGTTTAGACAAATGTATCTCTATGTGCGAATCTAAAAGTTATTTTGCAGAAACATAAAATAGAAAAAAAATCAATGTAAGTGTAGGGCCCATATTAGTGTTCTAATGTTGTTTCATCATCAAAGAGTTGTGTTTTGTTTCATCTAACACATGTTAAACAGTTCTTCTCTCAAACAGAAAACACTCTGCTCCACCTTCTGACGTCATGTGGTAATACAGAAAGTGCTCCACTGTGTTTTTAAACTCCACACACCTTTACTAGAATAATTTCAGTCCAGGATTTGCAGATCTCTACAAAACTAAACGTAAGATAAGCTAAAAAAGTAGCTGTTAAATTGAAAACTGCCAAGGTGAAACAGACAGAATTACTCAAACATGTGTGAATGAAACAAAACACAACTCCAGGTATGTTTGGTATGTGAGGCTGAAATAACATTATAACATGTCAATTTTTGCATAATTTAGTGCACTGTATCAAACGTTTCTGTTGTTTCCATGTTGTTCTTGCTTTGACAGGAATGTTCCAAAATATGGCATTAGACGTATCTATCCGAATGGAGACCAACTGGGATGCCACCAGGCCAAGTTGCAGGTCAGATCTGTGCTTTGTGTTACATTGTTTGTATGAAAAGTGCTTTATAAATAATGTTTGAATGATTGTTTGATTGAGATCTGTGGAAAGATCAATTTACCGGTCAATCTACGTTCCTACCCTCACCTATGGTCATGAGCTCTGGGTAATGACCGAAAGGACGAGATCGCGGATACAAGCGGCCGAAATGAGTTTCCTCCGCAGAGTGGCTGGGCACACCCTTAGAGATAGGGTGAGGAGCTCAGTCACACGGGAGGAGCTCGGAGTAGAGCCGCTGCTTCTCCACGTGGAGAGGAGCCAGCTGAGGTGGCTCGGGCATCTGTTCCGGATGCCTCCTGGTCGCCTCCCTCAGGAGGTGTTCCGGGCATGTCCCACCGGGAGGAGGCCTCGGGGAAGAGCCAGGACACGCTGGAGGGACTATGTGTCCCAGCTGGCCTGGGAACGCCTTGGGGTCCCCCCGGAGGAGCTGGGGGAAGTGTCCGGGGTGAAGGAAGTCTGGGAGTCCCTGCTTAGACTGTTGCCCCCGCGACCCGGCCCCGGATAAGCGGAAGAAAATGGATGGATGGATGGAAAGATCTGTCAGAGCTGCATGTTTTTCACTGTAATCTTGAGCTGTAAAAGTTGAAAAAAATGAATAAATGCTTGATAATATGCCTGGGTGGCACGGTGGCTGAGTGGCCAGTGCTCATGCTTCACAGCAAGAAGGTTCCGGGTTCGATCCCCGGGTCACCCAGGCCGTTCTGTGTGGAGTTTGCATGCATGATCTGGGTTCAATTCTCGGGTCGCCCGAGCCTTTCTGTGTGGAGTTTGCATGTTCTCCCAGTGTCTGGATGGGTTTCCTCCAGGCACTCCGGGCTTAGGTCCTGACCAAGCCGAGCAATAAGATCATGGAGATGGGTCCCTGGGCCCCTGAAAGACGAGCTGCCCACTGCTCCTGAAGGATGGGCCAAATGCAGAGGAATAATTTCCCTACGGGGATGAATAAAGCGCGTCTTCTTCTTCTAAATACGTTTACAGCCATAGTGTGAAGTATTACAGGGAAAACCGAAAAAGTTACGTAGTGTGGCTTTATTTTGTGTAACAATGTAGCAACAAGCGAAATGAAAATGAATTTTAAAAAAAGAGTAGTTGGAGAACAGGTTTGTAAGCGTCATATAGGAGCAGTTGGAAGCGGCGCTCACTGAGTAAGGAATGGAGACACTGACCTCTGCTGGTCATATTGTGTAAGTACAAGTTTTCTTTTTATTTCACTACAAACGCGCTACAATGTCGTGACCTCCTCAAAAACATAAAAACCCAGAGTTGTGTTTTGTTTCATTCACACATGTCTGAGTAATCCTTTATTATTAGTCTGTCTGCATAAGTAAATAAGCATAAGCAGGTAAATTGCATTGTTTTGACGCATTGTTAAGACTGGTAAGAGTATATGTTATGACTAAGCAATGAAAAAGTGAGGTTGCCTTACAAAAAATGTCATTTAAAAACATGTCTAAAATAAAAACAATGCCGCTTTAGTCCATGCATGAAGTAAAATTATAAAATATGTTTATTTCGTAATTCCAAATGATGGCCGTATGTGGCCCGGGACCTGGACAATGCCCAGGTCTGCTCCTATGGGTCCATATAGAACATTTAAAAATAGACAGAAGACAAACAAAACAGTGATAATGGTCTATAGTCCATATTAGCAGTTTCTCCAGGGTCTCTGCTGACACTGCTCTGCTCAGGCATTATTAAAACAGTTTGGATGGTTTGGAGGAGATATAGAGCTGGGTGTCATCTGCATAACAGGGGAAGTGTATGTTATGTTTTCTGAAAATGTGACCAAGGGGAAGGAGGTAGATAATGAATAGAAGGGGGCCAAGGGCTGAGCCTTGGGGGACACCTGAGGAAAGAGGGTAATGCTGGGAGGAGTATGAACCAAGTTGGATGTACTGAGAGCGGGAGGAAAGATATGAAATGGACAAGTGAAGAGGTGTGTGAGATGCCAATAGAGATAAGTCTGTCAATGAGGGTGGTGTGAGTGATTGTGTCAAAAGATGCACTTAAAATCCAGTAAAATGTACAATGTATTGTTAGGAGTCCATTGTCAGCAGTAAGTAGGAGATCGTTTGTGATTGTAATTAAGGCTGTTTCAGTACTGTGGAGGGGTCTGAAGCCGAATTGAAATCATTCATACAGTTTACAGTGAACCCTCGCTCTATCGCGGTTCACTCTTCGCGGCCTCGCTGTTTCGCGGATTTTTTTTTTTAATAGTGTAACTTTTTTTTATATAGTGTAACAATGTGGTCTGCGTAATGATTGGCTAAGAGACTAGACCAGGACTAAACGTGGACTAAACCAGGTCTAGACCAGAAGTAGACCAGGTCTGAACCAGGATTAAATCACTCCGTGCGGCTTTTGCGTTCGTTTGTGCGTGTTCGGTTTGTGGCTCAGGTTGAGAGCACGCGGTCCGGGCGCTGCAGTTCTATCTCCCCGGTGTACACACGGCCTCACTCTGCATTTTCTCATATTTGTCTCTAGTTTAAACACTCAAAATTTCATAGATTTTCAACAAAATGTATTAATAGTGACGCGTGGGGGGAGACACGGCCCTGGAAGCCCCGCCAGACGCACGAGCAGCACTGCCATGTCCCTGGACGAGACACGCACCAACCCCTTGGAGAAGTGCGCGATACGTGCTGCTCTGTCACGGATTTGTCCACGATGAGGGGTTTATCGTGTTTAAACTAGAGACAAATGTGAGAAAATGTTAATTCCAGTCTGAGAAAAGCGTATAATGTGTGTGGTGAGGCATTGACAGCCTTAAAACATGTAGAATAATTGTAAAATATAAAGTTGTCCTACTTCGTGGATTTCACTTATTGCGGGCTATTTCTGGAACCTAACCCCCGCGATAAACGAGGGATTACTGTATTTTCAGTGAGGTGAGAGTCAAGTTGAGAAGCAACAATTTTTTCAAGTATTTTAGAAAGAAATGGGAGATTGGATATGGGGCGCAGGTTATTAAAATCAGTTGGGTCTGTACCAGGTTTTTTGATGACTGGAGTGATTTCTGAAGTTTTGAATGAGGAAGGTACAATGACAGTGGTCAGAGAGGAATGTAGGATAGAAGTTATTGATGAGAGAAGGAAGACAGGCTTTAACCAGGGAAGTGAATATACATACATAAATATACATATTAAACCTTAATACGTCACTACAAATTCTTGAACTTAGAAAGGCTCTATTGTTCAGTATAAAGATGCATTTTTATTTTTTTTATTTTTTAAGTGGGCTCAGGCTATATCAGGCCACATGAAAGACAGGAAATATCAGAAATCAATTCTATATGTTTTTTACGTACTGTACATACATTTAGGTCATTTATTTTAACTTTAACTTCAACAGTCTCTTTTTTTGGTACTTATTTAGAACTTATTACAGGGGGTCCTCGGGTTACGACGGTCTCGACTTACGACGTTTCGTGGTTACGAACGCGCCCCCATTAAAAAATATATATATATTACGCGTCATTCTGTCTTACGCGGTTTAGCGTGGTAAGCGACGTAAACAAGTGCGAACGGCGCGCGGCGCACGGCGGAAGAATACGCTCTGTTGTGGTTGTAGGGAGAAGAAGACAGCCTCGTGTGTGTGCCCAATGTGGGCGGAAGTACCTGATGTGGGCTCTGATCTGCTCCTATGAAAGCGGCAGTGATAACCAAGCAGCGTAGTGGTCTAATTATTGAGATGGAAAGGTTATTGGTGCTTTGGTTGGAAGATCAAAGTCAAAATCTGACTTACGACGAAATTCGGGTTACGACGCGTCTTAAGAACGGATCAACGTCGTAACCCGAGGACCCCCTGTACTTTTTTATATATTTTTTTTTTTTTACAATTTGTTATTGTAATAATTGTGATGTGTGAGCTAAATGATCTTCTACTATCGGGGGGCAGTGCTGTCCACATGTCACAGTATCACAATAGTTGTTTTCATGTATTTGCACTGCTCCTTAAAAAAAAGGATGGGTCAAATGCAAAGAAATAAAAAATAAAGGATGTCTTCTTCTTCTTCTTCTTCTTCTTCTTCTTCTTCTTCTTCTTCTTCTTCTTCTTCTTCTTCTTCTTCTTCTTCTTCTTCTTCTTTTTCACGGTCAAAACTGAGTCTGGGCTGTCAGTGCCTTAACCCTGTGATGTTTGAGATACACATTTTTTATAATGTAATATTTTGTGATTTTTGGCAAAAGGAGAAATTCAATTTGTCAACTGGACAAAAGTTTATTTGGTCATTACGTTCAGCTCATCCAAGCTGCTTCTTCAGTTCTGGTCAGAGTGCTGGTGGACACCGCCTTGTCTTTGAGGTTCTGAGCTTTCACATGAGCCATGGTCTGTCCATATACTGAGAATGAGACAAACATGGATGTGTCCTCTATCTGCAGCTAAAGGCTCTGGCAGCACAAGTTCAGTTCCATTACCCTTTACAAGATCGCAAGAAAATGAGGAAGAGAAAATGCCAAAAACCAGGAAGTGTGACTGGCATGTTTTTCAATGAGAAGGTCATCTGGTGCCAGCGTCCCCTCCTCACCCTCACCCCTCTGGCCTCCTCTGTTCCTGACCCCATGTGTCCCGGGGCGGGTGGGTGAGGGGGGGTGAGAGACGGCAGACATAGGGCCTATTGTCCCATCCACAGACGCCATCATAGGCCTCTGCCCCTGACGCTTCTGCTGCTCCTGCTGCTGTGGAGCGGCTCCTCCGAGGGGAAAAGCCAAACCAGGACAAGACCTGAGCCCGGAACCAGGGTTCATGTGAGGGGAGGATGAGCCAGAAGAGAGAAGAGGGGAAGAAAAAGAAAGGCAAAAGGAAAGAGGAGAGAGGAGCGGAGACAGACTGGTGCGGAGACTCAAGGAACAAGGTAAGAGCAGAGAGATGGACTAAACCAGGACTAATCCACAGAGTAAAAGTTAACTTGATCTAAAACTATATAAATAAGACCTTAACCAGTACTAAACAATGGGCTCAAACCCAATCCAGTGTGTTTTTGGATTTTGTTTGACACGCAAAGCCATCTAGTATATATTACTTTCAGTCACAGCTGCCCTGGGGCTCAATGATGGGACATGTATGGCAAGACTTTATAACATTTAAATGTTAAAACGTCAAATCAAGGACAGGAAGTGCTAATTATATTATGTACTTGACTTTTATATTTTAATGGCATCTGCAGTGTTCTTACATTGTGCTTGATAGCTCATGTCCTATAGAATACTGCCTTTGGACCAGTTCTATGTATTTCTTATTGGTCCAAAAAGTGCATTCATGATTATTGTTGAAATGTTTTCTTGTGAGTAACTTTATGAGAGCCTGAGTTCAGAAGGAGGTTTGGTGTATGAACAGCTGGGATGTGTTGCGTGAGTCGTTAACACTCATTAATGCTAATTTTCTGCACTGTTTGAAACTCTAAATAACACTTCCTCCTAATTAAGTAATTCAGTTCAGTTCCAGAGATCCACAACGTAAATTACAGATATCTGCAACTCAATTATAGATATCTGTAATTCCGGTTTGAGATATCTACAGGTTGATTCTGACGAGTCATAACTCAAGTTATCTTAAAGGTCCCATGGCATGAAATTTTCACTTTCTGAGGTTTTTGAACATTAATGTGAGCTCCCCTACCCTGTTTAGCCCCCCCATGGTTAAAAGTTGCGAAATGTCTAAACTGAGCATTTGCGATCCTTTTCTGCGTTACAAAAAATCTGAGCTCAAACGGACAATTTTGAACAAGGCACCTTATTGACGTCAGATCGAAAAAAAGAAATGCAAATGCAGTTCCACCCCGTCTGTCTGTAATCAGCGTCTCTGTAAATCACGCCCAGAGAGTTTGGACTGCGAATGCGCTAGGCAATGCGAAATGCGTTTTTTTATTTGCCTGGAGGCACGTCCGAGTGTTTCTAGGCTCGGAAGTCCTTTATCTGAGCCTCTGGACCTTTGAACAGCAGTGGTTTAATTTTATTTTCTGTGGAAATGTGTTTATTTTTCAATGGAACGCTTCAAATCTCTCCCCCGTGCAAAAACATGGAAATGGATCAGCTGAGAGCTGACAGCAGAGAGCGGAGAGTTTGGCCGCGCCCCCACCCTCTACTATAGGCCAGCTCTTTTCTCCTCATTTGCATTCAGTTTCTCATGCACTGAGTCTTGATTTTGAAGAAGGATTCATTTACAGTATTAGGGAACCATTAAGGAGCCATATAAAAGCATCAAGAAGTACCATGTCATGGGATCTTTAAATTCACCTCAACATGCTCCTCTTCAGATCCCTAAATTAAGTTTTGACTTGGCAAAATGACATTGCAGATATCTCTAACTGGAATAACAACTAGTCAAAATGACGTACATATCTCAAACTGGAGTTAGGGATAGTCATAATTTAGTTGTAGATATCTATATCAGGTTTTAGATATTTAGATATATAGTTTAGCTTTAGGGACAAATGGCAAAAGGAGAAATCCAATTTGTCAACTGGACAAAAGTTTATTTGGTCGAATACGTTTCGCAGCTCATCCAAGCTGCTTCTTCAGTTCTGGTCAGATGCTGGTGGACACCAGTGTTTGCATATTATATTACATTACATTTTATTATATTATTATTATCTTATTATATTGCTTGTCCAGGTAACTAGCAAAGCATGTTCTGTGAGGCAGCTCAGTATCGTTACTGTAGGGATCTTAGATACAATGGCACGAAACGATGGTGAGTCAATAGTGTTCACAGGCAGCATTTCGTCAACCACATAATGCCCAACCATCCTATTCAACTCTGCCCCACTTACTGGTTTTACACCGAAATCCAGCTTCCTTTGCTTGCGAGGTCTGGGACCTCCTTCACCTGTGACTTTCGCATCGGGCGAGTCTTGCTCTGTAGCTTCGTTGTGCTGTGCAGTTTCTCCAGATGTTTCTTCAGATTTGACGTTGTGTTTTTGAAGGTAGACAGCACTGTGTCACCCGCACAGAGTGTACAACGGACCTTAATGTTGTCATCCTTAGCCGAAATAAAATCAAAATAATGCCTGTATTTCCAGCTGGAAAAGGTGAACCTCTCTCCTTCCATATTGTTTACATCGACTTTGGCGCCGCGGAGCCGAGATGACGTAACCTCGTAAGAAACGCGTAGCCAAAAAATAAGAATAAATAAATGTAACCTACGTTCCCCCGAAATGCAGAAATAGTAACGCACGGTGTATTAGATAAGTAACTTTAATCTGACTACTGGTTTTGAAATAGTAGTTGCGTTACACTACTCGTTACTGAAAAAAGTAGTCCGACTACAGTAACGCGTTACTAAGTAAGGTGGGGGTGCGAGTGAACAATTTTTCCCGTCGTGCTCTCTCTGAGTGCCTTTAAACAAATAAAACATTCTATTATTTTTTACACACGTGAAAATTCCATGAGGAACTTTAATAAATGTGTCAATTTAAACAGGAAATATTTATTGGCTACAGCTGTAGGCCAAATATCGGATACCTATTGATTACAAAAATTCATCTACATAGAATACCAAGACTAAACCAGGAGTAAACCAAGACTAAACCAGGACTAAACCAAGACTAAACCAGGACTAAACCACTTTTTTTCGCTGAAAACGCGCGGTGCCTGCATAAACTGAGCCACACAGACCGATTTTCTGGGCACCAAAACAAACAAACAAAAAAATCAGCGTGAGAAATGCCATGTGTGGCGTGTGAACATGTTGAATTGCGTGTGTCACACTCTCAATGCGTGAGACTTGAGAGCCCTGCTGTTTACCATGATGATACAATGCGCACTTTAGCAAACTGTCAACAAAGTTTTAAGATCTGAAAACTCGAGCAAAAATACAAACCCGTTTTCAGGAGCCTGTGATCCAAAGGCGAGAGGGACTAACTGAAAAAAACTGTTGGCAAGGGACTTGTTTAACAGCACAAATCATCTCACCTACTCTAGTTTCAGATACATCCGATAGAGAGGTGCTTACAGTTAGCATCACAGCCCCAGGAATTGTTGATGACCTCAGCTGCAAAGTATCAATAACTGTAAGGTTGGGGGTTCAAATTCCACTCTATAGCTGGCTCTCTGTGTCAGGACTCCCCCTCCCCCTGTGTGAATGCGGAGGTGAGGCTGTGATTGGTGAAGCCGTTAGTGCAGATTGACAGTCATTGTTCAGCCCTGGGGCAGCTGTGGCTTCAGAAGTAACTTACCTTCCATGTACATTAAGCAGAGTTGGAAGAAGTACTCAATTTTGTTACTTAAGTATAAGTACAGCTACCACAGCAAAGAAAAATGGAGATGTCATGGCTCTACCTAGAATGTTCCACAGTATGACATTAAACAGCTCTACTTTACATTTATTACATTACATGTTTTCTTTTTTATAGCTGGAAAATACCTAGAAAAACAAACATTCTGACTGTGAATGGGGTCACCTCTCCACCAATCTGACCTGTAACTTGGTCTGGTTTGGCCTCTATGAAGATAGAAATGTCTTTGGCAGCAAGAAGGCTCCGGGTTTGATCCCCGGGTCGCCCGAGCCTTTCTGTGTGGAGTTTCAAGAGATCAAAAAGATCAAAGTCAGCTTTATTGTCAATTCTGCCATATGTGTTCAACATACAGTGAATCGAAATTTCGTTTCTCTCTGGCCAAGTACAGTGGTACCTCACCTTACGAATGACCCAACAAACGAAAATTTCAAGTTACGAAACGCCTTCACGGTAAATTTTGGTCTCTAGATACGAAAGAAAATTCAAGTTACGAAACGCGAAATCTCAAAAATTCAAATAATGCGCGCTCAGCCACACACATTATACGCTTTTCTCAGACTGGATTTAAACTTTTCTCACGTTTGTCTCTCGTTTAAACACTCAAACTTTCATAGATTTTCAACAAAATTATTAATAGTGAAGTGTGGGGGGAAGGGGGAGGGGGGAGAAAACTGCGCTCTGACCCGGCGCGGAGCTGACAGCAGGTCTAGACCAAGGTCTAAACCTGGACTGGACCAGGACTAAACCAGGACTAAACCAGGACTAGATCAGGTGGATTAAAGCAGCGAGGAGGGGACTGCACACAGTCTGAGCGCATGAACGAGACCCATGCAAGAGCCGCGGTGGTCTAGACCTCCTCTAGACCTGACCAGGTCTCCTCTCCTCTCCTTGCTGCTTTAATCCACCTGGTCTAGTCCTGGTTTAGTCCAGGTTTAGTCCAGGTTTAGTCCTGGTCCAGTCCAGGTTTAGAACTTGGTCTAGACCTGCTATCAGCTCCGCGCCGGGTCATGCTGCGCTATCACACGTGTCAGAGCGCAGTTTTCTCCGCCCTCCCGCTACCCCCCACACTTCACTGTTAATACATTTTGTTGAAAATCTATGAAAGTTTGAGTGTTTAAACGAGAGACAAATGTGAGAAACACGCAGAACACAATGTTACACTATTAGGAAAGGAAATAGAGGCGCTTCTGAGCCCTCTTTGCCAGTGATGTATGTGAGTTTGCATGTTCTCCCCGTGTCTGGGTGGGTTTCCTCCGGGCACTCCGGTTTCCCCCATCAACCCAAAACATGCACCAGAGGTAAAATCCTCCAGCTGAGGTCCTGACCAAACCGAAGCAAGAAGATCATGGAGATGGTCCCCGGGCGCAGTAATGTGCTGCTCACTGCTCCTAATAACAGGATGGGTTAAATGCAGAGAAGAATTTCTCCTGTGTGAGATCAATAAAGTCACTTCTTCTTCTTCTAATGCCATACTGTGAAACATTCCAGACCAAGCAATACCATCTCCATTGCAAACCATCTGCCAGAAACGTTACACAATGCAGCTTGAAGTAAATTTTAGGTATCTTAGAATGGTTTTGTTCCATAAATAATTAATTCACGCAATCACACTTGGCTAAAAGTCACAATAAATATCAAGTATATAGATAATTTTCCAAGATACTAAACTACTAAAATACTAAATACTAAAATGGACAATTTATTCATTAGTACAATAACGTGGGAATATAAAAGAAAGCACTACAGTTTAATGTTGATAATCACATTCTATGATTTCTATTTTTCTAAAGCAATGATTTCTATTTTTTATTTTAAACCTGTTCCCTGTGGCCATGAAAAAACCAACACAGATGTTGTTGACAGTTAGCCCACAAGCTCGTCTGACTGGCCCATTATTGCCTCACTGCTGTGAACAGGGGCGTGCTGGGACTGGCCCTGAATGAGGAAGTGGCGAGCGTGCGTGGGCGTGGCCTGTGTGTTTGGGGGCGTAGCCTGTCACACAGCAGCGGCGGTGGAGGCAGAGGCAGAGGCAGGTTGGAGGTTAAAACCCCAGGTCCGGTTCAGCCCCTGTCAGACCAGGACAATGTATGCCAACATGGTGCTATTGTGGACCCTGCTCCTGTCGGCCCTGCACGGATCAGGTGAGTTCTTCTACAGCTACAGTCACATGGGGGAAAAAATAAAAACCAGGTCAAAGTCTATTGTAGCTGGTTTTATTTTTAGGGGTTGATTTTTGTAGATCAAATTTACTTAGACTTTACTGATCCAAAAGGGAAATTATTTGGACACAGCCTTCACACATCACAATATATTATAATAACAAAGAGAAAAAAATAGAATTTGGTATTAATAAATTGAGAATAAGTAGCAAAAATAGCAAGTAAATATACAAATATCTCTCAGTTATATACAAGAGTTTGTGAGAAAAGATAATATGATTTGGAGGACATATTTACATTTATAAGAAAGTAGTCACAGGTTGCCAAGACTTGTATCATAGTGATTAAAAATGTTAAACAATTGTCATCCTTCTATCACAGGTTTCAGAATGCTAACAACTCAAGACTGTTGCCATAGTGATGAACAATTTAAGACAGCCATCATTCTTCTTTTTACGCATTGATTTCTTTTTACGCAGATTTACAAGAAAGTAGTTCCTGGTTTCAGAATTCTAACATCTCAAGGCATAGTCATAGTGATTAACAATTTGAAACAATTAATTTCTTCTTTTTACGTTTTGATTTTTGTTATTTGTAGATCAAATTTGCCAGAAAGTAGCCATGGGATGCCAAGACTGTTCCCATAGTGATTAACAATTTAAAGCAGTCATTCTTCTGTTTAGATGTTGATTTTTGTTCTTTGCCGATCAGATTTATCGCAAAGTGGTCCCTAGTTTCAGAATAGTAACAAGTTAAGACTGTTGCCATAGTGATTAACAGTTTAAAACAATTGTCATACTTCTGTTTACATATTGATTTTGGTTCATTACAGATTAACATGCAAAAATCCAAAACCATGCACCCAAAAACATTTTAAGAAGTAAAATTTAAAAAGTCTGGGACAGGCTCCCCTAGTCTTCATGAAGAGGGGGCACTGCTGAGTAGTCTTTTTTTTTTTTTGCTCAAAATTAGAGCTCAGTTATACTTTTTCATTCATGTGTCCATTTTTTTCTGCTGCTTGATTTGTGTGATTTTTCGGGCTCCAGAGGCAGTTTTAATCTAATAATTTAATTTAATTGTTTTTTGTTAATATTTTTCAGGGTTACAAGGTTATCCTCACAATTATTGTTCTATTATTGTTTTGAATAGTGACAGCTCCAGAATCAATGTCACTCTTCTTGACGGGGCTCTTGTGTCCTCACTGTTTGAGTTTCCTTGTGAAAATGGTCAGTTTTTTTATTGTATTGTTGCATGTAGCACAGCTGACACAGTTGCCATTGGGTTTTCTGGTTTATTCAAAAAAGTGGAGGATCTTTAAAGGGTCTGGGTCTGATTTCAAAATGTGGCCATGTTCAGTGTTGGGAGTAACTCATTACAAAAGTAATTAATTACTGTAATGCATTACGTTTTGGTGTAACGCAGTAATGTAACGCATTACAGGGAAGAAAATCGGTAATATATTACTCGTTACAATGCCAGTAACGCACATTACAATGCATTTTTAACCTGCTTTGTTTTTGTGGGTTTTGCGTTTTCTTCATACAAAGTTCACGGATCACCGCAAGATCAGCTACTGAATCTGATAAGTCCGCGCAGAACATTACATTTCATACAAAGTTCCGCGAGATCAGCTAGTGATATAAAAGTCCGTGCAGACCATTCCATTTCCTTTTACTTCGTCTCAAACTGGCAGACTGACAAAGGATGACAGAACCAGAAGAATCGGATAGTGCTAGCTCCTTTTCAACATGGGCATACGCCCACTACTTTCACTTCGTTCAAAATAAGGACTCCAAGAACATTTTAGTTAAATGCACACTGTGTGTGAATCCCAAACCTCTTTCCACGTTGAAATGCAGTACAAGCAATTTGACGAAGCACTTGCAGAGGTGCCAAAGCACCACGAAATTAGTCAGGAAAGGAGGGGATGGGACAGGGAACGATACAACCCCAACAAAGCAGCCGAAACTGATGTTGACCCGACCAGAGAATGGTTTTCAGTCTGCAGGCTCCCAAAACCTCCTGGATGCAGGTGAAAGTCATGACACATGAGAGATTTGCACTGTAGATTGCCAAATCCTTATTTCCAGTCATTTTGGCGAGAGTAACTAAAGTAATGCAAAAGTAGTGTAATGCCTTACTTTTTATTTAGAGTATTATTGTAATGTAAGGCATTACTTTAAAATGACAGTAACAAGTAAGCAGTAGTGCATTACAGTTTTTGAGTAACTTGCCCAACACTGGCCATGATAGTTTTAATAACAGGTGTGTGGGTCGAATATTGAGATGCGGGTTACACAAAAGTGGTTTTGTTTCTTAGTTCTATTTGAAAACAACTGCTCAGGACTTATGAAGAGCCCACTCATCCGCATCATCAACCAAAGACACAGGAGCCCCTCACTGCTGAAACCTCTCCCTCATGTCTTTGGCTTATGGGATAAAGTCCCCAGTAAAATGACAAATTCTTCTTAATCGATAAAATTGACTTGAGTCAGTTATTCCACATTGTTATGGTACTGATACATCATAAATGAGAAATTCAATTTGTCAACTGGACAAAGTCTGGTCGAAAACGTTTCGCCGCTCATCCGAGAGGCTTCATCAGCTCTGGTTCTAGTGCTGGTTAGACCCTGTTTATATCTAGCTGCAGGGAGGAGCTCACTACACTGAAATAGTTCTGAAACTACCTCAACTAATTTGTTTCTTTTGTTTTTCGAATTTCTCTGGTGTCTAGTATTAGCATATCTATTCAGCCCTAGGAGGAGCTCACTAACTAATTCGAAAAATAAAAGTTAAAACAAAAGAAAAACAAATTAGTTGAGATAGTTTCAGAACCATTTCAGTGTAGTGAGCTCCTCCCTGCAGCTAGATATAAACAGGGTCTAACCAGCACTAGAACCAGAACTGACGAAGCCTGTCGGATGAGCGGCGAAACGTTTTCAACCAAACAAACTTTGTCCAGTTGACAAATTGAATTTCTCCTTTTATCATGGATTCTACCTGGACGACTGAGGGACTCTTCACGTACTGATACATCAATAATTGATTCTTTTGAAACCAAACCAAATCCAAGATAAATCAAACTAATGTTCTGAGGTATCATTTTTGCAGTGTATCTAAATGTGAAAGTGAAATTGAAACGATAATCATGGTACAGGGGGTCCTCGGGTTACGACGGTCTCGGGTTACGACGTTTCGTGGTTACGAACGCGCCCCCATTAAAAAAAATATGTATATATTACGCGTCATTCCGTCTTACACGGTTTAGCGTGGTAAGAGATGTAAACAAACGCGAACGGCGCGCGGCGCACGGCGGAAGAATACGCTCTGTTGTGGTTGTAGGGAGAAGAAGACGGCCTCGTGTGCGTGCCCAATGTGGGCGGAAGTACCTGATGTGGGCTCTGATCTGCTCCTATGAAAGCGGCAGTGATAACCAAGCAGCGTAGTGGTCTAATTATTGAGATGGAAAGGTTATTGGTGCTTTGGTTGGAAGATCAAAGGCAAAATCCGGTTTACGACGAAATTCGGGTTACGACGCATCTTAAGAACGGATCTACGTCGTAACCCGAGGACCCCCTGTATCAGAATCCCCATTAAGTATTAAAGGGATAGTGCGTTTTTTTTTTTTTTATGTTAATCTGTATGGGTTCCCCTCCTATAGTATCGTGGATTAACACTGTCTTACCGCTCACCTCGTCGTCTCAGCCCGGTTCTGCTCCGGTTCTGGAGCTTGGGAACGTAGGTCCGGCAAGTTTGCGGGGACATTTAATGAAGCTTGTTTTTCTTCTCAAAACAACATTTGTCCAGAAAGTGATATATTTGCGTCACAAACAGTTTTCCGCCAAAAATTCAGCAGCGTAATATATATATATATATATATATACCTGATATTCTTTAAACACCGCTACATTCTCTTGGCATATCAGGCATAGAGCAGCTGATAAGTATTTGGTGAAAAAATATTTACTTGGAAAAAAAAAAAAAACGACTATTTGTTAAACACTCGACATTCTTTGTCCACTTTTCTTTTCTTAGCTCCGCTCATCTTTACAGGAGGGCTGAGGGGTGGAGCAATACGCCGCACCTCAACAAAGCTCAATGTATCTAGTGCCAGCTATTGGAAAATGCCAGAATTGCAGGGAAATTAAAACATTAAAGGTCCCATGACATGGCACTTCTTGATGCTTTTATATGGCTCCTTAATGGTTCCCTAATACTGTAAATTAATCCTTCTTCAAAATCAACACTCATGAGAAACAGAGACAAGCTGAGAAAGAGTAATTTTTCTCACTCTGAACACTCTATAATGGGCGTTGTTGCTTGAATGCAAATGAGGAGAAAAGAGCTGGCCAATAGTAGAGGGTGGGGGCGTGGCCAAATGCTCTGCTCTCGCTCTGAGCGCTCAGCTGATCCATTTCCTTGTTTTTGCACGGGGGGAGAGATTTGAAGCGTTCCATTGAAAAATAAACACATTTCCAGATAAAATAAAATTAAACCACTGCTGTTCAAAGGTCCAGAGGCTCAGATAAAGGACTTCCGAGCCTAGAAACACTCGGACGTGAAAATTTCATGCCATGGGACCTTTAAAACATTAACAAGGTTTATTAATATAATTTCAAGTTCGGCGGGCCGAATTAAAAACCTTAACGGGCCGCATATGGCCCCCGGGCCGTAGTTTGCCCATGCCTGAATTAACACATACTCCTTCCTTCTTGTTTTTCTAGTTTGCCTCTCACCTGACTGTAGCCTGTTCTGTCAACTCTACTGAAATAGTTTCAATTTCAATTTCAAACTTGATTTTGATACTAAGGAAAAGACTTAAAGGGATAGTGCGGGTTTTTTTGTTTTTTTTTTCCATGTTAATCTGTATGGGTTCCCCTCTAATAGTGTTGTGCAGTAACACTGGCTTACTGCTCACCGCGTCCTCTGAGCCGAGTTCTGCACCGGTTCTGGAGCTCAGGAACGTAGGTCCGGTAATACATTTAATAAAACTTGTTTTTCTTCTCAAAACAACATTTGTCCAGAATGTGATATATTTGCGTCACAAACAGCAATGATAGCTGTATTAGCTTGTTCACTTTAAGCGGATGTTTACAAGTGAACAGGCTAATACAGCTAACCTGAATCGAGAGAAAATATGCGAATGCGAATTATGGTGCTGAATTTTTAGCGGACAACTGTTTTGACACAAATATATCACTTTTTGGAAAAAATGTTGTTTTGAGAAGAAAAACAAGTTTTATTAAATGTCCCCGTGAACTTACCAGACCTACGTTCGCGAGCTCCAGAACCGGAGCAGAACTCGGCTTACAGGACGCGGTGAGCAGTAAGCCAGTGTTAATGCACAACACTATTAGAGGGGAACCCATACAGATTAACATAAAAAATAATAATAATAATAATAAAAACGCACTATCCCTTTAAGTCTTTTCCTTAGTATCAAAAGGAAAAGACTTACTGAAATTGAAATTGAAAACTACTGAAATTGAAATTGAAACTATTTCAGTAGAGTTGGCAGAACAGGCTACAGTCAGGTGAGAGGCAAACTAGAAAAACAAGAAGGAAGGAGTATGTGTTAATTTGTTAATTGTTATGGCAACAGTCCAAAATCTTCGCTATTCTGAAACCTGTGGATAGGCTGCGCTCACGTGACATCACACCATTCTAGAGCTGGAGGACAAGTTGGAATTCTATCATGGAATTTCCAGGTTTCAGATCTGTTGACCTGGTTTACATTGGATTACCGGGCCTATTCAGAGGTAATAAAACTGGCACAAGTTCAGTGTCTTCTCTGTCAGTATAAGTGCATGGAATGTTCCACAGTATGACATGAAACAGCTCTACCTTAACATTTATTCAGTTACAGGTGGTTTTACAGCTTAAAAGTACCTAGAAAAACAGACATTCGGACTGTGAGCTCTCCACAGATCTGACCTGTACCTTGGTCTGGTTTGATCTCGATGAAAATAGAAAGGTTTAATGCCATACTGTGAAGAATTCCAAGAAATTCATGGAAAAAAACCATCTGATGGACCCTCCACCAGAAAACTTACACAATGTACCTTTAAATTCTTTTTTTCAATAGCTTTAGGAATGGACTTTGAGCCATGACATCATTCTGCTCACTGCTCCTGAAAAGGATGGGTCAAATGCAGAAGTCAAATTCCTCCCGTGTGTCACTGTGTGTCATTGTGTGTGTGAGACCAAAAAAAAAAAAAAGACTTAAACGATCAGTAAAGCGAGGTTGTAGAGCCCAATCCTAAACAAACAATGATAAGGTTCAACATTCGTGAATCATAAGTTTGGAGATTTCGTTCAAATACTGTACTGAAAATCTCCCATCTCCCCGTGGACTTATATTCTTTCTCCCATTCAATTTTGTTTTACATTGTTAATCACTATGGCAACAATACTAATTTTTGACCATTCTGAAACCCACACCATACCCTGAATAAAGCCTTGGCCTTTGCTGGGTTATAAGTTTGCACGTGAGTGTATTACTAAAATAGGAAGTTAAACCAATCGGAAGTTAATGTGAAATCATGACACATTAGTGTGAGTTTGTTGAATGAACCAAATTTACTCATGAAAAATATATTGAACACGACACAATTCTATCATGTAATCTTTCATATTCATTTTTCTCATTGCTGCAAACAGCATTACCCACAGCTCTTAAAGGTCCCATGACATGGTACTTCTTGATGCTTTTATATGGCGCCTTAATGGTTCCCTAATACTGTAAATGAATCCTTCTTCAAAATCAACACTCAGTGCATGAGAAACAGAGATAAGATGAGAAAGAGTCATAAATGTCACTCTGGAACACTCCATTATGGGCGTTGTTGCTTGAATGCAAATGAGGAGGACAGAGATGGCCTATAGTAGCGGGTGGGGGCGTGGCCAAACTCTCCGCTCTTTCCTTTTCAGCTGTGCCCTGTGCGCTCTGACCCACTTCCGTGTTTTTGCGCGGAGGGAGAGATGAGAAGCGTTCCATTGAAAAATAAACACATTTCCACAGAAAATAAAATTAAACCACTGCTGTTTCAGATATCCACAGGCTCAGATAAAGGACTTCCGAGCCTAGAAACACTCGCAAGTGCCTCCAGGCAAATAAAAAAACACATTTCGCATTGCGTAGCTCCTCCGCAGTCCAAACTCTCTGGGCGTGATTTACAGAGACGCTGAGTACAGACAGACGGGGGTGGAACTGCATTTGCATTTCTTTTTTTTGAGCTGACGTCAAAAGTTTCCTTGTTCAAAATCGCCCGTTTGAGCTCCGATTTTTTCTAACGCAGAAAAGGATCGCAAATGCTCAGTTTAGACATTTCGCAACTTTTAACCATGGGGGGGGGGGCTAAACAGGGTAGGGGAGCTCACATTAACGTTCAAAAACCTCAGAAAGTGAAAATTTCATGCCATGGGACCTTTAAGCAATTTAATTTATACATTACCCCTCCCCCACCTCTATCGCCCTCTGTACTGTTTATTTGTTATTGTTTGTTATTCCTTGTATTCTTTAATTTCTATTTATTTATTTATCTTTGTAAAAAAAAAAAAATGGCAACGCAATCAGACATACTTCAGTCTATTTTAGTGTCAGTGCGACAGGACTGTTTAGTTTGTGAAAAACGTGCAGAAGGTGAAAAACATGTAGAAGGTCCATTTGGGAAGAGTCGGTGCATTTTTCACAGATTCAAATGTTCAAATATTCAAATGTTCCATGTTTTGCGATCTCTTTCAGTGAGGGCCATCCCAGATTGATAATGTGAAGTGCTCAGTTAAAAGTGACGCATATTGAGAAGTAACTGCCCCTCACCTTATTATTTGTCAAACACTGATGCCACAGAACTATTGGCATTAGAACTCAGTTTCTTCCTGACGTTGCTGGTTTCATTTCTGTAACTGGCAACTGGAAAAAATTCTTGTTTAAGATATAAAAGCCAATAACAGGAACTTGCTTCACATTTTGTTAAAAATATCAGTGTAAAGAGTCAGTAACCCAGTAATCATGAGGAAATGAAACACGACTTTAAATTATGAAGTGTTTTAATCACTCATAGCCACATGTTTAAATCTACTATGACTAATGCATTTATTCAGTCATTTAATCCCCGTGAGTCTAACTAAATTATAATATATGAGCCCTGTAACAAATCTGTAAGTTGATTTAAGTAAGATTCATTTACTAGGCAAACCTACATACTATAGTACACCTTTAAGAAACTGTAGTGTGTAAGAACAAAATACTATTTCAGTACTAAAACTACAAGTACCAGCCATAAAACTATGTCAAAGTTTTGAATTTTCCCTTCCCCCTTCGTCAGGTGCTGCTGTGTGAAGAGGTAACTCACAGCACATTTGTCATTTCCTGTTTGCAAACACTGGGTCTGCCTCCATGTTGCAAAGGCCATAGTACATTATGACATCCACTCTTCATCATCAGGACATGTGTGACGTTAGATACATTTATGCAAATGCTGCTTGGGGTTTTTGGTATGACTTAACTACCATAAATGGCAGCGTTTGGTGCTATAGTGCACATTTCATTGTCTTTGTCAACACACATCAGCAGCCTTACTTAAAGGAGTTATATGTAGCTTGTGCTAGGTTTAAACCAACTGGATTTCAGCTTTGAAACTGGGAACCCAAGTGAGAGGGTTATGTGAGACTCATTTTGCTTTCTGATTGGATAATCCTATTGAAAACCAAAACATCAAATAAATGTCCAACGATTCTGTAACAAGAACAAATAAGCATTACAATTGTTAACTTTTTCAAATGTGGCTGCTGCATTTCTGTCAGTTGGCCCCAGGGCAGCTGTGGCTATATCATACCATCTATGCAGGTTATCTTTGTAGTCCCTCAGTCGTGATAAAAACTCACCAATCTGAACTAAGTGTGAATGAATCAGGATGAGTTCACTAAGGGAAGAAAACTCAGATATAAATTAAAACATGATACTGCATGGCTCTGAAGCATTTTGTGCTGATAACAAAATAAGTGATCTTTTAAGTGAATCTCGACGAGGCATCAGAGGTGGTGTTGACACTGTACACAGTGCTATGAATGGGCTGGAGAGAGTCTCATATTGAAGGAAAGGGATGGTCGATCAGGTTATTACAGAACACAGGACTCCAATGGCACAAAATTATATGTATAAAAAAAATGTGCTCCTCACCTTCCACGGTGGTTGGTCTCTCACTCTCATCCAGCTCGGGTCCTCTACCAGAGGCCTGGGAGCTTGAGAGTTCTGCGCAGTATCTTTGCTGTTCCTAGTACTGCACTTTTCTGCACTGAGATGTCTGATGTTTTTCCTGGGATCTGCAGTAGCCACTCCTCCAGTTTGGGGGTTACAGCCCCGAGTGCTCCGATCACCACGGGCACCACTGATGCCTTCACCTTCCAGGCCTTCTCCAGCTCTTCCTTGAGCCACTGGTATTTCTCTAGTTTCTCGTGTTCCTTTTTCCTGATGTTACCATCGCTTGGTATTGCAATGTCCACCACCACGGCTTTGTTCTGTTGCTTATCCACCACCACTATGTCTGGTTGGTTCGCCATCACCATTCTGTCAGTCTGTATCTGGAAGTCCCACAGGATCTTGGCTCGGTCATTCTCCGCAACCTTCGGGGGTGTTTCCCACCTTGACCTTGGGGTCTCCAGCCCGTACTCTGCACAGATGTTTCTGTACACTATGCCCGCCACTTGGTTATATATATATATATATATATATATATATATATATATATATATATATATATATATATATATATATATATATATATATATATATATATATATTCCCTTTGATATTGATATTACTAATAATGAATGAGAAAAAAACACCCTTTTCATTAGCTTAATTCATTACACCTCCAAAAATTATGACAATAACAAAGATAGCCCCAAATAACAAAAACTTGACTGTCAGTAACGGGTGTTTCCACCATTTGCCGCAATGACAGCTTGACAGCGACGACTCATGCTCCTCACTACCCTCATGATGTTGTTGTTGAGGCAATGCATTCCACTCTTCCACAAGTGCTACACGCAGTTCCGCCAGGTCATGTGGTGGTGGGGTACGATCATCCAGTCTCTGCTTCAACTGGTCCCAGATGTGCTCTATGGCAGTGGTCCCCAACCACCGGGCCATGGACCAGTACCGGGCCATGAGCCCTTTGTTACCGGGCCACGGCGGCTCATTCCCCCACCCCTTCATTTTGAGTGGGTCGTGTTCTGAAAAGAGCACGTCGACTTCCATATGCGCACAAGGCTTGTCTTAGGCACGTGATACATTAACGCTAATATTAAACCCACAAGCAGCAAAATGAGTAAAAAACAGACGTCTTTGGAAAGTTTCTGTGCAAAGGGGAAAAGGCCCAGTGAGGAGACAGAAGAAGAGCCTACGCAGCTTTTGGAAAGCGATGATGTTGCGATACAGTAATCACCTGCTTTGGCAAGACTCCCAATCGCCGTTCTGCTGATACTGACGTGTTTTGTAATCCAAACGTAACTCCACTTTGTCGTCGGTCCAAACGAGAGAGTTGGCTTTTGTGGGTGTGTTCGCCATCATTATTATCTTCTTGTGTTTGTTTGTGGAAGAGAAAGGACTTTATGCTCTCTTATGCGCTCTTTGTAGTTTTGCATTTCTGGTGGCTCTGGCTGTTTTTACATATTGGTGTGGCATATGTATTACATCGTTTTCGCTCAGCGCTCCATTTTTGTCTTGACGCAGTTATTTACTGACAATACCAGGAGACCTACTTAAATATATATATTTATCGCAACAGGTGATTCACACGCACTAAGCCTGCTCTGCAGAACATGCGGCGACCAGCTCTCCAATTAAGTTTATTGTTATATTTACAACATACCACAGTTCTTGTGTTGTTTATATAATTTTATTTTGTGGTATTTACCCACCGATATCCACGCGCCCCGCCTCCCTCCACTCCCCACCGGTCCGTGAAAATTTTGGGTGACATTAACCGGTCCGTGGCGCAAAAAAGGTTGGGGACCACTGCTCTATGGGGTTCAGGTCAGGGGACATTGCTGGCCATACCATATGAGGCACTCCGACTTCCTGAAGTCGAGCTGTGACAATTCTGACTGATGATGGGTTCTACGATGTCTCTGAGGTAAGAACGTGCAGTTACTGAGCCATCTACAAAAAACAGATCTGTTTTGCGCTGACTGGTGATGCCTGCCCAGACTGTTGCACCGCCTCCAACAAAGGGAACCCTGGGGACCATGTTGACCTCGGCGTATCACTCGCCTTGCCTTCTCCAGCAACGCTGACGACCATAATTTCTGTGCAAGGTGACCCGACACTCATCAGTGAACAAGACGGTAGACCACTGGTGCATTGTCCAGGTCACAGGATCTTGTGCCCACTGCAGATGTTCGGGGTGGTCAGTGGAGTCACCCGCAAAGGGGCATTCAAGCCAAAGCGGTAGAGTATGGTTTGTCTGGAAACCCTAGTCCCCGTCACCTCTCGTAAATGGGCTTGCAGCTGTGTGGCTGTTGCATGATGATGTCTGAGTGTACGCACTAAGGTCCTTAGGTACCGGTCACCTTTGCGGTCTGTCACTTGTGGGGCTCCACTCCTGGGCCTGTCACAAACTCTGCCAGTAGTTCTGTGTCTTGAGGCAAGTCTGCTGATGACACTTTGAGTCACACCAAGTTCAGGAGCTACATCTGATTGCTGCTACTGACCTGGAGTTGTGTTTTGTTTCATTCTTACATGTTTAATGCACAAAGCCTGCTTATTTAGGCTGAGTTCTTCTCTCAAACTGAAAACTCTCTGATGTCACATAGTAATACAGGAAGTGCTCCACTGTGTTTTTAAACTCCACACACCTTCATTAGAATCGTTTGGGTGATTTCAGAACTGGAATTGCCAATCTCTACTTAACTAAAGGTAAAATGAGCTGTTAACTTGAAAACCACCACTTCATGACATCGGAACAGTGCATTTTGATCTGTGGAGATGTGGGCAGACTAATAATAAAGGATTAGTTAAACATGTGTGAATGAAACAAAACACAAATCCAGGTAAGTATTTGAGGAGGTAACAACATTCTAGCATGGCTTAAACCTCACAAGAATTAATTTTATGTAATATAGGACCTTTAAATAGTAGGCTACATGTAATTAGCATTTTGGAACACACAATCACCTGTAATCCTGAGGTTAAAGGAAAAGTAACGTTTTTTTACAATCTGAGCCTTCTTTCGGTAATAAAACAAGTTGTTTTACTCACCCATAGCACTTTGGTGTCATATGGAGCACTTCCAGAGATGTTTTAGATTTGCGGTTAGCCTAGCGCAACTTCTAGCCATAGCTCGGGGCATATAATATATTCCCCAAGCATGTAATATGCCCCGTGCGGGCTCCAAATAACACAAACTTTAGCACTTTTCAAATCATAGAATATCTTAGTCTACTATTTCGTTTGAAGCAAAAGTGGCCTGTAATCAGAGATTTATCCATAGTTTACAGCTTTGCGTTTCATGTTTGGGTCCCGGGAGCTGAGAGCACAGTCCGCACATGCGCACTGGCGTCCTCATCTACTCGAAACTATGACTAAATCTCGGATTACAGGCCACTTTTGCTTCAAACAAAATCGTAGACTAAGACATCGAGCTTCTATGATTTGAAAAGTGCTAAAGTTTGTGTTATTTGGAGACCGCAAAGTAATGCCCCGAGCACTCAAGTTAACGGATACGCTACAACATAACTTCTACGAAACTGCTCAAAATGACACCAAACTGTTATGGGTGAGTAAAACTACTTGTTTTATTGCTGAAAGAAGGCTCAGATTGTAAAAAAAACGTTACTTTTCCTTTAAGGCTGAGAATGTGGATAAGTTGCGTCAGCCCCTGTCACTGTGGAATGAGGAGTTTAATGCTGCCCTGTGGCTAATAAGAAACCAGATATTGATTAGAATTGTTCTCAAACAAAGGGCACTGAGGGGGATTGAACTGAAGACCTTTCGGTTAGAGGGCATGCTGTCTTCCAATAAGTTGCTGTCATCCTCAGTAATCATTGCAACAGAAGTCGTAGATATAGTTGTACTATATGGCGGCACGGTGGCTGAGTGGCTAGCACTCATGCTTCACAGCAAGAAGGTTCCGGGTTTGATCCCCGGGTCGCCCAGGCCTTTCTGTGTGTGTTCTGTGTGGAGTTTGCATGCATGGTCTGGGTTCGATCCCCGGGTCGCCTGGGCCTTTCTGTGTGGAGTTTGCATGTTCTCCCCGTGTCTGGGTGGGTTTTCTCCGGACACTCCGGTTTCCCCCATCAACCCAAAACACGCACCATAGGTACCTCCAGCTTAGGTCCTGACCAAACCGAAGCAAGAAGATCATGGAGATGGTCCCTGGGCGCAGTAATGTGCTGCCCACTGCTCCTGCAGAGAAGAATTTCTCCAGTGTGAGATCAATAAAGTCACTTCTCTAATAGTATTATATAGGGTAGATGAAGTATTAGTAGTCATAAAGCTGGTGGTAGCTATAGTGAGGCATGTACATGGATTCTTGAGCTCAAAGTTGTTTTAGAATGTTCTTACCTCCTCCTGGAGTTGTGTTTTGTGTCATTCACACATGTTTGAGTAAAGCTACACCATTAGGCTATTACAACTCCAAAGCTCAAAATGCTCGGTTCCATGTAGTGGTAGTTTTCAAGTTTACAGCTGCTTTTACCTTTTGTTCAGTAGAGACTGACAATTCCAGAGCTGAAGGAGTTTCAAGATGCATTGGGCACCTTTTCCGATGGAGGGTCTGCCATCAACTTGTCTCCATGGAGATGCAATTGCTTTGCCTGGGATGCTCCACAGTATGACATTAAACACATAGATTTTGTATGTGCTCAATTACATGTGGTTTTATTTCTCTAAATTACAGTCAAATCATGCATTATTACTGTGAACAGGCGCTCTTCTCCACAGATATGAGCTGTACCTTGGCCTTCTCATGTGGGCTCCATGGAGATAAATTAAACGCCATCGGGTTAAGCATTCCAGGGAAAAAAACATTAACATCTACATGGAATCAAGCAGGTGGTGGACCATCTATCAGAAAGTTTACATAGTGCACCTTTTCAAACACAGTGGAGCACTTCCTGTGACATCACAAGGTGGAACAGAGTGTTTTCTGTTTGAGAGAAGAACTTAGTCTAAATATACAGGATCTGTGTGTTAGACATGTGTGAATGAAACAAAACACAACTCCAGGTGTGTTTGTGACAAGGAAACAACTTTATAACCCTTTTTTAACAGCGTAATATGGGCTCGTTAAGTGTCTCCTCCAACTACAACTAATCACGCAGCCAAGCCATAGTGTCTTGCCCAAGGACATGCAGAAATGTAGCCACTGCCAACCCTCCCAACCTTTTTAATAAGTGCATGTCTCATACTAAGTTACAGTTTTCCCACTTATAGGAGTTGTATTCAATAACTCACCATAAAGGGTAGATTTAAATGGAACTACAGCACCTGATTTTGTTAAACAAGTCCCTCTAAAACAGTGCTTCTCAATTATTTTCTGTGATCCCCCCCCCCCCCAGGAAGACGAAAAAATTTCATGCCCCCCTCCCTCCGCGTGACTATAAATAGTATTATTTGTCAAGAAAATTGTTATTAGTACACCTCTGCATAACATTGTATCCTTTATTAACATTAAAAACAAAAAAAGAAAGAAAGAAACTTGACTGCACTGTCTTTTTGCACTGAGGACTCAAATAGTAATGTGTTTAATGCAGCTTTGCACATTTGTTTACGTTCTACAGAAACGAAACTTAAAACCACCTCATTTGCATAAACTAAAAGCGCTGAAAAAAAAACACTCTGTCCTTGTGCCGCTGATGCGTCAGCTTCTGTCAGACTAAAGGACATGACTCAATGGAATATACGTGTTTTTTCTGTGACAGAGGATGTTCTGCTGATGGTGAGTCTGTTCTGTGCGTATATCGCATATTTAAGGTTGCCGACCCCTGCCCCAGAGCAACAATGAGAGCGCCACTGCCAACTACTGTTATTGATGTGTAATTGCACTTAGTTCTAGTACAGTACAGCAAAAAAGCATGTTTTCCAGGGTCACGCCCCTGGCATCACACCACGCCCCCCCAGGGAGGCCCGCCCCACTATTTGAGAAGCACTGCTCTAAAATAACATTACAGTCACTATCTCATATTAGCCAACAGTTTTTCAGTTAGTCACTCTCAACCTAAATGGGACCTTGAACTCTTGTACTAATCCCAGGCTCCATAAAATCATAAATTCATTAACTTTTCAGGCAATCTAAAAACTGTACTGCGCCACCATGGTAACTACTGGACATTTTTCCATAGACATGCACTGTAATGTCACCGCAAAGTGTCAACAGAATGCAGGCTGCTGTTAAATCTTGATGAAGAAGAATAAAAATGTGTAACACCATTGTTTTCTATTCATCTCCACAGTGAGCCATCGTCCAGGACTGAACTTGGGAGAAGATTACGAGATTGTGAGACCGGTCAGACTTCACACAGTCAACAAGAGAGATGTAGAGGTATTGAAAGATATGGAAGATTACTTTTTATACCTCTAATAATATAATTGGATTTATTTTATCTTTTATGTGAAACTTGGGCTGCAATAAAAATGTCAATATCTAGAAAATTGTCTGAAGCAATGAGTCTCACAAAGGTCTCCATTTTATAGAAATGTGTTGTTTTTGGAAAGAAAATGGACAAAAGGACAGATTATTTTCCAGATTTTTCTTATTAGGTCATATATTAAACTACACAGTTTGACCAGGAAATGAAGGCATGTACATTTTAGTTTTAAATCAACTGTGTTTTTCTATTGTCTATTTTCCGGAAAGTTAAATTCAAATATTGCAAGAATATCATTATCGCAATAGAAACAGTACTTGACATACTTTGTGAAAAACAAAAGTAATTCTTCTTCCTAGATTTTCTCACAATGCATAAATATAGACCAATATCTAATCTTAATTTTTTTGTTTTAAGAAAAAGTGTAAAATCAGTAAATCTATCATTTTATGATGCAGAACAACCTCTATAATACATTTCAGTTTGAATTTCACTCCATTGAGATCACAGTATCTAATCTTAAATGATATTCACTTAATAATGACCCCCAAGAATCACTGCCGGTAATGTTAGGTATCAACTAACTCCGTGTTTGATACCGTGAAACAGGTAGTGTCTATTAATACATTTGAGTCTGAGCAATCAAATATTACATTGGGATGCCATAGGGGTCCATTGTGGGGCCTCTTTTGTTTACTATTTACATGTTGCCCCTGGCTCAAATTTTGGAACATTATCATATCTCATAGGCCTACCATAACAGACAATAGTTCATGGGCACTTCTCACAACTTTCAGAGACCATCACATAAAGCTAACAAGTACTTCAATGCACATTCTATTGCACATTACCATTTCACTGCTGTATCTTCCATTGCACATTTTTGATGCACACTGCACATTTTGGACATCTGCAAATAGGTATTTATTTGTTCTTCTGCACTGCTTTAGATTTTAGACTCTAGATTTTAGATTTTGTCTCAGATAGTTTTTGTTTTTTTGTTTTGTCTTTACACTGTATTTTGTACACTGTCTTTTTGCACTACTTGGCCAGAGAGAAACGAAATTTCGATACACTGTATGTGGAACACATTGACAATAAAGCTAACTTTGGTATTTTGATCTTGACAAGCACAACTAGCATGCTAACCACACACTTCCTGATTCTCTGACAATAAAGGAACATATTTTGACCTCAAGGGCTGTTTATACAATGTAATATATCTTGGAGAGTTTTAGAACATAAGCAATGCCAAAGTACACTACTGGCTGATCATGCATTTTTACCCCAGTCAATGAAATAAGAAAACAATTTAAAATCAGCCTGGTGGACAACTGTGACAGGCGGATCTGTGCAGCGTCGGCAGTGATGCTGTCGTTGTACCGGACCATTGTGGTGAAGAGGGAGCTGAGCCGAAAGGCGAAGCTCTCAATTTACCGGTCAATCTACGTTCCTACCCTCACCTATGGTCATGAACTTTGGGTAATGACTGAAAGGACGAGATTGCGGATACAAGCGGCCGAAATGAGTTTCCTCCGTAGAGTGGCTGGGCGCACCCTTAGAGATAGGGTGAGGAGCTCAGTCATGCGGGAGGAGCTCGGAGTAAAGCTGCTGCTTCTCCATGTCGAGAGGAGCCAGCTGAGGTGGCTCGGGCATCTGTTTCGGATGCCTCCTGGACGCCTCCCTCGGGAGGTGTTCCGGGCATGTCCCACCGGGAGGAGGCCCCGGGGAAGACCCAGGACGCGCTGGCGGGACTATGTGTCCCGGCTGGCCTGGGAACGCCTTGGGGTCCCCCCGGAGGAGCTGGAGGAAGTGTCCGGGGGTGAAGGAGGTCTGGGCGTCCCTGCTTAGACTGTTGCCCCCGCGACCCGGCCCCGGATAAGCGGAAGAAAATGGATGGATGGATGGACAACTGTGAATCATATTGTGAACACAACCCCATCCAGCACTCTCTCACCTGCATCGTCTGTTTGATAAAACCAAAAACTCATTTCATTCAAGTGAAGAATTTTGTCGTTATCAAGAAACTAAACATTGTATAAAATCTAAAACTAATATCTCTGCAAATGAATTGGCCAACTTTGCGGACAGGCAGCATTCTAAAAATCACTAGACCACAACTATAAATACGCAAAAAAGACAAGATGTAATCACGATCCGGATTTCAATGGAAGAAGTTGGCAAATCGCAAAGGCTGCAGTTTTTTAAGTACCATAATCTCCTGTCTTCTTCTGCATAAAAACTGCCAACCCGATAGTTTAGATCTGTAAAAACATGCTCTGAAATGTGATTCTTGTATTCATTTGTCCATTCATCTTTCAGACCTTTTGACACTTCTTCTGGAGGCATTTACAATGTCAACTTTGAATCCAGTAGGGATGGGCGATACACAATTTTCACAAGACGAGACAAGATACAAGATTGGGTCCATGAGAAAGAGACAATAATTCATAGTATACAAATTTCACAGTTCAGTTTCCAATTTTGGCCTGATAATTTATTATGTATTTGATTTCATATTTTTGTTTCCATTCTAGTATTGCTTTTTGGAGATGTAAGAGATGTAACTCACCAACCCCTAACCATTTTTTGTACAATCCAAATGTAAATACTGTACTTGAAAATGTCTCGCAAGATGATTTTTCTCTTGTGTGCACAAACTTGTGGCAATTTTCTCATGAGATCTTGTGGCACGAGATCTTGTACCATCCCTAGAATCCGGTTATTGAAAGAGTCTTAAATCTAAAAATTACAGTTAGATATTATATTATACTAACCACACCAAAATGTTCGACCACACCATTTTTAGAGATGTAACTATCCAAATCTCTCAATATGATATTTTCACAATATACATTTCACGGGTCGATATTTATTGATATATTTTGCTACTTTTTCCTCCTAAAATGCCCTGACAAGACTTAACCCAAAGAACTAAGATTTAAAAGTACTCATTCATTCATTCATTTTCTTCCTCTTTTTCCATTTTCTGGGTCACGGGGGCAGCAGTCCAAGAAATGTTCTGCTGCCCAGAACACAATGCACCAGCCCCCATGAATCCCCCCGCAGGTGGTGGGTCCACAGGAGGACAGGAGGTCACAACAGGCCTTGATGTATCTTCTGCCATGGGGGCTACCAGTGTCCACAGACACTGGGGGCAAGGTGGGGTTAAGTGTCTTGCCCAAGGACACAACGGCGGCGCTCATCTGGGATCACATGCGGTCAACCCGTCAAGAGCGGGATTCGAACCGCCAACCCCGGGATCACTAGGCAAACGCTCCAATTGAGCTACTGCCGCCCCAAAAAGTACTTATAACCGTTATTTCTTCATGTCGTCAGCACCATAGACTGTGTACAGTAATCCCTCGTTTATCGCGGGGGTTAGGTTCCAGAAATAGCCCGCAATAAGTGAAATCCGCGAAGTAGGACAACTTTATATTTTACAATTATTCTACATGTTTTAAGGCTGTAAATGCCTCACCACACACATTATACGCTTTTCTCAGACTGGAATTAACATTTTCTCACATTCGTCTCTAGTTTAAACACTCAAACTTTCATAGATTTTCAACAAAATGTACGTGCTGCTCTATCACTGATTTGTCCATGATGAGGAGTTTATCGTGGACAAATCCGTGACAGCAGCGCGAGGCCGCGTGTACACCGGGGAGATAGAACTGCGGCGCTCGGACCGCGTGCTCTCAACCCGAGCCACAAACCGAACACGCACAAACGAACGCAAAAGCTGCACGGAGTGATTTAATCCTGGTTCAGACCTGGTCTACTTCTGGTCTAGACCTGGTTTAGTCCACGTTTAGTCCTGGTCTAGTCTCTTAGCCAATCAGGACGCAGACCACATTGTTACACTATTAAAAAAAAGAAAAAAAAATTGAAAAAAAAAATCCGCAAAACAGCGAGGCCGCGAAGAGTGAACCGCGATAGAGCGAGGATTCACTGTAGAATGACAGAGCTAAAGAGCTAAGTGCCATGTTCCAAATAGGAAGTTCGTATGCAGGAGCCTTTGGCTCCTACTGACTCTGGCTCCCATTGACTTATATTGGAATATTGTGGCTCCTCTCTCTGTAACTGCTGCTGTGAGCCTTGTCATTTTGGTCTTAAAATGTTTGTATTAACCCGCACACACCACACTCACACTTTTATTTTTTTAAGCTATTGTTGCATTGCTCTTGATTTAATTTCCCCATTGTTACTGCAATTTCCCCATTGTTACTGCAATTTCCCATTGTGGGACAAATAAAGGATTATCTTATCTTATCTTAATTTGATATATTGTGATGTCTCACGATATTATTATGAGACCTTTAATGATACAATATCAAGATATTTTGGTTATTGCTACACCCTTAACAGTTATTCAGTATTAAAAAAAAACTATTTTAATGCCTTTTGTATCTTTGTGAAGCACTTGTGGCTGGTTTTGGGTTTGGCTTTGTCTCATCTTGTTCTGTCAATGTTTGTGCTCCTCAGAGCCAGAGACCACAGAAGGTTAAGTATGCTCTGACTGTGAGAGGACAACCCCTGGAGATGCACCTGGAGAGGAATGAGTGAGTTACTGCACTTTATCAAGACATTTATAAGTGACAGATTAAGTTAAAAAACTCAAAACCATTCGTGGAGTTGTGTTTTGTTATATGCATATTTAATAGTGCTTTGTGAAACTTTTCTGGTGGAGGGTCCGCATTAAACCTTTCTATCGTCATGGAGACCAAACCAGACCAAGTTATTTTTGAGCCTGTAATTAAATAAATGCAATGTAGAGGTATTTAGAGTCATACTGTGGAACATTCCAGTCAGAGCAATGACATATCCATAGAAACAAAGAATAATCCGTTTGTCTCCTCTGCCACCTTGCCCACTGCTTCATTAGTCTACCCAGGTGTTTGATCATGCCTCAGATCCTCGCTCTGGGATATGGCATTGCCTCTGGTCGCTCTGCTTCACTTTCTGCTCGAGCTCTTGGTTCTGTAGCTGCAGATCTTTTAGAGCTGCGAGGTGAGAGCTGTTCTGTTCCTGGCTTGGTGGGAGCAAGTGTCTGGGCCTGGAGCTTGCCGGGAGCCTAGCGGGCTGGGCCAGTATCTGGTCTGGTCCATCTTCTTGTTCTTGTGCCACAGCAGGAGTGACAGTAGTCCAGAGAAATACACACATCAATAAAGCCAATAACGGCAGAAATGCGATAAAAGAAAGGCACAACTTTTTAAAGGTCCCATGGCCTGGAATTTTCACTTTCTGAGGTTTCTGAACGTTAATGTGAGCTCCCCTACCCTGTTTAGCCCCCCCCCCCCTGGTTAAAAGTTGTGAAATGTCTAAACTGAGCATTTGCGATCCTTTTCTGCGTTACAAAAAATCGGAGCTCAAACGGGCGATTTTGAACAAGGCACCTTATTGACGTCAGATCGAAAAAAGAAATGCAAATGCAGTTCCACCCCTGTCTGTCTGTACTCTCTGTACAGACAGACTACGTCTACGTCTCTACGTCTCTGTAAATCACGCCCAGAGAGTTTGGACTGCGAATGCGCTAGGCAATGCGAAATGCGTTTTTTTATTTGCCTGGAGGCACGTCCGAGTGTTTCTAGGCTCGGAAGTCCTTTATCTAAGCCTCTGGACCTTTGAACAGCAGTGGTTTAATTTTATTTTCTGTGGAAATGTGTTTTTTTTTCAGTGGAGCGCTTCAAACCCCCCCCCCCCCCCCCCCGTGCAAAAACAAGGAAATGGATCAGCTGAGAGCGGAGAGTTTGGCCACGCCCCCACCCTCTACTATAGGCCATCTCTTTTCTCCTCATTTGCATTCAAGCAACAATGCCCATTATGGCCTGTTCAGAGAGAAAAAAATACTCTTTCTCATCTTATCTCTGTTTCTCATGCACTGAGTGTTGATTTTGAAGAAGGATTCATTTACAGTATTAGGGAACCATTAAGGAGCCATATAAAAGCATCAAGAAGTACCATGTCATGGGACCTTTAACACAGAAACACACACAACACACAACACAACACCAAACAGCAAAAATAATCCTGAACAGAGTTCTAACTAAACACTTTCACTACAGCATACTATTCTCGTGCAGTTTCTCTGCTTGCAGCCCAACTCTCTCTAAAACCCAATACCTGGCCTCAGCCCAAATTCTAAATCGTGGCGGGTGGAATCGGACTCCTGATTGATTGTACCTTTGTTCATTTTTAAATGGTTGTCCTATTTTGTCATGACTTATTTCTTTTTCCTGTCATTGTAGTGAGTTACTGACCCAAGACTACAGCGAGACTCACTACCACAAAGACGGCACCCGCGTCACCACTGCTCCAGACCATATCGTGAGAAACCGCTCCTTTTACTTACTTAAATACAAACCACAAGCACACTCATGTAAAACTGAAGTATATGGGATTATTATTGTTATTGTCATCACAGGATCACTGCTATTACCAAGGAAAGATCATGGGCGATATTGCGTCTGCAGCCAGCATCAGCACATGTGACGGACTCAGGTGAGCTTTAAACAGCCTATATTATTAAAAAATAGAGGCTGCAGAGACTGCACTAGCATTGATTCATGATTAAAAGAAGTAGTAAGGAAAAAACGTGCAAACATAATATAATGATTGACAGAACATAAGGTTATTTACAGTATTACATCAGGGCAGGGGAGGTGCCAAACATTTTTGGTTGGAGGAGCTTTGGGGATGCTAAATTCTTCAATGGGGTGCTATAGTATCTGTCAGTGTTTGAGTGGAGCTATAGGTGCCTGTTGGAGAATGAGCTCCTCTGTCACTCTATGGCAGGGGTCACCAACTTCTTGAGGCTGAGGGCTACTTCGTAGGCACTGAGAAGTGCAAAGGGCTACATAGGACATTGGGACCATGTTTCTCATCTTTGAAGACTATGTGAGCGACAAGCATCATAGCTTCTTTAAAAACCTCTCCATCCAAAAAGGCTTTCTTGTTCTTTATCAAAAAAATGTGCAGCTCTAAACAAAACTTCGGTTGCTTTCTGGGATTGTTTTCACTGGCCTCCTGAAGAAACTTTGTTTAAGAAGAAACTCTGCCTTAAGCCCACGGGCTTTTTCTGTCCTTAATGCGCTGCCGGGTGAGTAGTTCACATCGACGCTTTCGTGACAGGTTCTGAAGCTCCACATTGTGCCGCTTTTGTACTCCAACAGTCGTCCCACAAATAAGACACAAACAGTTGTCTTTGAATGACGTTAAAAAGAACTCTTCTTCCCAATCACTGTGAAAATGTCCTTTTCCACTTTTCTTCGATGATTTTTGGGGCTAAAGCACAAGCAGGCTCCTCATCATTGCTTCACTGTGTCAGAAAAGAGGTGTGGTTACCTCACACTTATGACCTTTGACGTCAAAAGAGGCGAGTTCGTTATACATCAAATATTTTTGTTTTATTTATTTTTTTTACATTATATAACGTCATTTAAAATCTGCATTAATGTAAGCATTAATTCTAAGATTAATGCAACTTTTTTTTCATATTAAGTTCCATTGTGACCAGTGCTATTTTTAGAGCATGCCTTGCGGGCGCCTTAAGTGGTCTTTGCAGACGACCATCCACCCGCAGGCACTGTGTTGGTGACCCCTGCTCTATAGTCTGGTGCAGTGGGTGAACAGGAGTGTCCATGATGGAGGGCAGTTTGTCCAGTATCCTCCTGTCCCTCACTGTAATAGAATAAAAAAGTAGTGGTTGCCCTGTCCTTGCTTCTTTCAGAGGGTACTTCCGGACATCAGAGCAGAGGTTCCTGATTGAACCTTTGACTTCTGACCCTGAGGGGGATCACGCCGTGGGCCCTTTTACTGAAGAAGAAGAACGCTCCACTCCGGGCGTGTGCGGAGTCACCAACACCACGTGGTATGAAGACTATGAACCACCAACCAGCCGGAGCCGCTCCAGATCAAGCGTGAGTAAACCAATATCCAGTTGACATCACAACAGGCCAAATTTTTAAAAGAGGCAACATTATATCCTCCTGGAGGATGTGGGTTTCAATGGCGAGAAATTTCCTTCTGTAAAAATAGTTTAATAACAATATAAAAATCTCCAACTCTGTAAACCAGTTAACAGTTCTCCATGGACAAAAATTAGGCAAAAAAAAAAAGCTAAGAAAGTGCATAGGCTCTCTAGTGTTTTTAAGTCAGAGTCGTTCTGTTTTTTTCTGTCATCAAATTGCGTCCATTACAACTGCATTTTATTTACTAGCAAGCTGGTCATGTTGCTTAAATCCAATCCAATCCAATCCAACTTTATTTCTATAGCACATTTTATAAACAGAGACAGTTTCCAAAGTGCTGCACATAAAATCAATAGAACTTAATAATAACATTACTAAAATAGCAATAAATAAAGTGCTAATAATACAATCACTAAAAACAAAAGCAATTATAAAAACATTACTAAAAAAACAATAAATAAAAATAAATGGCTAGTTTTTTTCATAGTTTACTGGTGCTACTTTACACTTTACTTTACAAGTGCTACTTTAAGCACTTGTTTACATTTCTGATGTATTGCTACAAGACAAAAAATCTAAAAGAAGTTGTACATTTTGGATAATTTGAGTAATTCTTGTGTATTTTCAGGGGATCTCCATTGTCCAGCAGCAGAAATACCTACAGCTGTATCTGGTGGCTGATAATAGACTGGTATGCACATGATTATCCATCCATCCAGTTTCTTACGCTTATCCGGGGCCGGGTCGCGGGGGCAACAGTCTAAGCAGGGACTCCAAGACTTCCTTCACCCCAGACACTTCCTCCAGCTCCTCCGGACAGACCCCAAGGCGTTCCCAGGCCAGCCAGAGACATAGTCCCTCCAGCGTGTCCGGGGTCTTCCCTGGGGTCCTCCTCCTAGTGGGACAAGCCCGGAACACGTGTGATTGAGCTCCTCACCCTATCTCTAAGGGAGTGCCCAGCCACTCAGCAGAGGAAACTCATTTCGGCCGCTTGTATCCACGATCTTGTCCTTTCGGTCATTACCCAAAGCTCATGACCATAGGTGAGGGTTAGGAACGTAGATTGACCAGTAAAATGAGAGCTTTGCCTTTTGGCTCAGCTCCCTCTTCACCACAACCGTCAGGTACAGCGACTGCATCAATGCCGATGTTGCCACCTTTTCCGGTTGAGAACCTCGGACTTGGAGGAGCTGATCCTCATCCGAGCTGCTTCACACTCGGCTGCAAAACGCCCTTGTGAATGTTGGAGGTTCCGGTTCGATGAAGCCATCAGGACAACATCATCTGCAAACAGCAGAGATGAGATCCTGTGGTCCCCATACTGTACATGCACTTGATTATAGAAACCTAAACTGTTATATTGTGGAAGTAGTATGTTCCTTGAATTTTCTGACATAAGACTGTGTGGTTTTGTTTAGTACATGAAAATGAAGCAAGACATGGCGGAACTGAGAAAGAAGGTGTTTGAAGTTGTCAACTTTGTTAACATGGTGAGTCGGACAATTCAGTAAGATTTTCTCATTTCAGTCAGTGATTAGCTTGGATTGACCTACAGCCAATCCTCTGCCAGTAAAAGTGTGTGAGTTCCAACTCCTGAGGAAGAAATTTGAGTATTTTATGTGTTCAATGCTAATAATAATAAATAATCAGCATCGAAAACTATTGTATTTGTTGTAATATGATAAAAAATTACTGAAAATAGTGATCAATTAATATGAGGAAAACAAACGTGATTGTTTTCCTTGGATGCTAATTATGGAGGCACAGACCAATGTCTTGGTTTTACTAGTCCTGGTTTAGTCCTAATCCAGATTTAATTCCAGATGTATTCTCAAAGTTTATGTGGTCATTACGTGAACACAAGCTTAGTAATGAATATCATGATTATAAGCAACAAAAGTCAGTGTATTAATTTGAGACCACACAACAGCACCCGGCAACCTCACTGTTAGCATCACTACTTCCTGTCCCATGATATCTCAATGGGAGGAGTGAGAGGATGGATGACAACATGGTAACTACTTTACTAATGAGGTGAATACTTCACTTGAGAACACTTCTGGAGTTGTTTCTGTCTCAATGCTAACACTAATACTAATTCTGAGGCATAATAAATATTAAAACAGTACACCACAAACTCATTAATTTACATATAAAGTTACATATGAATAAAATACATATGAGTCTTTACTTTCATTCTTTTTGAAAGGTTGTTTATTTAATATTTTTAACTTGGAGGGACGGTAAGATAGCATTCACGTTAGGGTGACCATTCGTCCGGATTTCGTCCGGACAGTCCGGTTTTAGAGCTGTCTGTCCGGCCGTCTGTCACGTGTCCTCCTTTTTTACGTTTTGTCCTCCTTTCGTTGCATAAATCGTCATAAATCCCCACCCATTATTTACACTTGCTACTCTGCGATGTTCGCCGTTTCCCAATTCAGAAAGTGCACGGTTCGGAGTGTGGTCTCAGTCTGCAGTCGAGGCGGTGCATACTCGCTCAGCCCTGAGTGCAGTCCGTGGATCACATGGCCATCTGCGAGATGGAACAGGTCCCGCCTCAGCTCAATGAGCCGGGTGGTCTGCTCCTTGTTCCCTAAAGACAAAATATTATTCTTTTGTGACTAGTAATACTTGGAATTCCTGTGCGCGACATCCGAAATGCACCCCCCCTTCCCCTCGCGCGGCTCGCACTTTGCAGATATAAAAAAAATGACCCCGCGGCTGAATAAAAATTCGCTAAAAGATTCGCTAAAAGCTCTTTCATCCCTGATTTACAGTGCGCTGCATAGGTTTTCTTGTGCGCTGAGAATGTGTGAGCAGTGCACATTCTCAGCGCACATTCTTTGTTTTCCCCGAGGGAAAAAAAAAACAAGGTGTCCTCACTTTAGGGCCTTTGTCTTCCTTTTTGGACACAAGTGTCCTCCTTTCCTGTTTCATGCCGGTGGTCACCCTAATTCACGTGCACAGAGTCAATAGGGAATCTAAAAAAGTTGGTGCTTTGTTGCAGGTGTACAAACCTCTGCGGACCTTCGTGGCTCTGGTGGGACTGGAGGTGTGGTCCAGTAGAGACCTGATTACAGTCACTCCTCCAGCCGGAGCAAACCTGGACGCCTTCATGAAGTGGAGGAACTCAGAGCTGGTCAAACACAAGAAGCACGACAACGCCCATCTCCTCAGGTCTGACACAATCATCAAGCTCTAGAGGACACATATGTATAATTATGTAAACCATCACAGCACTCCTGTGGTCAAATTATGTTCACAACAAAAGCAGGGCTCTATTAGCACAGTCCCCACTGTCTAAAGGTTTCATTTGTTTACAGAACTGGGCTCTAGATTGGCCACTATAACTGCTAGACACAATTGGCTTAATTTGTCTGGAGCCAAACACTATGGGTGACTTCACACTCCCTCAGTCCACTTCTGTACAGTCTATAGTCACACCACGTTGTTTACTTGGGCAAGACCCACCTTGCCTGTATGAAATCTGTGTCTTGCCCAAGTAGACAATGGCAGAAATCACTGGTAGGAGTTGGGAGCCAATCACTGATGTGTAATTGTTTGTTTTCAGTGGAATAGACTTTGAAGGATCCACTGTTGGATTGGCCTTCATTGGAACACTTTGCTCTGGACACTCAGTTGGAGTGGTGCAGGTAAGAATTACTTTATAACAATTATAACTTACTCACCTCCATGGAGATATTATTGATTTGCCTGAATACTCCATATTGCAAGGTATTTTGAGCAATTAAACACCAGTAATTGAATAAATGCTTCTTCAGAGATCATTCATTTGATCTTATTTGATAAAAAAAAGATAGAGAAGTTTAATGTTTTGCCTGGAACATTCTAGGTATCTATAGTAATACCAGGAGACAGCGACTCTCTCTTTTCAGGGCCTTCATTCTCACTATATGGACATGTCTCGTGTAGAGCTCATTCTGCTTTCTGATTGATACTATTCTTGAGAACTATGATACTATTCTTGAGAACTAGGCCTTTCTGTCCAAAGTTGTTTTTTTTAAAATAAATAGCATGTCTTGCCCAAGGACACAACACTCAACCACCGATGTTTCTTATGTCAAGAGCGGGATTTGAACCACCAACCTTTGGATCAGTGGGCAAATCTCTACCAACTGAGCTACTGCCATCCCAGTTGTTATCAGTAAAAACAATTAGATTTGAATATGTTCATCTTGTACCTGGCAACACAGATTAGATTTATGGAATTGTAAATTGTAATGGAATTGTTTATGGAATGTAAAAAACAAAATCTTCGATACAGTTTCTTAAACCCTGGTCTCTTGTCTGTGTAGGACCACAATGACCGGGCGATAGCTGTGGGGGCGACTCTGGCTCATGAGATGGGGCACAATCTGGGCATGAACCATGACGATTCCAGCGCCTGTGTGTGTGAAGGGGACAGCTGCATCATGGCGCCTTCTCTAAGGTGAACAAGAGACAATATTCCACATGAAAATAATGCTGTTTAGACCTGGGTCAAGATTAAAATATTGTTCTAGAAAAAAATGTAATGTTTGTTATTGATAATTGATGTTATTTGAACACTGTTTCATGTGTTTAGTTGGGATGTCCCTCGAAGCTTCAGCAGCTGCAGTGGAACTTACTATGAGAAGTACCTGCTGAACCGCAATCCCGGCTGCCTCCTGGACAAACCTGAATTCAAAACCTTTGAGGCGCCCCCTGTCTGTGGGAACGGCTTTGTGGAGGCTGGAGAGCAGTGTGACTGTGGCACTGTGGAGGTAAAACACCTTTTGGACAATGCGTGTGTGTGTGTGTGTGTGTGTGTGTGTGTGTGTGTGTGTGTGTGTGTGTGTGTGTGTGTGTGTGACGTGACGGACTGGGACCAAAAAATGGCCCTGACATTTTGCACCTACAAGGGGCCCCATGCCCAAAGACCGTGGAACGGTGGGGGGTGTCGTCTTAGGTCTGACAGTGCCATACATGAAGCATTTATACATTAAGCATTTATGGACACATGCAATACTATACATTACGCTCCGCGCAGAATAAAATACCAAAACAGTGCACTACACGCATGCTCAATTAATGCTCAACTCAGCCATATATTTTTTTTAAGTGTCTTACCTTCATGCCGATAATAAATGCTCTTCTCCGCAACCCGATCGCTCCCCCCTTGTGCCGTTTAGTGCCTCCTCCTCGATTCATTTTACTAAACTATAATGCTAAGTATCCGACCGTCCGTCTATCTCCTCTTCTACTTTGACTGACTTGACCACACTACCACAGTCTTCACCGTTCTATTTCTCATGAAAGTGATTAAATGTTGTGTCGTACTAACTTCCTCGAAAAGGTTTACTATTGTCTTCCGTATAAAGTGTTTTCCACTTCATATGCGAGCGCTACCAATTCTTGGTAGCAACTAGTGCCGTGATTGGTCAATTCTTGGTAGCAACTCGGATAGACATTGGTCAAATCGTGGTAGCGCGAGCTCGAGTCGTGGCCGGCCGTGGGAAATTTCCCATAAGGCAGTGCTTTACTTCAGTTGTCGCAAACAAATACAAAATACAGATATATTTGTTTTATTTCAAACTGTGCACATTTTTAACATCGTAGGAAGAAATATATAATAAAATAATGTAACACCTTGGACACATCATCACGGTGCCACCGTCACTCACTCAATTCAATAATGCGTTTTCTTTATTTTCATGACTATTTACATTGTAGATTCTCACTGAAGGCATCAAAACTGTGAATGAACACATATGGAATTGTGTACTTAACAAAAAAGTGTGAAATAACTGAAAACATGTCTTATATTGTAGTTTCTTCAAAGTAGCCGCCCTTTGCTCTGATTACTGCTTTGCACACTCTTGGCATTCTCTTGATGAATTTCAAGAAGTAGTCACCTGAAATTGTTTTCCAACAGTCTGGAAGGAGTTCCCAGAGATGCTTAGCACACTTGGTGGCCCTTTGTTGGCCCTGTTGAAAAATAAATGATGGTTCATTTGGGTAAACCCAAACCGGATGGGATGGCATGTCGTTGCAGGATGCTGCGGTAGCCATGCTGGCTCATGGTGCCTTCAGTTTTGAATAACTCCCCAACAGTGTCACCAGCAACCCACCCCCACACCATCACACCTCCTCCTCCGTGCTTCACATTGGGAACCAGGCATTCCATCCGTTCACCTTTTCTGCGTCGCTCAAAGACACAGCGGCTGGAACCAAAGATCTCAAATTTGGACTCATCAGACCAAAGCACAGATTTCCACTGGTCTAATGTCCATTCCTTGTCTTCTGCTTGTTGCCTCAGTGGTTTCCTAGCAGCTACTTGACCATGAATGCCTGATCTGCGCAGTCTCCTCCTCAACAGTTGTTGTAGAGATGTGTCTGCTGCTAGACCTCTGTGTGGCATTTATTTGGTCTCTAATCTGAGGTGCTGTTAACTTACGAGTTCTGAGGCTAGTGACTCGGATGAACTTATCCTCAGCAGCAGAGGTGACTCTTGGTCTTCCTTTCCTGCGGCGGTCCTCATGTGAGCCAGTTTCGTTGTAGCACTTGATGGTCTTTGCGACTGCATTTGGGGACACATTCAACGATTTTGTGATTTTCCAGACTGACTGACCTTCATTTCTTAAAGTAATGACGGCCACTCGTTTCTCTTTACTTAGCTGATTTGTTCTTGTCATAATACCAATTCTAACAGTTGTGCAATAGGGCTGTCGGCCGTGTATCAACCTGTCCCAACCCAATTCATAAGGAAAGAAATTCCACGAAGTAACCCTGACAAGGCAGTGAAAACCATTTCAGGTGACTACCTCATTAAGCTCATTGAGAGAGCTTGATCGACTTCAGAGGAGACCACTACCTCACTCACCGGTGAACATCCAGGGGCAGGACATAGAGACTGTGGACAGTTTCAAGTACCTGGGTGTTCACCTCAACAATAAACTGGACTGGTCCCACAACACCGACGCCCTGTACAAGAAGGGCCAAAGTCGCCTCCACCTCCTGAGGAGCCTGAGGTCCTTTGGAGTGTGCAGGCCTCTGCTCAAGACTTTTTATGACTCTGTGGTGGCCTCTGCTCTCGACTACGCTGTCGTCTGCTGGGCCCCGAGCAGCACAGAGCGGGACAGAAAAATACTTAATAAGCTGGTCAGGAGGGCCATCTCTGTCTTGGGCTGTCCTCTGGACTCTGTAGAGGAGGTGGCTGAGAGGAGGGTACTGGCCAAACTTATGTCCATCATGGACGACACCTCTCACCCTCTGCACCGGACTATAGAGGAGCTGAGCAGCTCCTTCAGCAGCCGACTGAGGCACCCCCAGTGCAAGAAGGAGCGCTACCACAGATCCTAAATCCCCACCGCCATCAGACTGTATAACTCCACTGTATAGTCCAGGCGTGCAATATAGATACATTTAATCCCCTATACTGCAGAACATCTTCATAGAGACAAGCTACATAGTGAAAAGTTACATAGTGCATCTTTAAAGGGCCAATATTACACTTGATCTGTTTTATTACAGCTTCCTTATCAAAAACAGACCTGGAGTTGTGTTTTCTTTCATTCACATAGGTTTAACACACAAACCCTGCATTTTTAGAGGTGTTCTGAAAACTGAACTGAAACTAAACCTGTCACATGGTAATACAGGAAGTGCTCCACTGTGTTCCTCCATGCACCTTCACTAGAATAATTTCAGAACTGCAAATCTCTACTGAACGAAAGGTAAAAGGTATCTATTCACGAAAACTACTACTACTACTAATAATAATAATAAGAAGAAGAAGAAGAAGAAGAAGAAGAAGAAGAAGTGAACTTTATTGATCTCACACTGGAGAAATTCTTCTCTGCATTTTAACCCATCCTATATATATATATATATATATATATATATATATATATATATATATATATATATATATATATATATATATATATATTAGGAGCAGTGGGCAGCACATTTCTGCGCCCGGGGACCATCTCCATGATCTTCTTGCTTCGGTTTGGTCAGGACCTCAGCTGGAGGATTTTACCTGAAGCATGTTTTGGGAAACCGGAGTGCCCGGAGGAAACCCACCCAGACACGGGGAGAACATGCAAACTCCACACAGAAAGGCCCAGGCGACCAGGGGATCGAACCCAGACCATGCATGCAAACTCCACACAGAACACACACAGAAAGGCCTGGGCGACCCGGGGATCGAACCCGGAACGCTAGCCACTCAGCCACCGTGCCGCCATAATAATAATAATACAATAATTCAGGATGTGTGAATAAAACAAAACACAACTCCAGGTCTTTTTTTGAGGAGGTAACAGCATTATAACATGGCTTAAAGCTCACAGATGTCAATTTTACGTAATATATGACCTTAAATAAAGAATTTGCTTCTATTTACCCATATAAACAGAAATATGACCAACAATGAGTACACTTGGCTTTCTTAAGCTTACTTGATTACCAGTAATAATCATGTAGCCTGTAACTCCTTAAATCCACTGTAGCCTACCCAGATACTGTATATCTCGATGTTACCTGTTTAAAAAGTATGTCAAATCCAAACCATTCTATCTTCACCAGTTATCTGTAACAAGCACATTCCTCTGGGATTCACCAAAATGTGGACGTGTCTCTGCCTGTCTCTCCATAAACCCCACCTGCAGGACACACTCTTTAGGCCTAGATACAAAACAAATCACAATCTGCCAAATCAACTCACAATCCTAGTGTTATTGCTAAAAGCCTTATCAGTACTTGGAATGGCTCAGAGAAGATGCGCCAGCCAGGTGGAGAGGGTGAAAGTTAGATTAAAGTTAGATACATTTTTTTGGTTGGGGGTTGTTCCTGCTTGTTTCTATGGATATGTCATTGCTCTGCCTGGAATGTTCCACAGTATGACTTTAATCAGCTCTACCTTACATTTATTCAATTACAGGTGATTTTATAGCTCAAAAACAGGCGTTGTGACTGCGAGCGGGGCGCCTCTCCACAGATCTGACCCATAACTTGGTCTGGTTTTATATTCATGAAGAAAGAAAGACTGAGTACCATGCTGTGCAACCAGAAATGTTACACAATGCACCTTTAAAGTGGTATTAAGCAGCTGAACTCCACCCACAACCACATTTCAAATAGAGCTCTTAAACTGGGCAGAACCTGGAGGAATAAAGAAAAGACTGAGAGAGGAGGAGGGGTCTGGAGTAGTGCGATTGGTCCAACTGATATCTACACAGTTTTTAAAAACTTGGAAAAAACAGGACTAGTTCTCACTTACCTCATGCATTCAGAGCATCCTAATTATTCACTATGATGAGTTTATAAATGTTTTTTCCAACTCTTAGAAAGCAGTGCAGAATTTTAACCTCAAGAGCTGCTTATACAATACAGTGGTACCTCACCTTACGAATGACCCAACAAACGAAAATTTCAAGTTACGAAACGCGAAATCTCAAAAATTCAAATAATGTGCGCTCAGCCACACATTATACGCTTTTCTCAGACTGGATTTAAACTTTTCTCACATTTGTCTCTCGTTTAAACACTCAAACTTTCATAGATTTTCAACAAAATTATTAATAGTGAAGTGTGGGGGGAAGGGGGAGGGGGGAGAAGAGTGCGCTCTGACACGTGTGTGATAGCGCACATGACCCGGCGCGGAGCTGACAGCAGGTCTAGACCAAGGTCTAAACCTGGACTGGACCAGGACTAAACCAGGACTAAACCAGGACTAAACCAGGACTAAACCAGGACTAGACCAGGTGGATTAAAGCAGCGAGGAGGGGACTGCACGCAGTCTGAGCGCATGAACGCATGAACGAGATGAACGGTGCATGGGCACCGCGGCCCATGCAAGAGCCGCGGTGGTCTAGACCTCCTCTAGACCTGACCAGGTCTAGATGAGGTCTAGAGGAGCTGCGGTGGTCTGGACTAAACCAGGACTAAACCTGGACTAAACCAGGAGGAGCCGCGGTGGTCTGGACTAAACCAGGACTAAACCTGGACTAAACCAGGAGGAGCCCGCGGCTCTTGCATGGGTCTCGTTCATGCGTTCATGCGCTCAGACTGTGTGCAGTCCCCTCCTCGCTGCTTTAATCCACCTGGTCTAGTTCTGGTTTAGTCCTGGTTTAGTCCAGGTTTAGTCCTGGTTTAGTCCAGGTTTAGACCTTGGTCTAGACCTGCTATCAGCTCCGCGCCGGGTCATGTGCGCTATCACACGTGTCAGAGCGCAGTTCCCCCCCCCCACACACACACACACACACACACACACACATCACTGTTAATACATTTTGTTGAAAATCTATGAAAGTTTGAGTGTTTAAACGAGAGACAAATGTGAGAAACACACAGAACACAATGTTACACTATAAAAAAAAGTTACACTATAAAAAAGGTACACTATAAAAAAAAAACTTGGAACGGGGCCTTGGAACGAATCAGGCTTTTTCCATTGAAATAGCTACTCAACTTACGAATTTTTCACGTTACGAAACCACTTCTGGAACGAATTAATTTCGTAAGGTGAGGTACCACTCTATATCTGTACTGGGAACATAACACAACTACCTTTTAAATGTTTGTTTTGTTTTGACAGGAGTGCACCAACCGCTGCTGTAACGCCTCCACCTGTGCGTTCAGTGAGGGCTCACAGTGTGCAGAGGGAGAGTGCTGTGAGGACTGCAAGGTCAGTATTATTATTGTTCCAAATAGGAAGTGTATTCACGCACTTGGATTTCCAAATATGGCCGCTGGTGGCAGATTTGTACAACTGCTTGCCTCCACTGGCTTCATTTGTTTGCCACAGAACGCTATGTAGGGTAACTTTTCAAGTGAAGGACCCCTCAGCTACCATGGAGTTAAAGTTTCCATGGAGATGTTGACCTAGATTTCTTTCCACAATATAGCATTAAATGTATCTGTCTCCATGGAGATAAACAGGGCAGACCCCAAGGTATATTGTGCACCTTTTGCTGCAGCAGGATAGTAAAAGTAAAAATAACCCTTTTCTTTGTTTTACTGCAGCCTAAATGGAGAAATTACTTAAAGGTCTTAAATTATTTTGAAATATGACAATTATGACACATGATTTGCATTTTTGGTAATAAGTACTACATGTACAATGACTACAGTCGATTTAGCTCTTACAAAAATACACATCTGCAATAATTAACAATTCTCCACACTAGTGCAACAAATACAGATTTTCTTATTCTATGGCATCATTAGATGTAAATACCGTGGCCTACTCTAAAGATCAAATCATTTCAAAGAAAGAGCATCTTCAAATCTGAAGAAATGATGTCATATTCAGATTGATGGAGGGAGAATATATAAACTCACCACACTGTCACTTAACTTGTGTCTTTACGAATATCCATCCAGACATTCACGGTCTCATGTCTCCTTGTCTGTGTGTGTCAGATCTTGGGGCGCTCTCGTGAGTGCCGCTCTCAGCGCGATGAGTGTGACCTGGCTGAATACTGTGATGGAGTAAGCGCACTCTGTCCAGAGGACGTGTTCAGCGTAAACGGTGTGCCCTGTGACAACGCAAAGGGATTCTGCTACAATGGAGAGTGTCCCCAGAGACAGAGCCAGTGCATGAAGATGTACGGGCCAGGTGAGGGCGCTCTTAATAATCCAAAATAATAATACATCAAACTTATATAGCCCAGAAGAGGGTAAGGTGTAATTGTGGCCAATTTGAGAGCAGGAGGGATGGGGCCTGAGCTGAAGGAGGTAGTTATGAGGTATTTAGAATCTTAAAATCTCCAATGGTTAAAATGAGGCGTGAAATCACAATCCCAAGCTCTACAGTATTCTCTAACTGTTTTTGAGTGCCCCCTGGTGGTTGTATAAGAGTCAGGGTCAGTTTTATTGTCATTGTCGTTTTATTGTTTTATTGTTTATTGTCATATGTGCTTGACATACAGTGAATCGAAATTGCGTTTCTCTCTGGCCAAGCAGAAAAAGTATCGGCACAGAGAGTGGCTTCTGCATCCGTGCGCTCCGTCATCAACAGAGTAGAACAATTGAAAATACAATCAATAACAATAGTCAATAACAATAGTCACAAACACATACGACATAATACAGTGGAACGGTTTCACATGAGCCTGGGGTGGGTGCTCGCCAGCGAGTGTCTGGTGGCCGGGCCTTCCCTACGGGGCCTGGCTGGGCGAAGCCCGAAGGAGCAACACAGCAGTGCAGTGTACCCGGCCTTCTTAGAGTCTCTGGGAGGGGTACTGGATAGTGCATTGACCGAGTACTCCGTTGTTCTCCTGGGAGATTTCAATGCCCACGTGGGAAACGACGGGGACACCTGGAGAGGGGTGATTGGGAGAAATGGCCTACCTGATCTGAACTCGAGCAGTGTTCTGTTATTGGACTTCTGTGCTAGCCATGGTTTGTCCATAACGAACACCATGTTCGAGCACAAGGGTGTAAACCAGTGCATGTGGCATCAGGACACCCTAGGACAGAGGTCGATGGTCGACTTTGTTGTCGTGTCATCTGACCTCCGGCCTCGTGTCCTGGACATTCGGGTGAAGAGAGGGGCAGAGCTGTCAACTGATCACCACCTGGTTGTGAGTTGGGTCCGCTGGCAGGGGAGGAAGCCGGAAAGACCTGGCAGGCCCAAGCATATAGTAAAGTTCTGTTGGGGACATCTGGCAGAGCCCTCTGTCAGGGGCACCTTCAACTCACACCTCCGGGAGAAGCTCTCCCGGAGGTGTGAGTTGAAGGTGGGAGGCTGGGGACATGGAGTCCGAGTGGGCTTTGTTCTCTGCCTCTATTGTCGATGCGGCTGCTCGTAGCTGTGGTCGTAAGGTCTGTGGTGCCTGTCATGGCGGCAATCCCCAAACCTGGTGGTGGACACCGGAAGTATGGGATGCTGTCCGGCTGAAGAAGGAGTCTTATCGGGCCTTGTTGGCTCATGGGACTCCTGAGGCAGCTGACAGGTACCGGTGGGCCAAGCGTGCTGCAGCCCGGGTGGTCGCAGAGGCAAAAACTCAGGCTTGTTTGGAGTTCGGAGAGGCCATGGAGGAGGACTATTGGGCAGCTACAAAGAAATTCTGGCAAACTGTCCGGCGCCTCAGGAAGGGGAAGCAGTGCTTCACCATCACTGTTGACAGTGCGGGTGGGGAGCAGTTGACCTCGACTGGGGATGTTGTTGGGCGGTGGAAGGAATACTTTGAGGATCTCATCAATCCCACCGCCACGTCTTCTGAGGAGGAAGCAGAGGCTGGGGACTCGGAGGTGGACTCATTCATCACCTGGCTGAAGTCACTGAGGTGGTTGGAAAACTTCTCGGTGGCAAGGCTCTGGAGGTGGATGATATCTGTCCTGAGTATCTTAAGTCTCTGGGTGTTGTGGGGCTGTCTTGGCTGGCACGTCTCTGCAACATCGCATGGCGGTCGGGGACAGTACCTTTGGACTGGCAGACCGCCACTGGCGGTCCTTCTGTTTAAAGCTCTGCTGTGGTGTGAAATGACAGCCAACAGCTTCGGGGACTCTTTATTGGCTGCCAGCTTTCCAATTTTCCGATAGATCAGAAACATCCCCAGGCCAATCATCAGATGTCCTGCCATCAAAAATCCAAATAAGTAAATATCTTCAACATCCACACAGCTTTTCACTTGTCCCAAGCGTCCATCGTGTATCCAGCAGCATAAGTTCCGGACAAGTCGGCTCTCCTGAACCCACATTTCTTCATGATAAAAGCGTGTCAATTGCGTTGAGGGACCAGCTTATTAATTCCATCATTTAGGATACGAAAATCTACACCAACAGGAGAAAAAGAGATGAGACGAGAGAGGCACAATAGACACAGGGCAACAGATAAGGGAGAGAGGAAAAAAAGCGTCCGCCTTCAGCAAGAGTCAAAAGAGAACACAGCCATGACATTAAAAACATTTGGAAGTGTAAATACAGTGGGGTTTACTACATTTTGAACAGCAGATATTTTACTTTATGATTATTTTGCTATCTTTGCTGCTCTCCCTCAGGTGCCATAGAGGCACGCGCTGGCTGCTTCGAGCAGAACACCAGAGCGACCTACTACGCCTTCTGCAAACGCCCTGCAAGGGACCAGTTCATCGCTTGCCAGAAACAGTGAGGGCCACACCACTATCTCACACACACATATATAGGCTATTTAAAGGGTCTAGATTACCCTATTTTCTGACCTATGTTATAACGTTGTTTACTCATCAAAAACATGCCTGGATTTCTGTTTTGATTCATTCACATATTTTTAACGTACAAATTCTCCATATTTAGGCTGAGTTCTTCTCTCAAACAGAAAACACTCTGTTCCACCTTGTGATGTCATGTGGTAATACAGGAAAAGCTCCACTGTTTTTAAACTCCATACACATTCAGTACTGTATTTGGATCATTTCAGTCCTGGAATTTCTGATCTCTACTAAACATAGGAAAAAGGAGCTGTTACCTTGAAAACTACCGCATGGCATCACAAGGTGGAACAGAGCATTTTGAGCTTTGGAGATGAAGACAGACTAATAATAAAGGATCACATGTGTGAAGGAAACAAAACTCCAGGTCTGTTTTTGAGGAGGTAACAACATTAAAACATAGATCAGAAAATAGCGTAATGTGAGCTCTTTTACCTGCAGAGATATCTTCTGTGGAAAGCTGTTTTGTCACTATGGAAAGGACAGTCCGAACTATGGGCGGATGGTGCGGGTCAGCGACTGTAAAGCCACTTTCTATGACGACTTCACCAATGACTTTGGACAGGTGGACACTGGGACCATGTGTGGAGACGGGAAGGTATGTTGGTACGATATATTAAAAATGAATCAAAATCGCAGGTCATAATTAGAAATCACACAGGAGTGGACTAAATTTCACTTATTCATAAAATCTAATAACCTCAACACCAATCACTCGTGCTCACACTATTCGTAGGGAAGAATGCTAGCATGCTAACAACGCACCAGACAATAGATTTCCTGACAATAACAGCAATAGCAGTCCAAGCAGATCTGCTGCCCAGAACACAATGCACCAGCTCCCATGGATCCTCACACAGGTGGTGGGTCTATGGGAGGCTGACAATAGCAATGCTTTTTAATTAAACACAGAGAGCACAAAGCAGTCTCATTTTGATCATAGAAGGTTCTTTTATAATATACTGTATACTGTACAAGCACATACTTTAAAGGTCCCATGGCATGAAATTTTCACTTTCTGAGGTTTTTGAACGTTAATGTGAGCTCCCCTACCCTGTTTAGCCCCCCCCCCCCCCATGGTTAAAAGTTGCGAAATGTCTAAACTGAGCATTTGCGATCCTTTTCTGCGTTAGAAAAAATCAGAGCTCAAACGGGCGATTTTGAACAAGGAAACTTATTGACGTCAGCTCGAAAAAAGAAATGCAAATGCAGTTCCACCCCCGTCTGTCTCTACTCAGCGTCTCTGTAAATCACGCCCAGAGAGTTTGGACTGCGGAGGAGCTACGCAATGCGAAATGCGTTTTTTATTTGCCTGGAGGAACTTGCGAGTGTTTCTAGGCTCGGAAGTCCTTTATCTGAGCCTGTGGATATCTGAAACAGCAGTGGTTTAATTTTATTTTATGTGGAAATGTGTTTATTTTTCAATGGAACGCTTCTCATCTCTCCCTCCGCGCAAAAACACGGAAGTGGGTCAGAGCGCACAGGGCACAGCTGAAAAGGAAAGAGTGGAGAGTTTGGCCACGCCCCCACCTGCTACTATAGGCCATCTCTGTCCTCCTCATTTGCATTCAAGCAACAACGCCCATAATGGAGTGTTCCAGAGTGACATTTATGACTCTTTCTCATCTTATCTCTGTTTCTCATGCACTGAGTGTTGATTTTGAAGAAGGATTCATTTACAGTATTAGGGAACCATTAAGGAGCCATATAAAAGCATCAAGAAGTACCATGTCATGGGATCTTTAAAGTGCCCTTTTAAAATAAACCAGTTGTTTTTTGCATGACTCACTGTAGCCTCAAACCCACGTATGTTGATGCGTCATTATTTATGTATGAGTAAAAACTATGTGTTTTAATTATTTTGTAGGTGTGCAGTGAGAATGAGTGTGTGGACTTGGAAACAGCCTACAGGAACACCAACTGCTCTGCCAAATGTCGAGGGCACGCCGTGAGGACATATTCTAATGCAATAAATTAGAATGATTTATTGAGAGTCGTAATGAAACGTGTCCCTGTGTCCAGGTGTGTAATCACAGGAATGAGTGTCAGTGTGAACCTGGGTGGATGCCTCCCAACTGTGACACAGTGGACGGAGAATTCTCACCCATTTCCGCAGGTGAGATTTTTATTTAAGGTTTGATTTGAATGAATAAAGCTGTAAAACTGTAAAAAATATATATATATACAGTGGTACCTCACCTTACGAAATTAATTCGTTCCAGAAGTGGTTTCGTAACGTGAATTTTTCGTAAGTTGAGTAGCTATTTCAATGGAAAAGGCCTGATCCGTTCCAAGCCCCGTTCTTTCCGTTCCAAGTTTTTTTTAAAATAGTGTACCATTGTGTTCTGCGTCCTGACTAGACCAGGACTAAACGTGGACTAAACCAGGTCTATACCAGGTCTAAACCTGGACTGGACCTGGACTAAACCAGAATTAAACCACCACGTGCCGTGCGGCTGGTTTGTGGCTCGGGCTCCAGAGGACACAGTCCTGGCGCCGCGGTTCTATCGCGTGCTTGCAGACCCGGTGCCGGTCGTGCAGACCAGGACTAGGGATGCGTGCTCCTCGCGCGCGGTGCTCCTCGGTGCGCGTGGTGCTCCTCGGTGCGCGCTGTGCTCCTCGGTGCGCGCGAGGTGCTCCACGGTGCGTGCGGTGCTCCTCGGTGCGCGTCGCGCACGGTGCTCCTCGCGGGCGGTGCTCCTCGCGGGCGGTGCTCCTGTCTCCGCGCTGCTTTTGGAGATGTGTCTCCCCCCACACTTCACTATTTAATACATTTTGTTGAAAATCTATGAAAGTTTGAGTGTTTAAACTAGAGACAAATGTGAGAAAAGAAATGTGAGAAGTCTGAGAAAAGTGTATAATGTGTGTGGTGAGGCATTTACAGCCTTAAAACGTGTAGAATAATTGTAAAATATAAAGTTTTCCTACTTCGCAGATTTCTCTTATTGTGGGTTATTTCTGGAACCTAACCCCGTGTGTGTTGATAAAGTGTATTTACGTTTCGGGGCATCTATCTGAGCGCGCATTATTTGAATTTTTGAGATCTCGCGTTTCGTAACTTGAATTTTCTTTCGTATCTAGAGACAAAAATTTAACGTGAAGGCGTTTCGTAACTTGGATTTTTCGTTTGTTGGGTCTTTGGTAAGGTGAGGTACCACTGTATATATATACAATACATAGAACAAGGGAAACTAACAATTGTTACAGAAATAAAAAAAAACAAAAAAACAAAAAAACACATGGTTTCTACTGTGGAAGGAGCAAAAGCTTTGGATTTCACTGGCATCAGGCCTGGCACCTGGAGGTCGTTTCTACAAAGTTTTCCCAAAGGAAATACATAGGCTCTCGTGTCTCATACTAAACCCACAAATGTATTATACTGGGCTTTTAAAGGTGCATTGTGTAACATTTCTGCTGGAGGGTCCGTCAAATGCTTTTCTCCATGGAGATGTTATGGCTGTATCTGGAATTTTTCACAGTATGGCATTAAGCTTTTCTATCATCATGGAGATCAAACCAGACCAAGTTACAGGTCAGATCTGTGGAGAGGCGACCCCGCTCACAGTCAGAATGTCTGTTTTTCTAGGTATTTTTGAGCTATAAAACCACCTGTAATTGAATAAATGTAAAGTAGAGATGTTTAATGTCATACTGTGGAACATTCCAGGCAGAGCAATGACATATCCAAAGAAACAAGCAGGTGGTGGACCCCAACCATAATGTCTCATAGTGCACCTTGGTACTGAACTTTTACGATTTCGTTGTATCTTCAGAGTTCTGTGTAAGACAAAGAGCAAATATTAATATTAACACACCATTTCAATTCAAAAAGGGATTTATTTATTTTCATTTTTGGCTTGTAAAGTGAATTGAAATAAAACTAAATAATCTGTGACATTCCCTGTGTGTCCTCTAGGGGTGATAGTGGGCATCTGCGTGGCGCTCCTGGTGATTTTCGGGATCATCGCAGGAATCGTGTTTTTTATTTGGAAAAAACGCCAGGGCCCAGTGTTACCAACGTGAGTCTGAATCTTTATGTCAAATACAGGAAATATTGATGCTTCAGATCTTCATAATAATACAGAATAATGCACGTTTGTGTCTACAGCTCTCAAACCCAGAGGAAACCATACCTCACTCAAAAACCAGTGCAGCCCTCACCAACTTTGGTAATTGTTTTTATTATTTATATATATTTTTTTTACTTTATGGATTTTGTCAAAATGAAAATTTTAAATTAACATTGTAATAGCAGGAATACACATTGAATTTATATGTATTTATTTATGTAATTATTATCATTTAGCTTTTGATTTTAAGGCTAACATTGTGACGCTTGTGTACAGGGTGCTAAACCAAAACCCAGAACAGCGCCTCCTCCACCGCCCCCTGCTGCAATTAGACCCAAACCCAAACCACAGCAGAACTACGCAGCCGCCAGACAGGTGACTACACACACCCAGCTTTAACTGAATGGAGAAAACAGATCAAATACCGTATTGGCCCGAATATAAGACGATGTTTTTTGCATTGAAATAAGACTGAAAAAGTGGGGGTCGTCTTACATTCGCGGTCTAGACATTATACCCATTCACAACGCTAGATGGCGCCAGATATCTTTAAAGCGAATGCTAAACACACCCACCGCTGACTTCAAAGCGAGCCTCGGCTGCTGTAAAAGAATGATGCGGCGTAACGGACTAACCTCTAGCCCAGCGCCTGCCCTCTGACTTTGGAGAGAAGCTGTTGTCTTCAGAGGCAGAGGATGTTTGTGAGGAGTAATGTTCTCACATGACAGATCTCAGCTACTCTCAAGTTTAAACCAGTTTGCATTATTTTATTGCAATGTTTTTCCTTATTGAGATTTGTTTCAAGACTACAGTTACAATTAGACTTCACTTTGATGGTTAATGCAGTTATTGCAATTTTGTTGTTTTATCACAGTAGATTGGTTTATTTACATTTCAAAAACCAGAAGCCATTCATTTACAAATGTGATTGCACTTTAGTTTACATATTTAAATGTTCAGATATTAAGATGTGATAGACAGTTTTTGCATGATTTGAATGAGGCAAAATAACATGCTTTTTCTCTCAAATATATTGTTATAATCATTTGTTTCAGATGTACTGTACAGGGGGTCCTCGGGTTACGACGGTCTCGGTTTACGACGTTTCGTGGTTACGAACGCGCCCCCATTAAAAAATATATATATATATATATTACGCGTCATTCCGTCTTACGCGGTTTAGCGTGGTAAGAGATGTAAACAAACGCGAACGGCGCGCGGCGCACGGCGGAAGAATACGCTCTGTTGTGGTTGTAGGAAGAAGAAGACGGCCTCGTGTGCGTGCTCAATGTGGGCGGAAGTACCTGATGTGGGCTCTGATCTGCTCCTATGAAAGCGGCAGTGATAACCAAGCAGCGTAGTGGTCTAATTATTGAGATGGAAAGGTTTTTGGTGCTTTGGTTGGAAGATCAAAGTCAAAATCCGACTTACGACGAAATTCGGGTTACGACGCGTCTTAAGAACGGATCAACGTCGTAACCCGAGGACCCCCTGTAGTTATTTTCTGTATCAAAATTAAATTTGGTGTTCAAAAAGTCTTTTTTCAAACTTGAGTCTTGAAAAAGAGGGGGTCGTCTTATAATCAGGGTCGTCTTATATTCGGGCCAATACGGTATATAATAATAGAACACTTCTCAGCTTGGACAGCACGCAAGTCAGCTGATCCACAATTCAGTCTCAGCTAAAGGCAAAATACAGAAATGTTTTTAGAAGTAGGAGGAAACCAAATGGAGATGAAGTAGGGCCAAGACTTCTGATAAATGGGCATTAAAGGAACCAGATGCATTCTGCCTTGTTACTGTTTTTTAAAATGTTTCCCAATCACAACTGAACCTGTCTTGCAAGAGCAACAAATAGAGAACACATACAAGTTCGTCTGCAAATAGAGAACACATACAAGTTTGTCTCATTCTCAGTTTATGGACAGGCTCATGTAAAGCCTAGAACCTCCAGAATTCTCTCACTGAGCTGCAGAGGCTGAACTAGCACTGACTCAGGATTGGTGCAGGATTGGTGGGGTTTAGGGAGTGACCATCCAGAACAGAGAGGTATTTTAGGTTTAAAAACACTGGATTTCAGCATTGAAACTGGCAACCCAAATGAGAGACTCTTGAGAACCAAAACACCAAACTTATGTTGGTAGTAATAGAACATGAGAGCTGACGTCACGCTCTCTTAGTCCACTTATTTTATACATATTTGCTTTGAACAGAGGAACATTTGTGTAAAGTGGTTTGATATATGGATTTTTTAATGATTTTTTGTTTGTTTGATGTTTTCCAGGCTTTGAGACCAGTTCCTCCACCTAAAGTCTGACAGCACTACCTGATGGCCATTATAGAGATCACTGCACATTCCAAGCTGCTGTCATAGATACATTTTCAGAAAGACTGCGGAGAATACAGCAGAATGGACTGTTACTTTTAAAAAGACTCTTTTGAAAGGCACTTTTTATACTTGGACCAAAAATCAACTGTTTCTTTTTTTGTTATGAGCCTTTGTTATATGCAATATTGCACATGTCTAACACTGTAATGTTTTTAAAAATGACTGAAATTATTAATATTTATGTTTGTGCTTGTGGGATAAAAATATAGAAAATGAATTACTATTATTTTTTGTGAATATTTGTGAAGCCAGGATCTTACACTGAGCTCAGGCTGACAGAAAAACCAAAGGAAAGCTGCTCTGCACAACATAACTCCACATATTCACATTATGTCAGTGGAAATGTGTAGCACTAGGAAAGTAATAACATTTAATGTTATTGCCAGTGTTGGGAGTAACTCGTTACAAAAGTAATTAATTACTGTAATGCATTAGTTTTTGGTGTAATATATTACTCGTTACAATGCCAGTAACGCACATTACAATGCATTTTTAACCTTTGTTTTTGTGGGTTTTGCGTTTTCTTCATACAAAGTTCGCGGATCACCGCGAGATCAGCTACTGAATCTGATAAGTCCGCGCAGAACATTACATTTCATACAAAGTTCCGTGAGATCAGCTAGTGATATAAAAGTCCGCGCAGACCATTCCATTTCCTTTTACTTCGTCTCGAACTGGCAGACTGACAAAGGATGACAGAACCAGAAGAATCGGATAGTGCTAGCTCCTTTTCAAGATGGGCATACGCCCACTACTTTCACTTCGTTCAAAATAAGGACTCCAAGAACATTTTAGTTAAATGCACACTGTGTGTGAATCCCAAACCTCTTTCCACGTCGAAATGCAGTACAAGCAATTTGACGAAGCACTTGCAGAGGTGCCATAGCACCACGAAATTAGTCAGGAAAGGAGGGGATGGGACAGGGAACGATACAACCCCAATAAAGCAGCCGAAACTGATGTTGACCCGACCAGAGACTCTCCAGCCACGAGAGGTGAGAAGGCTCGTTGCCTCCTGGACGGCAGGTGAAAGTCATGACACATGACAGATTTGCACTGTAGATGCCAAATCCTTATTTCCAGTCATTTTGGCGAGAGTAACTAAAGTAATGCAAAAGTAGTGTAATGCCTTACTTTTTATTTAGAGTAATATTGTAATGTAAGGCATGACTTTAAAATGACAGTAACAAGTAATAAGTAGTGCATTACAGTTTTTGAGTAACTTGCCCAACACTGGTTATTGCTTTCCTAGAATGTTCCTGAACTTTTCTATCTCCATGGAGACACGCTGGTGACACCACCAGGCCATAGTTCAGATCTGTGGAGAGGCAAGCATGCATTTTAAGATATATCTCAGCAATAAAAACACCTGTAATAGAATAAATGCAGAATAGACTAGAGAAATGACATCCTGAAAAATTCTAGTCAAACTAATTCCATCTCCATGTAGACCAGACAGTGGTGGGCCTCAGCAGAAAAGTTATCTAGTCTACCTTTCAGGAATCAGGAATCAGGAAGGTTTTATTGCCATATGAGTGAACAGGTTCACAACATTAGGAACTTGCTTTGATACCTAGAGCGGACAGACACTCCGAGCACCAGGGCGGCCATTCGCGGCGCCAACTTGGTTGCAGAGTAGAAAAAGATGCAGTACAATCAATAACAATTAAACAACATGTAATGACAGAAAAACAATTGGAGATATAACATAAGGTGATCTTTTTTGTTGGTTACATAAGGAAGGATGTGGGGGGGGGGGTCAGATTGGAAATCGATGAAGTTGATTGAACCGAGAGCAGAGGTCAGACCTTTCTAAAGACAGGGAATTCTTCTATTATTTAAAGGTGCTCTTGTAGAGATGTTTACGATTGACAGTATGACATTAGACTTATCTCCATGAAAACAAGTACGGGGTACCACCAGGCCAAGTGGAAATGAAGAGATGAGCACAACATTTTTCAATGTTTTCAGCAATGAAAACACCTGTAACACACCTGTAATGGAACAAATGCAAAATAGATTAATACCAAAAAACATAACGCAGTAACATAATGACTGTTATGCATATTGCAAAATGTGTTATAGGCTTCATGGCTGCTGGAAGTCAGTGTTTAGGATCACTCAGAAGTTTTGTGATTGAGGTTCTTGTCCTTTACCTTTCTATTATATGCCACATTCTGAGTTTATCCCATTTGTGTCCTCTGCCAGAAAAGTTACAAGTCAGGTCTATTGAGAGGCAAGTCCCCTCACAGTAAAGGTGCCTGTTTTTCATGCTTTTTAGTGTCATGAAAACACACATAAAATCATCTCACGTGGAGGGGGCTTAAACATTGCAGAGTCCCCTTCATTCCAGCTCATGTTGAGCCCAGCTCAGTGCAGATTGGGGAGAGGGGTGTTCCCGGGCAGGAGCAGTGGGTTGGGGGTTAGATTCCCTCTGTTCAGAGCTCTGTCACAGCTGGACAATGTTTGCAGGACGGATGCATTTATGGACACTGCTTCTGATTGGACTGCACGTCTCAGGTGAGTCCTGTGCGCTGTGAGATAGAACCAAGATTTGTAGAGTTTCATGGTATTTCCAGAGATGTAGTTTTGTGCTTGTGAATGAATTTAATGCATGGTCTGGATGTCCTGTTTTGGTTCTTTATTTTGATTTTAAAACAAGAAAGATTAAAATTCAAAACCAATTAACAAAAGGTAAAAATATAATAAAATGATTAAATCCTTAGCTTTGTTTCCTGTGTCATTTGTAAATATGTTTTGATCTGTTTTTTTGGGTCGTAACACTGTATTTATTGGAGGCTTGGAGGGATTTGAACTCACACCCTCACCTCTCACACCCGAAGTGAGAATCATACCCCAAAAGACTATTCTAAATGTATAATATTGTTGAAAACACAAACTACAATAAAGAAATAGCAGAATGAAGCACTTTGGTAGTGAGTTTGTTTCTATAATGAGTCAGTAGCTGTGTCTCAATTGTCAGTGTGCACAGTTTGGAGCGTGGTTTTAAGGGCATGTATGTCACTTCAACGACTGCTGTCCCATTTCGTTTTTGTACCATGCACAGTTAACATGCGGTCTGAAGACCGCATTCGTTTCCATGGAAATCGGGGCATGGACCAACTGCGTAAAAAAGCACACTTTGTGCAGTCATATATCCCAGCATGCGCCGCATGCTAGTTCTTCTACAGGAGAAAATGGAATTGGCGGCTGCATCTGGTAGTTGCAGGACCTGTCGCATTTCGCCGACATCCATGCAGTCTGTGGACTGCACTCAGGGCTGTGCAAGTATGCACCATCTTGAGTTCTACTCACGAGCCTTTGTTACATGAAATATTGCATTGGAATATTTTTGGTTCAAATCTTCACCCAGGAGCACTTATGGATGGAGAAGCCAGAGGAAACCCATGTCAGCAGAAGTTCTGGTGTAAACCAGGTTAGTCTGGATTCAGTCTTGTATTGGTCTAGTCCAGGAGGTACTTGAAAAGTCAAACACATGTTCTTCTAACTAAAACAGTAAAAAGACCATGTCAATGATTTCTTATGTCCAGCAGGTGGCAGCGTTGTTTACATCAAAAACAGATGGGTACATGCGCAAATACTGCATCTTAATGTCACATCAGACAACATTTACACATAAAGCCCCACTGTGTAACTTTTGGCCAAAAAATAAATAAATAAATAATATCTGTTTTATTTTGGATGTTTTTATGACTGTTACAGCAAGATCCTCCTCCTGCTTGTTTCCATGGTGTTTCTTCGGCTCCATGGAGAATGTTCCAAAGTGTGGTTTCTAAAGTATTGTTTCTAACTTTCTGCTTCCATGGAATCCTGCACCTCCAGAAAGTTACATATTGTTGCTTTAATAAAACATTACACACACATTACACACAAAAAAAAAAATCACAATTTCACAATTATTGAATCAAATTGAAATAAAGTGCTTTATAAAATATGATATTTGCACTTGTGTGTGCTAAAGCAAGACAACATTCTCCCATGGGATACAATAATATAAAGGCTTATTGTTTTTTACTATTATCACGTTCATTTCTTTGGGTCAGTTATTTCATAGGGTATGATACAGTAGACGTTTTATTTATTTTGGTGGGATAATACCTGTTGTACATATAGGTTATAGTTTTTCACCAATCAAGATCCTATTTATAAAGGAAGGTTATGGGAAGTAGTGAGTTCTAAAACATATCTATAACATCATATTAGGGAGATTTCTAAACAAAAGCCACAATTTACACAAAACGTACATTGTTTCTGACACTTTATTACATTCATTTAATAAAATAAAGGTGTTTTCTTATATTTTAATTTCTCAAATAATAATCTCTGTTTATATTAGAGGTGTTTTCACCCAGTTTACAACATGGGTGCTAGGTGGAATTCCCTAGTGTGATGTCATCAGGAGGTAACATGTTAATCCAAAAAAATTGGCAAACAGTGACATTTTTAGGAAAAGTGTGAAGAATCACTCAGTCGTCAAGGTAGAATCCATGGCAAAAGGAGAAATTCAATTTGTCAACTGGACAAAGTTTGTTTGAAAACGAAAGTTTTCGACCAAACAAAATGATCCTAACTGTATTTTTGTAACCTGCCATAGGTACTTTAAAGGTGCATTGTGTAACTTTTTGGTTGGGGGTCCGTCACCTCTTTGTTTCTATGGATACGTCATTGGTTTGCCTGGAATGTTCCACAGTATGACATTAAACAGCTCTACTTTACATTTATTCAGTTGCAGGTGGTTTTACAGCTCAAAAATATCTAGAAAAACAGACACTCTAAGGGGCCGTTTAGACGAGGACGACTGCGACTGAAAACGACAAAATATTCTATCGGAAGTGTTTTTCGTTTAGACGGCGGCGGCGCCGTGGGGCTCTGAAACCGCAAAAATCTGAAGACTCCTTCCAGAGTGTGGAGTTCTGAAGACTGCCCGGGTCGCGTCTCCGTCTAAACGGCAAGAACCGCAAAACATGTTCACGTCGCATACACCTGACCTGATGCGCCAAGCCGGTAAAAACAATAACAATACGTCGCAGGCGACAGAGGCGAGTTTGGACAAGACCGGGCAGAACCAGTCAGTGGTGGGACAATTTTGAGAATGGATTAGTTGATGACAGTGCTTGGGTGGAAAACTTCAGAATGACTAAACAAGCTCTTGTTGCATTAAGCGAAGAGCTCCGACCCGACATCGAGGGCGAAACAACCGTAATGAGAGCCTCTGTCGGTGTCCTGAAAAAGGTAGCTCTGACATTACATTACCTGCATTATATTATTATTATATTATTAGCGGCCTGGCATGCATATTAAATCGAATTCGTCCACTTTTGCGTCTTCGTCTAAACAAACATTTCCTGTTGAGAAAGCTCGTCTAAACCCGGATAAAAAAATTGAAGACGAGACGCCACTTTTGCGTCTTCTGTTTTGATCGTCGCCGTATAAACGTAGCCTGACTGTGAGCGCGGTCACCTCTCTACAGTTCTGACCTGTAACTTGGTCTGGTTTTGGCTCCATGAAGACAGAATGGTTTAATGCCATACTATGAAACATTCCAGACAAAGCAATATCATCTCCATGGAGAAAAGCATTTGATGGGCCCTCCACCAGAAAAGTTTCACAATGCACCTTTAACTAATGATAAAGCCAAGATAACTGTGGGCACTACTGTGTTTGTTAGACTTTAATCTATGTTTTGTTTTAACACAATCTGAATACTCATTTTGATCACAGGCTCCTGAAAATTTGTTGTTTAAATCCATTTTGAATTTTTTCTTTATTGTCATTGTTTTCTAATGTGTACAGGGGGTCCTCGGGTTACGACGGTCTCGGGTTACGACGTTTCGTGGTTACGAACGCGCCCCCATTAAAAAAAATATGTATATATTACGCGTCATTCCGTCTTACGCGGTTTAGCGTTGTAAGAGATGTAAACAAACGCGAACGGCGCGCGGCGCACGGCGGAAGAATACGCTCTGTTGTGGTTGTAGGGAGAAGAAGACAGCCTTGTGTGCGTGCCCAATGTGGGCGGAAGTACCTGATGTGGGCTCTGATCTGCTCCTATGAAAGCGACAGTGATAACCAAGCAGCGTAGTGTTCTAATTATTGAGATGGAAAGGTTATTAGTGCTTTGGTTGGAAGATCAAAGGCAAAATCCGGTTTACGACGAAATTCGGGTTACGACGCGTCTTAAGAACGGATCAACGTCGTAACCCGAGGACCCCCTGTATATTGTTTCACCACGGAAACTGCTGAATATTTTGCCATACATAATAAATGCAGAATGAAAATCTGTAGTTTAAATCCATTTTGTATTTTTTCAGTTTTTAGACAATCTTATTTTTTTGTCAGTGTTTTTTATTTATTAAAGGTCCCATGGCATGAAATTTTCACTTTCTGAGGTTTTGTGAGCTCCCCTACCCTGTTTAGGCCCCCCCCCCATGGTTAAAAGTTGCGAAATGTCTAAACTGAGCATTTGCGATCCTTTTCTGCGTTAGAAAAAATCAGAGCTCAAACGGGCGATTTTGAACAAGGCACCTTATTGACGTCAGCTCGAAAAAAGAAATGCAAATGCAGTTCCACCCCCGTCTGTCTGTACTCAGCGTCTGTGTAAATCACGCCCAGAGAGTTTGGACTGTGAATGCGCTAGGCAATGCGAAATGCGTTTTTTTATTTGCCTGGAGGCACGTCCGAGTGTTTCTAGGCTCGGAAGTCCTTTATCTGAGCCTCTGGACCTTTGAACAGCAGTGGTTTGATTTTATTTTCTGTGGAAATGTGTTTATTTTTCAATGGAACGCTTCAAATCTCTCCCTCCGTGCAAAAACATGGAAATGGATCAGCTGAGAGCTGAGAGCGGAGAGTTTGGCCACGCCCCCACCCTCTACTATTGGCCATCTCTTTTCTCCTCATTTGCATTCAAGCAACAACGCCCATTATGGCCTGTTCAGAGAGAAAAAAAAAACTCTTTCTCATCTTATCTCTGTTTCTCATGCACTGAGTGTTGATTTTGAAGAAGGATTCATTTACAGTATTAGGGAACCATTAAGGAGCCGTATAAAAGCATCAAGAAGTACCATGTCATGGGATCTTTAATGTTTGTATTTGTTTATTTCATTCATAATTTATAAAAAATACATTAACAGTCTCCTAACATTACAAGCATACCAACATACAAGAAATGAATGAAATCATGTTATCTGCCCCCTCTTCCCTTTTCCAGACATTAACACCGATCGTTATTTTAAAACATTTCAAATCAATACATTTCATTTCAATCACAAACAGAAATCTTCACTTTTATGTGCAACAACTTAGTTTTAGTGTGTTTGCTAGTGTGTGTGTGTGTGTGTGTGTGTGTTTGCTTGTGTCACCATGGAAATTGCTTAACATTCCACCACACGCATACACGTAGAACAACCCCAGCGTGATACCATTGCAAAGTATCATAGGCTTCATGGCAGTTGAGTTTCAGTTTTGTATCGCTTTTGTTCAGCAGTTAGGGTCTCCTACAGGCAGAAGCTGGTACTGCACTCAGACATTTTGTGACTTCTGTGACTTCCTCTAGTCTACACCCTCCTCTGTACCTGTATTTGCCCAGTTTGTCAATAAAAACATCACGACCACCACAAACATCTCCCAGGTCTAAACCAGAGGGGTATTCCACGAAAGCTACTAAGTGCAAAGCCCGGCTTTATTCGACAGTTGGCGCTAATTTTAGTGAGAGTTCGGTTCCACGACGCTCGCTAAACTTAGTCCCCGCTGAGTTACTGGGGCAACATGGTTTTAGCTGAAAGTCTGGTACCAGGCAGGCTAAAGATGTGGATTAATCAGGCCGTGTCGCAGAGAATACGTACCTGACGTAAACAGAGTGTCAAACAAACAGTTCCGCACACCTCCCGCATGAGTATCTGTGTTGTCCGAAAACAATATCAGCAAAAAAACAAATTACCTTACATTCTTGGTTCTTGACAAATCTCTGGTAATTTAAAAATATGCTTTTGAACCGCTGTCTTTATGACATTAACATATAGAAGAATTCCAGAGGTGTCTCAGAGAAAGAGAAAGTCTCAGAGAGTGGTTATGTTCTGTGTCTCTCATATGGGCGACCCGGGTTCGATTCCCGCTGTTGAGCTATAGACCCTTTTTTATGGGGGCGGTGACAAAAAAGCTGCGCGCGCATTTGGCAACAGAAGTGCCATTACTCCCCATTCATTTTGATAGAGACACGAACTTTTCCAGCACATTCCAGCTTCCAATTTCAGCAAAATGTCTGGTTGTTGTGTGTATGGTTGCCAAAACCGATATTCTACCGGCGGACTAAAGTTTTACCGGATTCCAAGAAGATCACGACCATTTCAAAGCAACAGGCGCCGTCTGTGGCTACAGGCGATCAAACGCGTTGACTGGAATGAAAACATTCAGAAATGCTCGCGTCTGCAGCGCCCACTTTATATCAGGTAAGGTTGTCTATTTAGCTGGAAAGCCCGGTTTACATTAGTGATAGTCTGTATGATGTAAATTAATAATGAAATGTAGCTGAATTTTGATAAGCTGGTGTTAGGCTTGGTTAGCAGCTAGCAGGCTAGGCTAGTAAATAAACATGTACATTTGCAGGTAGTCCTGATTTCGTGCCTTCTGTATTTTCGTACACAAAACAAAGCCAGAATCCTCATTCAAAGATGGGCAGGTTAAGAGTAATTAAAGTTATCCCCCTCTCATTTTTTTCCCCTTTTAGTTTGTTGTCTCTTGCATAAGCACTACATCTGCTGCTTTTATTACTGACACTATCTAAGCATCTTAGTGCTATCTTAGCACTCTGACTTGACTCTTCTGTACTGTACTGTTCATTTATTTATTTATGGTTATTTAATGTTAGGTATGAATCTGCTTGTGCATATAAATGTTGTCCTGTGTTGCACTTTAATGTTTGTTAATTTAATTTCTGATATTTTGTTTGTTAGGTACCATAGGAAAATGAAGTGAGCAGACAGAGCTAACACTTCAGCAAGTTCTATTTCTTCTAAACCAAGAAGAAGAACAAGAATGCAGCCTGGATCATTGTCCCGGTATGAATATATTTCATCTTACAATCAACTTATTGATTGTAAGATGAAATTCTTGAAAACCCATCCCTTCCAAGAATGTTCTTTCTTTGCTTAATCAATCAATCAATTTTATTTGTATAGCACATTTAAAACAGCCAAAGCTTACCAAAGTGCTGAACAACATTAAAGGTGACATAAAAATCAGGTAGAGTTAAAATAACAACAATAATAACAATGGTGACAATAATAATAATAATAATAATAACAATAATAAAACAACAACAACATCAACAGCAAGAAGGTGCCAAGGTGTCTCTTCCTAACTCTGAGTAAATGCCAATGAGAAAAGGTGCGTTTTGAGCAGGGATTTAAAGTGCTCCAGTGATTGTGCAGTTCTAATGTGCAAAGGTAAAGTGTTCCACAGTCGTGGAGCGGCCACAGAGAAGGCCCTATCCCCTCTGGTCTTCAGTCTGGTCCTAGGGACAACCAGGAGGTGCTGGTCAGCAGAACGCAGACCTCTGGATGGGATCTGGGGCTGAAGGAGTTCAAATAAATAAGACTCTTAAGACTCTTAAAACAATCATTAAAATGTTAAAATGGATTCTAAAATGAACAGGAAGCCAGTGCAGGCATTTGAGAATAGGAGTGATATGGTCTCTCCACTTTTTTCCAGTTAAAAGTCGAGCAGCTGCATTCTGGACCCCCTGTAGGCGCCTGCTTAAATCGTATAACTACCTGGAATGCACTTACAACTTAAACTTACTGCACTGGTTGCACCACGTACTAATTATTCACTTTTCTATCTTAAAGGTGAAGAGGATCTCCCAATTCCAAAGACGGTGTATGATGATCTGAACCTGAGACAGAGTCAACTTCAGGCAGACTATGTCAACCTGCGACAGGAGTGTGACGCACTATGAGCTGAAAATTTAAAGATAAAAGAGGAGCTGCAAAAATCTATATTTTCCTACACCGCTGTACAGTGCTTAAAATGTAATGACTTGTAATAAACTTTACAGTATCTAATTTATTTGTAATGAATGAATGATGAATTTTTATTGAGTATGTCACAAAGTCAATATACAGTACATAATACATTACACGCATACACGTGTAGGCATATTAATATAATTTCTTTACGGAAGTAAACATATCTCAAAGGGATGGGAAGAAGTATTAACTTTTTGAATCCCACTCCTTACAGTCACTTAAACATTAATAATGTCCGGATTCCTCTGAACCATCTTCGTCACATCCGGTTTTACTATATAACTTATATTTACAATGTCCACAGATAAGCCATTTATAATAATTTAATATACTAACCATTACAACATTGCATCACTATAACGACTCAGAATACTAGATTTGTATGATTTTTTAAACTGCAAAAGTTTGAACAGTGTTTTAGTTCATCACTCAGGCTGTTCCATATTTTAGTTAATGATGTTAACACTCTTTTCCATACATGTTGTTAGCATTAGACAATGACACGATTTATCTATAATAATCAGCATTGGGGATATGATTTAATGACTAAATGGGTAAGGCAAATAACAGTAACATAACATAGTAACATAGCATAACGGCTCAACTCAGACATTTCCTGCATAACTATGTCCTGTGTCCTTGCCTTTGACTAGGAAGAACTTTGGATTTTAGCACACAAAACTCTGAATCTATGTCACGGTATTTCACGTCCTGTACATGACCACAGACAACATATTCGTAGGCGTCCAGTGACTTATAGGCTCGCAATTTCTCCCTCGTGTACACACTGGGTTTCTCTATTAAATAAGTATAAATATCTGGCCACTGTATATTAGGCCACTTGCTAACATCATCCACCCACTCACTGATCGCATTAGGATCTGGCAGTCGGACACCATTTGCCAAAGTCAGCTTGTTGAGGTAACATTCGCGATCTTTTGACGAAAGTCCCTTTGCATACACTGACGAGTTGCGGAGTTCTGCCATGCTTCTGTTACCAGCTGCGCGCACAACCGCGCCTTTGTTTACTAACAGAAAAAAGGTCTATTGATGCCCAAGTCAAATTTGAGTTAAATTTTCACGCATTTACATTTGCCACACATTACACAAATGTGAATGAATTTAACCAACAATTATTCATATCATCATAGAACTTATATCAGCTGGGCCTAACATCACTCTCACCTGACGACATTGACACTTTATATTTTATGTGACATCTCTATCAAAGATAAAAGGAGAAGTTCAATTTGTCAACTGGACAAAGTTTGTTTGGTTGAAAACGTTTCGCCGCTCATCCGAGAGGCTTCGTCAGCTCTAATAAGAAAACTGGTAAGACACTTGCTTATATCTTGCTGCAGGGAGGAGGTACCTAGCTAACTACTTTCCAGAACTATCTCATTGGTTTCCGTTTTTTGTTTCCTCTGGCGTCTAGATAACGATCCCTATTCATCCCAACGACTGTTTTTCCCACCTCTGGCCCTGACCTGGCTAGCCCTATTGTTTCCCTGTTTGCTTGATCTAGGCTTAAGAATGGAATTGTAGATGGGATGCAAATTATGTCTGACTCCACCATTTGCATAATTTGCATCCCATCTACAATTCCATTCTTAAGCCTAGATCAAGCAAACAGGGAAACAATAGGGCTAGCCAGGTCAGGGCCAGAGGTGGGAAAAACAGTCGTTGGGATGAATAGGGATCGTTATCTAGACGCCAGAGAAACAAAAAACGGAAACCAATGAGATAGTTCCGGAAAGTAGTTAGCTAGGTACCTCCTCCCTGCAGCAAGATATAAGCAAGTGTCTTACCAGTTTTCTTATTAGAGCTGACGAAGCCTCTCGGATGAGCGGCGAAACATTTTCAACCAAACAAACTTTGTCCAGTTGACAAATTGAACTTCTCCTTTTATCATGGATTCTACCTGGACGACTGAGGGACTTTTCACGCATCTCTATCAAAGAATACAGTTAAAGGTAAACCTTTACTTTTAAAACAAAATGTAGCCAAATAACAGGCACACTCCATGATGCAACATTTCAATGATTCAACAAATTTGCTTCAGAGATGCTGTGCAAGCCTCTTTAATGAAATCCTATTTATCAATTTCCATCAGTAGGCATAAAACAATAAAAGACATTAGGTATGACATTCTGGTGTGAGGCCACTGCTGGAGGACCGCTGAGGGTCAGGCAAGGCACTGCTGGAGGACTGCTGAGGGTCAGGCAAGGCACTGCTGGAGGACTGCTGAGGAGGGTCCAAGTGTACGCCATCTTCAGTAACTAGAACACAAACATACTATTAAAAAATACAAATGTTTGGATCACAGCTGAGGCAAGCATTAGCCTAGAGAATACCTTGAATATACTCTTCACGAGAACTCACAGGAAGGATCTTTGATGGGGTCCCTCCTTCAATTACCTCCACCAGGGGGTGACCCCGGTTTAGGGCCAGTGCCAGCTCCTCTGCAGGTGAAAGATTTTGAGGGGCGCTCCCACCTCCTGTGGCTTGGTAGCTACTGTTCATTTTAAATTAAATTATGGTACCATTTCAACAGTATTACTAATTTCACTGAATAATAATATAAATATTAGCCTACTTACCACTCTGCAAAATGTTATGCTTTGTCTTTACCTGCAAAACAGTCCTCTTCACATTATTCCTGCTCAAAGACAAGATAACACAATTTAACATATTAGTTGGAGCAAATACTTTTACACAGTAAAAATAAATTATAACTGACAAGACTGCTATACAAATATATAATATTTATGACATCAACTGCCCACCATGAATCGAACTCACATCTCCCGCACCCCAGACATACTTAAAAAACTCAACCTCCAGCACTGTTCTAGGACTTAATTTACGTATTTAAGCGCTCGGCGATCTTCTGCCACGCCATGTTTCTGGCCTTGGTTATTGCAAGCGCGTTGTAGAGTTCCAAAAGCAACTTCTGTTTTGATGCGCTGAAATAATCGGCCCGAATCTTCGACATAATCGCTTGTTCAGGGCTTCTTATTTACCCCATGCACACGCGGAGGCCCGGCCTGATTAGGCCTGCCTGAACTCAGCGCTGCTGAGGCGCAGCTGAAATGCGTTAGTGGAACGGCTTCACGCTTTCGTCTAAGTTACGGCTAGGTCAGACGAGGACTTAGCACTTAGTCGGCGCTATGTTTAGCGACGTTCGTGGAATACCCCTCAGGGTCTACAGTGACTGCAATACCAAACATGTTGACGTCTCATTCATTTCAGTTCGTGTTGAGACCAGCTTTTGTTTCTGGTTCAGGCAGTGCAGATTAAGGAGAGGAGGGTGGTGCCTGGGAAGGTGCAGCAGGCTGTGGGTTAGATCCTCTGTGTTCAGAGATCTGTCACAGCTGGACAATGTTTGGAGGACGGGTGCTTTTATGGATACTGATTCTGAACGGGCTGCACATCTCAGGTGCGTGAAATACACTGTAGAAAATATTCATTTTGTTTTCAGTTTTGTTGAAAAATGTTATTTATTTGCTTCTACAACCAAGATTTTTATAGTTTTGTCTGATTTGGTTCAAGATTTGGTGAAAAAATAAGAAAATACATTCTGAAATAATGTAGACCCAATTTATTTATTTATTTATTTATTTATTTTATTTAATGTATTTTATTTTATTTCATGTAGACACAGTTATCAAATTTAATATATTTATTTTCCCAATTTATGATGCTTTTTATAATAGGAGATATAAAAGACATCTCCAAACAACAACAAAAATATATAGCTGAATTACCTTAATATTCTTGTAGTTTTGTTAAAGGAATAGTAATGTTTTTACAATCTGGACCTTATTTTGGTGATAAAACATTCACCCATTCTCAGTTCCCAGTTCTGTAGTGAAGGCTGCAGTGAGCGCTACATTGGGGAAACCAAACAGCCACTTCACAAGAGGATGTACCAACACAGGCGGGCGTGCCAGAGTGGACCGTCATCTGCCGTACATCTTCACCTAGAAGCCACGGGCCATTCTTTTGAGGACAGTGAGGTTCAGATCTTAGCCAGGGAAAAGAACTGGTTTGAGAGGGGAGTTAAAGAGGCTATTTTTGTCCAAAAAGAGAATCTGTCGTTAAACAGAAATGGGGGAGTTAGACAAAACTTGTCTCCCATTTATAATTCGATTCTCAAACCAAGTCAAAAACAAACAAAGAAACATTAGGACAGACAAGCCAGGGCAGAGGGGTGGAGAGGGTCGTTGGTCTTGAATAGGGAGTCGAAAATGGACGCCAAAGAAATTTGAAATACAAAGAGACAGATTAGTTGATAGTTTCAGAGCTATTTCAGTGTAGTGAGCGCCTCCTAGGGTTTATAGATATGCTAATACTAGACGCCAGAGGAATTCGTAAAAAACAAAAGAGACAGAGTAGCTGGGATAGTTTTCAGAGCTTTTTTCAGTGTAGGGAGCTCCTCCCTGCAGCTAGATATAAACAGGGTCTAACCAGCATGAGAACCAGAGCTGACGAAGCCTCTCGGATGAGCGGCGAAACGTTTTCGACCAAACAAACTTTGTCCAGTTGACAAATTGAATTTCTCCTTTTATCATGGATTCTAACTGGACGACTGAGGGACTCTTCACGCATTTTACCTTTATGACACTTAAACGCAATTTGAAAAATAATTTGGAACGCAATGTATGTGACATCACACAGGACCCATCACACCGTTTCTCATGTCTACAATTTTAAGCTGCAGTACTACTGCATCACTACTCTCAACGGATGTGATGGTTTTATTATTAAAGATTCATCATGATTATAATTAACATTAATGCATGACATTATTTGGGCCAGTGTCCAAGAGGAAATGGAAACTTGGTAATACAGGTGACTTATGGTGTTTGGTAGTACATTTCTGTATCATGTATTAAGACTGTAAACAGAAACTAACCACTGGCCTCAAAAAGGCGGTTGTAACGTCTATTTGTTTATAGTAATCATTTGACTCATGAGATTTCCATAAGTGATCACACTAGGAAGCCATAGCGAAAATATAACCACACTACACAGATAAACAAATACTGCATCCATCTTGCATCATTTATTCATTCATATTTGGTTAGATACAAGTGTATCCACAACTGCCCTGGGGTTGAATCACAGAGATGAGGCTGCCAATCTGCCATAGAGCCTCCCCAGTCACATATACATTCATATTTGCACAAGGTGGTTGAAGTGTCTTGCCCAAGGACCCAACATGACACTGCAAGCTTCCAAACCACTGCCTCTAATTTAAGCCACAGTGACCTTTTGGCCAAAATAGACCAAAATAAAAGCATGTTTTTTGTTTTGTTGATTATGGTTGTGTTTATTGATCTGAAAAACATAAAAATATGCATGCTTACTGTGCGCAGGCTTGCATCTCCACAGACCTGACTTTTATTTGACCTTTTGAGGGCCTCCTGCTGGTTTCCATGGAAATGTTGTTCCTCCTTTAGCTATAATCTTCACTGTATGGTATAAAACATATGCATCTCTGGAGATATGTTTTTATACGGTTTTAACTTTTTATTTCCATGGAATCATTCAGGTGACATGCCACCTCCACAAAGTTACATACTGTACCTTTAAATGCACCATAAAAAAAAAAGTACCTTCATAATATATGTATTTCATCGTACACAGTAAGCCATGGTCCAAGGTTGAACGTGGAGAAGGACCATGAGGTGGTGCGGCCAGTCAGACTTCACATAGTCAACAAGAGAGATGCAGAGGTGACACTGTGAAAATCCATCAGCAGAATGAGAAATATCTGGCATTTTATTAAACACTGTTTGCGCTCCTCAGACCCACAGACCACAGAGGGTTCAATATGGTGTGACTGTGAGAGGACAACCCCTGGAGCTGCACCTGGAGAGGAACATGTGAGTTACTACTTCAAACCATTTGCCGCATCATGTATTTTAGTACAATCTCTCAATCTCAGTTTCATAGTAGTTCACTGTTTTAACTTGGGACAGTTGTATCATTACAAAATTAATACAGAAAAAAAATAATTCATCCAGTTATTGCTTCAGATGAAACACTGAATTTTGGCATAATTAGATGAACCTTCAGTACATTGCCAACATTACTATGAAAACAATATGATGCAAGTTTTCCATAATGTAATGTTCCTTCATAAGAGAAAATGTGTTCCATTCCAACTCAGAATAATGGATCGTGTCAGCTCCTGTTTTGTTTTAAAAAGTTGTGTTAGAGATGAAAAATTCAGTAACTCAGTTTGGGATTTTTTTTTTTTAAATTTAAAAGGAAAAAAACATCTTTTGCTAAAACATGAGCCCAATAAAGACTATAAAATAAAATATCATGGGTTTGATGAAGAGGATAAATAGGTGAGGAGAGAGAGGGCAACCCTGTCTAGTTCTGTGTTTCCATATTGTATCACACCCGGTTTACATTTCTCTTGTTTTTTCAGAGAATTACTCACCAAAGACTACAGCGAGACTCATTACCTTAAAGATGGCACACCCGTTACCACCACTCCAGACAATATAGTGAGTAAAGCATGTAACAAATTAAAAAACTTAAATTCTGTAAAAAGGACAAACATTTTAGAATGAATATGTTTCTGCACTCATCCAAGTAGCTTCTTCAGTTCTGACAGGATTCTGGTGAGGCATTTACTCATTTAAGTGTGAGTTTGAATGTCACCAAAAAGCAGAAACAAAAGAAAAAGATATCACTGGAAGCTGCACCATTCATTCTACAAGAGTAGAGGAAACACTGAAAGAGAATCAAGATTGTTTATTTGTCATATGCAGGATCAACAAAAGGTCAACAATGCAATGAAATGCTTAGGATCAGAAGAACCCGTTGACTTGCCAAGATAGTGTTAGAAAGGGCAAGGCCAGAGGAACCAGGAGCAGACCCGGAGACAGAAATGTTTAACAAAGTTCAGTTTATTAAGTTCAGAGGTGAAGGCAGGGGTTGAGACAACAATCAAAAATTGAAACAGGCAGGGTTCAGGGCACACATGGTAAAGCTCAAGTAGAAAATAGTCCCAAAAAGTAATCAAAAAACAGAGGAAATCCTCACGTGGCAAAAGGTTCCAAAAATAGAGGCAAGATTCTCAGACAAAATAACAAAAAGATTCCAAAAAAAAACAGGCAAAAAACTCACATGACAAGGATAACAGACTTTGCAAGGCATGAGCAGAACAGAAACAACAGTCTCACAATGAGCATTGTCCTTGGCTGGGTTAAAAAGCTGTGACTAACGAGGGAATTGTGAACAGGTGTAGCAGGCTGTGGTTGGGGATTGGCTGTTAGTGGAGTGGTGTGAATCAGGCCAATGGCCACCAGAGGGCAGGACCACACCTGTATGACTGGTGGTAGGACAGGTCAGGGATGGGGTGTGACAGATAGTCAACAATTACTACATGCAATAAGAATACAAGTGAAAAAAGTAAACAATATAATAAAAAATATGTAATAAAATATAATAAAATGCAAAGGTACAGTAGGATTAAATAAGGTGTAAGTAGAGTATTTCACAGGTGGTAATACTGCCCAGGTTTCTGATTTCTGATTAGGGTAAGTGCAGATGGAGATTTTGGGCACCGTGTCCTCAATGCACTTTCCTATGTAGCCTACAACAGAGTCTGTGTATGCATTAATGTCCTCATCCGCTGCGTCTGCAAACATCTGCCAGTCTGTTGTTTCAAAGTACTCCTGTAGCACCTCATCAGACATACTTCCCCATTTGTGTATTTGTCTGGGAACCGGTTAACTGTCCCTACCTGGAGCTACTGTGACAAGTAAATTTCGCCTGCGTGAGATCAATAAAGTCTTATCTTATCTTATCGTATCTTATCTTATCATATCTTATCTTATCTCTTTTCCAGTTTAAGCCTTTGTTTGTATGCGGGCAACAGCAAGATCCAACAGAAAAAGACAATTTTATGATAACAAAATTTGGAGACATTCAGAAGACTACAAAAACAATAGTGAGAGGAAGAGGGACAACAAAAGACAGTTTCATCTGCTGAAGAGCAAATGAAAAAAGAGCATTGTATGAGATTCATGTGAAGTATGTATTTTACAAGTTAGCAGTTGCCATAAGGCGCTTTATAATCTCCCTGTCCCTAGAGTCAGAGGAAGCACCCCATTCCCCATGCATCTTGTTGAACATTTACATATTTAACTGAGGGTAGGAAAACCATTTTTGAGTACTATACACCATGACTAATTTATGGCAAAGTTATGCATGAATTCATATATATTTTTTACTTCAAAGTTTTAATTGTCATGATCACGGTCTTTTGTATTTAAAGGAAAAGTAACGTTTTTTTTTTACAATCTGAGCCTTCTTTCGGTAATAAAACAAGTAGTTTTACTCACCCATAGCACTTTGGTGTCAATTGGAGCAGTTTTGTAGAAGTTATGTTGTAGCCGTTCTGTTCTACTAATGATCCCGTATCCGTTAGCGTGAGTGCTCGGGGCACTGCTTTGCGGTCTCCAAATAACACAAACTTTAGCACTTTTCAAATCACAGAAGATCGCTGTGTCAGCGTAGACTTTTAGTAGATTCCAAAATGGCCTGAAACCCGATATTGCAACAGAAAAGTAAAGTTCAGAGCGGTGTTAGCTTCTTTCGGACTAGCGGTGTTTACAAAACAGCTGAGTTCACGCATGCGCACTGTCCTCTCTGATGACGTCATCAAATGAAACTATAGCTGGATATCGGGTTTCAGGCCGTTTTGGAATCCACTAAAAGTCTACCCTGACACAGCGATCTTTTGTGATTTGAAAAGTGCTAAAGTTTGTGTTATTTGGAGACCGCAAAGTAATGCCCCGAGCACTCACGCTAACGGATACGGGATCATTAGTAGAACAGAATGGCTACAACATAACTTCTGCGATACTGCTCCAAGTGACACCAAAGTGCTATGGGGGAGTAAAACTACTTGTTTTATTGCCGAAAGAAGGCTCAGATTGTAAAAAAAACCGTTACTTTTCCTTTAATAACTTTGTTTATATTGCACTTTTTTTAAACAGATTCAAAGTGCTTTACATACAGACAAAAACAAAACAGTGCAATACTGAAACAGGTATTTTTGTCATGTGTAACTCATAAAGAGAATCCTTCTTTAAACAGAAATGGTGGAGTCAGACATAATTTGTCTCCCATCTATAATTCCATTCTTAAACTTAGATCAAACAAACAAAATAAACAATAGGGCTAGCCAGGTCAGGGGCCAGAGGTGTGAAAAACAGTCGTTGTAGGGATGAATAGGTATGTTAATCTAGACGCCAGAGAAACAAAAGACAGAAACCAATAGGCGAGATAGTTTCGGAAAGTAGTTAGCTAGTTAGCTCCTCCCTGCAGCGTGTGTCTTACCAGCACTCTAACCAGAACTGACGAAGCCTCTCGGATGAGCAGCGAAACGTTTCCGACCAAACAAACTTTGTCCAGTTGACAAATTGAATTTCTTCTTTTATCATGTGTAACTCATAAGTGATTAGATGTGTAGATTATGTGAACTTTTATGTATTGGATATTACTGGTTATGTTAACTCATATATTATATTTTGCAGTTTGATTTTGAGTTTTGCAAATCTTTGTGATTTCTTGCTATGTGTTGAGTGTGTGTATGAAACGGCGCTTTACAAATCAAATAGGCGTGACTTGGCTAATGATGCTGAAACTCACACGCCCTGGTATGTTTACCTTGATGAATATCTGTTATTAACTAAATGTTTTCACTCTTAACCCTACCTGGACCAATAAGGGATTACACAGCTTACAATGCTAATACCATATTGACTTTCACAGGATCACTGCTACTACCAAGGGAAGATTGTGGGAGACAGTGCATCTGAGGCAAGCATCAGCACATGTGATGGGCTCAGGTAACACTCCAATTTTCCTGATAGCAAAACAGTAGAGGTGGTGAAAGTATTGCATTTGATTACTTGATTAAAGTACAGATACTACTTCAAGTTTCTCATTCAAATGATTACTTTAAAGATCCCATGACATGGTACTTCTTGATGCTTTTATATGGCTCCTTAAAGTTTCCCTAATACTGTAAATGAATCCTTCTTCAAAATCAAGAATCAGTGCATGAGAAACAGAGATAAGATGAGAAAAAGTCATACATCTCACTCTGGAACACTCCATTATGGGCGTTGTTGCTTGAATGCAAATGAGGAGGACAGAGATGGCCTATAGTAGCGAGTGGGGGCGTGGCCAAACTCTCCACTCTCTCCTCTTCAGCTGTGCGCTCTGGCTCAGACTGGCTGGCTCCCATTTTTGCGCGGAGGAGGAGATGATAAGCGTTCCATTGAAAAATAAACACATTTCCACAGAAAATAAAATTAAACCACTGCTGTTTCAGAGGTCCAGAGGGTCGGGTAAAGGACTTCCGAGCCTAGAAATGCTCACACGTGCCTCGAGGCAAATAAAAAAACGCATTTCGCATTGCGTAGCAGTGCAGTCCAAACTCTATGGGCATGATATACAGAGACGCTGAGTAGAGACACAGACGGGGGGTGGAGCTGCATTTTTCGAGCTGACGTCAATAAGGTGCCTTGTTGAGAATCGTCCGTTTGAGCTGTGTTTTTTTCTAACGCAGAAAAGGACTGCAAATGCTCAGTTTAGACATTTCGCAACTTTTAGCCATGGGGGGGCCCTAAACAGGGTAGGGGAGCTCACATTAACGTTCAAAAACCTCAGAAAGTGAACATTTCATGCCATGGGACCTTTAAAGTACAGATACTACTTCAGGTTTCTCATTCAAATGATTACTTTAAGGCACTGTATCTGATTTTTACCATCTTAAAAACATGCTGAAACAGAATTAGTTCAGTTTGCAGTGGTCCAAAGATTTTCCTCTCTTACCTTAGGCATTCTGAATGTCCTTTTTATTCACACACACTTCCTGACCATCTCTGATCTATAATCTTGTAGTGGCTAGAATGCATGTTTAAAGTGGAAGATGCAAAGCTGTACAAAATTTTGCTTAAAACCATGAAAAACAGAACTACAGTGGTACCTCACCTTACGAACGACCCAACAAACGAAAATTTCAAGTTACGAAACGCCTTCGCGGTAAATTTTGGTCTCTAGATACGAAAGAAAATTCAAGTTACGAAAGGCGAAATCTCAAAAATTCAAATAATGCGCGCTCAGCCACACACATTATACGCTTTTCTCAGACTGGATTTAAACTTTTCTCACATTTGTCTCTGTTTAAACACTCAAACTTTCATAGATTTCATAGATTTTCAACGAGACCCGCCCTCTTAGCCCCGGTGCGGGGCTGAGAGGACGAGACCCGTGCTCAAACCGTGCCTCCTCTAAAACAGGATTAAACCAGGTCTGAACCAGGTCTAAACCAGGTCTAAACCAGGATTAAACCACCGCGGCTCTGCGTTCGTTCATGCGCTCGGACTGCGTGCGGTCCCCTCCTCGCTGCTCGCCTCAGCTGTGACTCGTGAGAAACCAGGAAATAGACCCGCACGCGGCGTTTTAATCCACCTGGTCTAGTCCTGGTTTAGTCCAGGTTTAGTCCTGGTCCAGTCCAGGTATAGACCTTGTTTAGACCTGGGTTAGTCCACGTTTAGTCCTGGTCTAGTCTCTTAGCCAATCAGGACCCAGAACACAGTGTTACACTATAAAAAAAAGTTACACTATAAAAAAAAAACTTGGAACGGGGCCTTGGAACGAATCAGGCTTTTTCCATTGAAATAGCTACTCAACTTACGAAAAATTCACGTTACGAAACCACTTCTGGAACGAATTAATTTCATAAGGTGAGGTACCACTGTAGTTCATTTGAATTCATTTGCAGTGGTCCAATGTTTTTCCTCACTTCACCTCATGCCTTCTGAGCATCCTAAATATTCACCACAATGAGTTTATAAGCGTTTTTTACAACTTTCCAAGAAATAGGTACAGCCCTAGCCACTAATAGTTGGTTGTTTTCAGAGGGTACTTCCGGACGTCAGAGCAGAGGTTCCTGATAGAACCTTTGACCTCTGACCCTGAGGGGGATCATGCCATTTTTAAGGTTGCTGAACAGGAGAGCTCCACTCCAGCCATGTGTGGAGTCACCAACTACACATGGGCCACAAACGAAGAGCCACCCAGCAGAACAAGATCTACGGTGCATATTCAATTTAATTCATCTTTATTCCGGACTCATGGTCCATTTTTTAAAACAGACAAGTGACAATACAAAACAATAAACATTTATGTTTTTAAAAGACAGCCATACCAGTGTCTCCACATATTGGACTGACATTGTATTGCAATGAGTCTCAAATTTGTGAGTCCCATTATTATTCCATTGTCTGATTTGTTCAGTCTGCAGATAAAACTACACATTAAAGTTCTTAATACAGCTTACAGCGACACTCATGCAGTAACACGTCAGTCGCACTCGTCCATCTGTTTCTTCAATTCATGTTTAAGGAATTGAGTCTGCATATAGAAGACACACAGAAGTTTGTCTCATTCAATATCTTTAATTATTCCTTAAATTAATTATTTTAAAGCACATCTGGCTATAATTTAAGTCTATAGATTGTGTTTCATAATTAATTTGTGTGACCACATGCTCCAGGTTATTGTACACGACCAAACAACAGGTTTAGTGGGGTTAAAGGTCCGTTATAGTAATAGATGGAAGCTATTTGGCCCATATTACTCATGTTCACATGCGTAACATGCTTTATGTGTAAATGTAACCACATATAAACAGCACAGCTCCTGAGCACAGTGTTCTTCCTGTCAGGCAAAAACCTCCCAGCCAAATTCAGGTGTGCGATTGGTCAAAACAGACCGTGTGATTCGTCTACGTTTATTCGTGGATGATGTGTGATGCATCAGTTTGTTTTGATTAACCTCGTGCTTTAATTAGCTGCCCTAGTTTCAGCAACCCAAATCAGAGACTCATTCCGCTTTATGATTAGATAACTGTATTCAGAACCAAAACACTAAATTATATCATAAGCAAACAACTTGGCCATGATGTCCAATGTTTTTTGTAATTATGAATACTGAAATAGCAGTACAGTGGTACCTCACCTTACGAATGACAAAATTATTAATAGTGAAGTGTGGGGGGAAGGGGGTGGGGGGAGAAAACTGTGCTCTGACACGTGTGATAACATGTCAGAGCACATGACCCGGTGCGGGGCTGCCAGCAGGTCTAGACCTGGACTAAACCAGGACTAAACCAGGACTAAACCAAGACTAGACCAGGTGGATTAAAGCGCTGCGCGCGGGTCTCTTATCTTATTTCCTGGTTTCGTTTCGAGTTACAGCTGAGGCGAGCAGCGAGGACTCCCCTCGGGACGGCACGCAGTCTGAGCGCATGAACGCATGAACGAGACCCACGAACGCATGCAAGAGCCGCGGTGGTCTAGACCTGCTCTAGACCTGGTCTAGACCAGCACAGGCCTCGTTCATGTGCTCAGACTGCGTGCCGTCCCGAGGGGAGTCCTCGCTGCTCGCCTCAGCTGTGACTCGAAACGAAACCAGGAAATAGACCCGCACGCGGCGCTTTAATCCACTTGGTCTAGTCCTGGTTTAGTCCTGGTTTAGTCCTGGTCTAGTCCTGGTCTAGTCCTGGTTTAGTCCTGGTCTAGCACTGGTTTAGTCCTGGTCTAGTCCTGGTTTAGTCCAGGTCTAGTCCTGGTCTAGTCCTGGTTTAGTCCTGGTCTAGCACTGGTTTAGTCCTGGTCTAGTCCTGGTTTAGTCCAGGTCTAGACCTGCTGGCAGCCCCGTGCCGGGTCATGTGCGCTATCACACGTGTCAGAGCGCAGTTTTCTCCCCCCTCCCCCTTCCCCCCACACTTCACTGTTAATACATTTTGTTGAAAATCTATGAAAGTTTGAGTGTTTAAACGAGAGACAAATGTGAGAAAAGTTTAAATCCAGTCTGAGAAACCAATCAGGACGCAGAAAACAATGTTACACTATAAAAAAAGTTACACTATAAAATTAAAAAACTCGGATCGGGGCCTTGGAACAAATCAGGCTTTTTCCATTGAAATAGCTACTCAACTTACGAATTTTTCACGTTACGAAACCACTTCTGGAACGAATTAATTTCGTAAGGTGAGGTACCACTGTATTACAGTTGTTAGTGAAATCTATATTTGAACACCAATAGTTTGTTATCTGATTCTGTCTGGCCATGTAAATGTACCTATTGTGTACCTAAGAGTTACAAATGTATAAGAAACCTTAATAAAAAGAACATGTTGAATAGTTGTGACAATATGCAATAACTGAGGGAACATGTTTATGTTTTCAGGGAGTTTCCATCTTATTTCAGCAGAAGTACTTGGAGCTCTACCTGGTGGCTGATAACAGAGAGGTAAGAAGATAATATTCAAGAATGTTTAGTATTGTTTAGAATTGCAATAATGATATTACTGCAGTTTATCTGTATTCAACAATGTATTCAATATAATTATCTCTATACATATGGAAAACTATGCAAGGCCATTACTTTGCTAAATGATGTAACCAAAACTCTAAATAACAGGTGTCAAATCTTGGTAGATTGTTTCTTATTTAATTCTTAATTTATTTTTTGGGTGTGACTGTGTTTTTTTTAGTACCTGAGGATTTCCAAGGACATACCAAAACTGAGAAAGAAGATTTTTGAAATGGTCAACTTTGTCAGCATGGTGAGTTCATTGCATAGACTGTATATAAGACTGTACAGTGGTACCTCACCTTACGAATGACCCAACAAACAAAAATTTCAAGTTACGAAACGCCTTCACGGTAAATTTTGGTCTCTAGATACGAAAGAAAATTCAAGTTACGAAACGCGAAATCTCAAAAATTCAAATAATGCGCGCTCAGCCACACACATTATACGCTTTTCTCAGACTGAATTTAAACTTTTCTCACATTTGTCTCTCGTTTATACACTCAAACTTTCATAGATTTTCAACAAAATTATTAATAGTGAAGTGTGGGAGGAAGGGGGAGGGGGGAGAAAACTGCGCGGACACATGTGTGATAGCGCAACATGACCCGGCGCGGGGCTGCCAGCAGGTCTAGACCTGGACTAAACCAGGACTGGACCAGGACTAAACCTGGACTAGACCAGGACTAGACCAGGTGGATTAAAGCGCCGCGCGCGGGTCTATTTCCTGGTTTCGTTTCGAGTCACAGCTGAGGGGAGCAGCGAGGACTCCCCTCGGGACGGCACGCAGTCTGAGCGCATGAGCGCATGAACGAGACCCACGAACACATGCAAGAGCCGCGGTGGTCTAGACCTGCTCTAGACCTGGTCTAGACCAGCACGGGTCTCGTTCATGCGCTCAGACTGCGTGCGGTCCTCCTCGCTGCTCCCCTCAGCTGTGACTCGAAACGAAACCAGGAAATAGACCCGCACGCGGCGCTTTAGTCCTGGTCTAGTCCTGGTCTAATCCTGGTCTAGTCCTGGTTTAGTCCAGGTCTAGTCCTGGTCTAGTCCTGGTTTAGTCCTGGTTTAGTCCAGGTTTAGTCCTGGTTTAGTCCAGGTCTAGGTCTAGACCTGCTGGCAGCCCCGCGCCGGGTCATGCTGCGCTATCACACGTGTCAGAGCGCAGTTTTCTCCCCCCTCCCCCTTCCCCCCACACTTCACTATTAATAATTTTGTTGAAAATCTATGAAAGTTTGAGTGTTTAAACGAGAGACAAATGTGAGAAAAGTTTAAATCCAGTCTGAGAAACCAATCAGGACGCAGAACACAATGTTACACTATAAAAAAATTTACACTATAAAAAAAAAACTTGGATCGGGGCCTTGGAACGAATTAGACTTTTTCCATTGAAATAGCTACTCAACTTACGAATTTTTCACATTACGAAACCACTTCTGGAACAAATTCATTTCGTAAGGTGAGGTACCACTGTATTACTACTCTCAAAAAAAGTAAATTTTGTATGATACGTATCCTTTAAAAAAAGAAAATGTGAATAAAGTGTAAAAATACTAGTTCCTTACGTATGCTTATATTTTCTCCTTCCAAGGTGTACAAACCACTGCTGACCTTTGTGGCTCTGGTGGGGTTGGACATTTGGACTGACACTGACAAAATCGTGATTAGTTCCAACACTGAACAAACCCTGAACTATTTCATGGACTGGAGAAACAAGAATCTGATCAACAAGAAGCACGACTGCGCACATCTCATCAGGTGAGTCCTTGTAACAGCTGACAACAATGCAGTTTATAATAAAGCTTGAAATGGGTGTCAGCTGGTGTCATTAACCTGTTGAAGAAAAGACCCCTTTGACCCTCACTCTTTGTCTTTGATTTGGAGTTAAAAAGTGAAGAATCCAACCTGCAAGTTTAAATCAAGGTTAAAATTGTCAAAATTGGCAGGAAATTAGAAAAATCTTGTTTAGATTGGACAAAAAAGGTGTTGCTGAGTTACATTTCTTGAGATGTTCCAAAAAGCAGTGCTATAATAACAACAAAATATTAAAGGTGCACTGTGTAACTTTTCTGGTGTCCGTCACCTGTTTCTTTCCATTGCCTGTAATGTTCAACAATATCGGTTGGATAACTGTGTTGGTGTCAGGGGGACTGCACTTGAGTGGTTCAGGTCCTTCCTCAGTGGGAGATGCTGCTCAGTCAGACTGGGGGACTCCACCTCGTCCACTGCTCCTCTTAACTGTGGAGTCCCCCAGGGTTCCATTCTCGCGCCTATTCTGTTCGCTTTGTACCTTCTCCCACTGAGTGAAATTTTTAAAAAACACAATATTCATTATCACTTTTATGCAGATGACTGCCAAATTTACCTGCCACTCAAAAAACATTCTTCCGGTCCCCTGACACCTCTCCTTGCTTGTCTGAGTGACGTCAAGGCTTGGTTGGCCCACAATTTTGTAAGTCTTAATGAGGGTAAAATTGAAGTTGTGGTGTTTGGCAAAATTGACCCCCTCTTGGACTTGGGCCCACTTAAACAACAAGTTAAATCTTCTGTTACCAACCTTGGCGTCACTATCGACAATGATTTTAAACTTGATAAGCACGTGAATGCGGTCGTCAAAGTCAAATCCTTTTTATCTTTTAAATCTTTCGAACAAGTCGTGCACGCTTTTATCTCTTCTCGTTTAGACTACTGTAATGCACTCTTCTCTGGCATTAGTCACCATCCACTTTCTCGTCTACAGCTAGTCCAAAACTCCGCTGCGCGCCTTTTAACCGGTACCAAAAAACGAGAGCACATAACTCCGATTTTAGCATCTTTGCACTGGCTCCCCGTTCGTTTTAGAGTTGATTTTAAAATTGTATTGTTTGTTTTTAAAGCTTTGAATGGACTGGCCCCGGATTACATCTCGGACCTCATCCAGATTTACACCCCCGCCCGCGCTCTGAGGTCCGAGGGCCAGCGCCAGCTCGTGGTTCCTAAGACGAGACTTAAAACCAGAGGAGACAGAGCCTTTTCTGTGGAACGCTCTGCCTCCTCACATCAAAACAGCTCCCACTGTGGAGTGTTTTAAGTCTTGTCTTAAGACCCACTTTTATTCTCTGGCTTTTAATCCCGCTTGAGTTGTGTGGTCCTCTGTGTTTTTATTTTATTTTATTTATTTATTTATTTTACTTTATTATTTAATTAATTTATTTTATTTTACTTTATCTTGTTTTTACTTACTCCATGGTTCTGATTTGATTTTACTGGTTTTATTGTTTTGGGACTAGTGAATCATATACAGTACCTGATGTTTGTTGTGTCGCTCGCTGTAGTTTTTCTGTCTGTACAGCACTTTGGAAACTGTTTATGTTTATGAAATGTGCTATAGAAATAAAGTGGATTTGGATTTGAATATGGCATTAGACTTATTTATAGAGGCGAGCCCACTGATGGTGAAAATGCCAAGTTTTTAGGTCAAACAATATCATCTCCATGGAGACAAGCAGGTGGTGATCCCTCAGTCGTAAAAGTTATACAGTGCGCCTTTAACCCTCCGGTCGTGTTCGCCTCCAGCCCCCTACTTTAGTGTTCCTGGTCAAAATTGACCGGTCTGTTTTAACTGCTCTTAAATTAGCACAAAAACATTTTTTTTCAACACAATTTTTTTTAATTAAACATTCTTTAGTTGAGAACAATGTTTCAAAGTAGTGTCTAACAACAATTTATAGAAGTAAACATTAAATAACATCAGTTAAAATACAATTGGGCACTGAAAATGAACTACAAAATGAACATATAATACAAAAAATAAATGGAAAACCAAACACCAAACTCAACAGGGTGTGTGTGTGTGTGTGTGTGTGTGTGTGTGTGTGTGTGTGTGTGTGTGTGTGTGTGTGTGTGTGTGTGTGTGTGTGTGTGTGTGTGTGTATTCATGCACATGAGTGGCATGTGACACTCAGGTCAGAGTGGGCCTTACAAACATAAGCATGACATTTGCAGCATGTCAGGCTCGTTTTGATGTCTCTAGGGGCACAGAGGCCACAACGCTTCCTTTTCTGCCCATGTCCTTGTTGGGGGAGAGCAGCCAGGGCTGGGGCTGGAGCTTGCATGCTCCTAACCAGACTGGCGGAGGCTGGTGTGAGGGGAATGTGCTGGCATTGCTGTATAAGAGGAGTCACCAAAGCTTTCCCCAGCTCTGCGAGGAAAAGTCTCCTCTTGAAACTTTTCCCCTGATTCCAGGTTGGGTTGATTGCTGTCCACACTACATACGTGTTGAAAGCTAACACATCCAGGATGTTGTGGAACAGTGCCACAGGCCAGTGAGCCGTCATCCGCTTACAGGTGTATGTACCAGTAAGCTGCAATAAAGGAACAATAAATAATGAGAGATTAGGAACAATATTCAATCTGTTGTACACAAAATGCTATGATTCACCTAGATAAAAAATAAAATAAAATGCATGATGAGACTTTACATTACCTTATCAAGGCATTCAACGCCTCCCTTGTTCTTGTTGTAGTCCTGGATCATCAGGGGCTTCCTGTCCTCTGGTGTTGACAGCGGCGTCTTTGTGTACTGTGCTCATCAGGATGACATTTCTGTTCTTCTTGGGAACGTATGACACAAGAGTGTGAGTGAGTGAATGCAAATTGTGATGAGAGTGCCTGTCTTCCTCTGGTCGATACCAGCGCAGGGGGAAGTTCGGGCTTGTTCTTCCTCACTGTCCCTACCATGGTGAGCTTTCTTTTCAGTAGCTCCTGACCAAGAGCATGTGATGTGAGGAAGTTGTCACATGTGATATTATTATATTGGAGACCGGTTGTCATGTCCAGCACAACACGCATACCCTGGTTTGTGTGTGTGTGTGTGTGTGTGTGTGTGTGTGTGTGTAGGTGTGTGTGTGTGTGTATATGTGTGTGTGTGTGTGTGTTTGTGTGTGTGTGTGTGTGTGTGTGTGTGTGTGTGTGTGTGTGTGTGTGTGTGTGTGTGTGTGTGTGTGAGTGAGCTGGGGCAGTGTGTATGGGGATGTTTTCTGTATGTTGAATGAATTTACTCTGGATACCCATTCATTTCCTATGGCGGCCACTTTTGACCGGGAACACCACAGGTGTAACAAGGTTGATTAAAACACTCAAAATTGAATGAAATAGGTGATCATCACTTTTATATGTTCAAGTACACAGTGTGGAGGATATCATAAGGTCTTGAGGTAATCAGATGAAAAATATAATATTTATGAATATTTTAAGTTGTAAAACGGTCAGATTTGACCCGAACACGACAGGAGGGTTAAATAAAGTAAATTAAAAATAGTGAGACCAAAATTGTGATCTGAAGCAAGTCTCTGCACTTGTATGGCTTCTACTAAAAACCCAAGTGGGCTTGCCTCTGCACAGATCTGACATATAACTTGGCCCTGTGGTGTCACCTGCTCTCTCCAAAGATATTTCACTAGCTAGGACCACGCCATCAACATAATGCAGTGAAGATGTTTATTATTGAATGATAGTGGATGTCTCGGTGAATAGGTGGTGATGGCTGGGTTGAGACATTGGGTGGGGGCTCCGTCTCAATCTTCTTTTGGAGATGTCTTGTGGCTGAAAGACAGACAAGATAGGGGTGGGAGGGAGGGGTCGAGATAACCGAGACGAACTGGAATGAAGGGATGAGTGGCTATAAATGGCTCCGGGAAATTAGAGGTGTGGTTATGGTGAACTGTGATTCGCTGGTGAGGAGGAGAAGGTGGTTGAGGCGTGGTCCTGCTCCTGAATTTCAGTTAATCACATTAACTCCATAAATAAGTCTAGTGCCATACTGTGGAACATTACAGGCAATATCTATATGGAGAGAATCAGGTAATGGACCCTCTAGAAAAGTTACACACCTTTGCACTTATAATATTTTTGCTGTCTTTGTTGCACTCGGTCTCAATATTGGAAAAGCTACCTACCATTGTCATATGACTTGAATAACTAATATTTTTGTCTTCCTTTTGACTGCAGTGGGATAGACTTCGATGGAGGTACGGTTGGCCTGGCGTTTGTAGGAGCCCTGTGTACGGGTTACTCAGTGGGCGTGATCCAGGTAAACAGATGATGCAAATATCTGGACACACCTTCTCATTCTGAAATGTAGCTACACACTGAAGACCTCTGTTCTGCTCTGTTTTATTTCTCTCGTCTCGTCATTTTTCTCCTGTTAGAACATTTTTCAAATCCTAAATCTGGCGGCACGGTGGCTGAGTGGCTTCACGCTTCACAGCAAGAAGGTTCCGGGTTCGATCCCCGGGTCACCCAGGCCTTTCTGTGTGTGTTCTGTGTGGAGTTTGCATGCATGGTCTGGGTTTGATCCCCGGGTCACCCGAGCCTTTCTGTGTGGAGTTTGCATGTTCTCCCCGTGTCTGGATGGGTTTCCTCTGGGCACTCTGGTTTCCCCCATCAACCCAAAACATGCTCTAGGTAAAATCCTCCAGCTTAGGTCCTGACCAAGCCGAGCAATAAGATCATGGAGATGGGTCCCCGGGCGCCTGAAAGACGAGCTGCCCACTGCTCCTGAAGGATGGGTCAAATGCAGAGAAATAATTTCCCTACAGGCAGTGTTGTCCCTGAACGCGTTCACTGAACGATAGTTCATGAACGCGTTCATATTTTGGGTGAACGTGAACTGAACGCTCTGTATTACTGCCTGATGAACGAACTGTGAACAAGTTCATTCTGGTGTCTGTGAACGACACGCGCTATCTCTTTAATAGGGTCTTCAATAGGGTCTCAGATTTCTGATCCATCCATCTGAAATCCGCTTTCATCAGTCTACAATACAATAGTAGCTTATCATCACCAAGTGTGGAGTGAATGAACAATGAATTGTACAGCACTGTGGGTGTCTTGAAAGGCGCTATATAAATGCAATGATTAATTAATTAATTAACAAAAAATTGTTGTCATTGTAAAAGTGTTATTTGGAAATACAGCTTCTCAAGAAATATGAGAACGCTCAAACCTTCGTAGATTTTCAACAAAATGTATTAATAGTGAAGCGTGGAGGCTCCGCCGGGAGTCCCGCCGCGCGAGGGGAGCGGAGACATGAGTCACTGGATCCGCAGGAAGCACTGCGCTCATCCAACGGCACTGCCACATCCTGAGACGCGACGTGCACCAACCCCTTGGAGAAGTGCACGTGGTCAAATCCGTGACAGAGCAGCACGACCGGCGCAAGGCCGGGACTGCGAGCACGAGATCGAACCGCGGCGCCCGGACCATGCCTCCCCCTCAGGACCGCGTCCTCGCAGCCCGAGCCACAAACCGAACATGCATAAATGAACGCAAGAGCCGCATGAAACCAGCAAAGAGCCGCACGGGGTGATTTAATCCTGGTTTAGACCTGGTCTAGTCCCGGTTTAGTCCAGGTCTAGACCTGGTCCAGTCCTGGTTTAGTCCAGGACCGGTCCAGGTTTAGATCTGGTTTAGACCTGGTCTAGACCTGGTTTAGTTCTGGTCTAGACCTGGTTTAGTCCACATTTAGTCCTGGTCTGGTCTTGGACTAGTCCTGGTCCCCCCTGCATCCCCCATCTTTCAATCGGCAAAGGTCTACAGTCTCTTAGCCAATCAGGATGCAGAACACAATGTTACACCATAAAAAAAAGTTACACTATTAAAAAAAAAAAAAAAAAAAAAATCTGCGAAACAGCGAGGCCGCGAACAGTGAACCGCGATAGAGCGAGGGACCACTGTACTGCCCTGTCTATTTTTAGGATGTCTGCTTCTACTTGAGTTTTCAATCAATTTCATTGATTTCTGATCTGCTTCCTTGCCCCACACCCTTCATCCTTATCGCCAAAGAAAAAAACACCGTATGTTACCTATCCAATTGTTTTTCTGTCATTACATGTTGTGTATAATTGTCATTGATTATATTGCATCTTTTCCACTCTGCATCTCCCAATCGGCGGCGCGTGCATGCACAGCGGCCCCTCCCCTAGCCACTCTATCACTGTCCTTCCTGGTTAGCGGGGAAGCGAAATTTCGAATTACTCTATGTACATGTACTTATGGTTTTTCGACAATAAAGCAAACTATGACTAACTATGGCTATGAAATATGGCTGCTTAGATGTAAAAAAAAATGGAAAAAACGCCAACAACATGTTTTGTTTTGTTTTCAACCACAGGTGCCACTGTCGCCCCGCTGTGGCACCTGATTTTCCCAGTGGTCACACAACCAAGTACTAACCAGGCTCAGCCTTGCTTAGCTTCTGAGATCTGACGGGATCAGGCTTTGACAAGCTGGTATAGCCACAATAACATTATAACATCTAGATCTGATCTAATACAGGCCCTTAAAATGAAAAATGTATCCGAACGTTTGACTGGTTTTGTGTGTGTGTGTGTGTGTGTGTGTGTGTGTGTGTGTGTGGGTGTGTGTGTGTGTGTGTGGGTGTGTGTGTGTGTGGGTGGGTAGGTGTGTGGGTGTGTGTGTGTGTGTGTGTGTGTGTGTGTGTGTGTGTGTGTGTGTGTGTGTGTGTGTGGGTGGGTAGGTGTGTGGGTGTGTGTGTGTGTGTGTGTGTGTGTGTGTGTGTGGGTGTGTGTGTGTGTGTGTGTGTGTGTGGGGATGTGTGTGGGTGTGCGGGTGTGTAGTGTGGTTAACACGATGGCCTCTATTCCTGTAGGATTACACAGACCTGAGTACAGCAGTGGGGGCCTCTATGGCTCATGAGCTGGGGCATAACCTGGGCATGTCCCACGACGACTCCACGTCCTGTGTGTGCCCCAGGGCCAGCTGCATCATGGAGCCTTCAGTCAAGTAAGTACATATCTCAAATAAAACTCATAATCCTAATATGAAGGAATGAATAAAGCTATTTAAAATATGTGGGCGTTCAAGAAAAGAGATCAGTTAGATGCGTTATTATTATTAATAGAAGATGTGAGTGTGGAAAGATAGACAGCACGTGTCTTTGTTTGAGCATAGATTTAAATAGAAAACACAGCAACACTAATTAACAAACACGAATACACAATATACTACCAAAACAAGATTTAAATTGTATGGACATCTATCTGTCTCCAAATACAAGGTAAGCAAATTTAAATCAAACATTTTAACAGTTGTAATCTGGATTGGTAAATTGTTTATGTTATAATTTTGTGTTTTGGTTCTCAAGATAATTGTCCAATCAGAATGCAGAATGAGCCTCACATGACTATCTCATTTGGGTTGCTGGTTCAATGCTGAAATCCAGTTGGTTTAAACCTAAAATGCCTTTCTCTGATCTGAATCCTGAGTCAGTGCAGCCTCTGGAGCTCAGGGAGGGAATTCTGAAGGTTCTGAGCTTCACATGAGACATGTCCATAAACTGAGAATGAGACAAAAAACATACGTCTGTAGGTTAAGACACTGGTAACCCAGGTTTAGTAGTGATTGTTGTATTTTTTAAAGATCCCATGACATGGTACTTCTTGATGCTTTTTTTATGGCACCTTAAAGGTCCCATGGCATGAAATTTTCACTTTCTGAGGTTTTTGAACGTTAATGTGAGCTCCCCTACCCTGATTAGGCCCCCCCCCCCCCCATGGTTAAAAGTTGCAAAATGTCTAAACTGAGCATTTGCGATCCTTTTCTGCGTTACAAAAAATCGGAGCTCAAACGGGCGAGTTTGAACAAGGCACCTTATTGACGTCAGATCGAAAAAAGAAATGCAAATGCAGTTCCACCCCCGTCTGTGTCTGTACTCAGCGTCTCTGTAAATCACACCCAGAGAGTTTGGACTGCGAATGCTCTAGGCAATGCAAAATGCATTTTTTTTATTTGCCTGGAGGCACGTCCGAGTGTTTCTAGGCTCGGAAGTCCTTTATCTGAGCCTCTGGACCTTTGAACAGCAGTGGTTTAATTTTATTTTATGTGGAAATGTGTTTATTTTTCAATGGAACGCTTCAAAACTCTCCCCCCATGCAAAAACAAGGAAATGGACAGCGGAGAGCGGAGAGTTTGGCCACGCCCCCAGCCTCTACTATTGGCCAGTTTTTTTCTCCTCATTTGCATTCAAGCAACAACGCCCATTATAATCAGACTGAGAAAAATTACTCTTTCTCAGCTTATCTCTGTTTCTCATGGACTGAGTGTTGATTTTGAAGAAGGATTCATTTACAGTATTAGGGAACCATTAAGGAGCCATATAAAAGCATCAAGAAGTACCATGTCATGGGATCTTTAATGGTTCCCTAATACTGTAAATGAATCATTTTTCAAAATCAAACCTCAGTGCATGAGATATGACTCTGACTGTCTTCATGAGGCTAAACATGTCTCTGAAACACTTTATTCTGGGCGTTATTGCTTGAATGTAAATGAGGAGGACAGAGACAGGCCAGTGCAGCGGGTGGGTTGTGGCCAAATGCTCCGCTTTTTCCTGGATTAGCGGTGCGCCAGTGCGCTGGCCCCACTTCCGTGTTTTAAGAGCGGAGGAAGATATGACATGCTTTCCATTAAAAAAACACATTTCCACAGAAAATTAAATTAAACCACTGCTGTTTCAGAGGTTCGGAGGCTCGGATAAAGGACATCCGAGCCTGGAAACACTCTCACGTGTTTCCAGGCAAATAAAAAAACGCATCTCGCATTGCGTAGCTCGTTTGCAGTCCAAGCTCTCTGGGCGTGATTTCGAGAGACGGTGGGTAGACATCCAGACGGGGGGTGGAAACTTTTTCGCGAGTGTGACGTCAGAAAGTTCCCTTGTTCAGAATTTCCCGTTTGGGCTGTATTTTTTTCAAACGTGGAAAAGGATCGCAAATGCTCAGTTTACACATTTCGCAACTTTTAGCCATGGGGGGGGGGGGGCCTTATACAGGGTAGGGGAGCTCACATTAACGTTCAAAAAAACGTGAAAATTTCATGCCATGGGACCTTTAAACACAGTAAGAGCACAGGCTATGTACAGCCTCTTTAAAGGTGCATTGTGTAACTTTCCTGGTGGACTTTCTATCTTCAAGGAGACCAGACCAAACCGGACCAACTTACAGGTCACAGGCATAAAAGTGTTTCTGAGCTATAAAACCACCTGTAATTTAATAAATATAAAGGTAGAGATGATTAAAGTCATACTGTTTAACATTCCAGGCAGAGCAAAGACATCTCCATAGAAATAAGCAGGTGATGGACCCCCAACCAAAAAGTTGCGTGCACCTTTAACCTCCATATTCATGACTGTTGTGCAGGACTTGGAGTCTTCCTGAGGCCTTCAGCACCTGCAGTCGCTCCACTTACGAGGAGTACCTTCAGGGTCGGAGTGTGAAGTGCCTCCTGGACAAACCCGACTACGAAACCCTGGTGGCGCCCTCTGTCTGTGGGAACGGCTTTGTGGAGATGGGAGAGCAGTGCGATTGTGGCACTGTCAAAGTAAGAATTTTTATTATTTATTTATTTATTTCCAATTTGAGCCTTTCAAATTTGAGATCAGTTAAAATAAGTCCCAGTGTAGCTGATTTTCACTGGCTCAAAAGAATTTAGCAAGTATTTAGTATTTAGGTGTGAGCTGACTTCCAGTGCAGACTTGTGTATCCCTTGAAGCTATGGGTTATGGGTTTACATTTATTTATTATTTATAAAGCGCTTTTCGTACAAAAAATGTAACACAAAGCGCCTTACAGTGATTAAGGATTGGACTGATTATTGATCTCACATAGGAGAAATCATTTTTTGCATTTGACCCAGGGACCATCCCCATGATTTTGTTGTTTAGGCTTGGTCAGGACCCAAGCTGGAAGATTTTACCTATGGCGCATGTTTTGGGTTGGTGGGGGAAACCGGAGTGCCCTGAGGAAAGCCACCCAGACACGGGGAGAACATGCAAACTCCGCACAGAAAGGCCCGGGCGACTCAGACCTTCTTGCTGTGAAGTATGAGTGCTAGCCACTCAGCCACCGTGTCACAAACAATCAAAAAGAGAAAAAAAATAAACAAAAAAAACAAACAAACAAACAAAAGAACAAACAAACGGACAAACAAATTTAATCAAAGGCCAAGCTAAACAGGTGAGTCTTGAGCCCAATCTTAAAAACATGAACGTTCTCTGTAGTCCTGAGGTCCTCCGGCAGGCAGTTCCATAGACGAGGGCCGTAGTACTGAAAAGACGCCTCTCCGTGAGTGTGTGTCCTGACTTTGGGAATGACCAGGAGCCTGCTGCCGGAGGGCCCGTGAAGGTTTGTAAGGAAAAAGCAGTTCTGAAAGATAAGATGGCCTATGACCATTAAGACATTTAAAAAACAGTTAAAGAAGTTTAAAATCTATTCTGAAACTCACAGGGAGCCAGTGCAGTGATTTTAAAACTGGCGTAATGTGGTCCTGCCCTCTGGTCCTAGTCGTGACACGTGCTACTGAATTTTGTAATAGAACAAGACTTGACTCCGGCATCTTAAAAGATGAGAGTTCTGAGGCAGGTGAAAACATGAAGCTCAGTGGAGTTACAATATATTGCCAAAAGTATTGGATCACCTGCCTTGACTTGCATATGAACTTAAGTGACATCCCATTCTTAATCCATTGGGTTTAATATGACGCCAGTCCACCCTTTGCAGCTATAACAGCTTCAACTCTTCTGGGAAGGCTGTCCACAAGGTTTAGAAGGGTGTTTATGGGAATTTTTGACCACTCTTTCAGAATTGCATTTGTGAGGTCACACACTGATGTTGGATGAGAAGGCCTGGCTCTCAGTCTCCGCTCTAATTCATCCCAAAAGTGTCGGGCTGAGGTCAGGACTCAAGTTCATTCAACCCAAACTCTCTCATCCATGTCTTTATGGACCTTTATGTACAGGTTGCACACACAGGATTAGAAATTGCAGCGCTCCCTAGGCTCACAATGAACATAAAACATCTGAAAAACAAGACAATGACCACCATGACTAAAACATCACATATACCCCTAGCAGACATACAAGACAAACATAATGACTAAAACGTCACATATACCTGTAGCCAAAGTACAAAACAATAAACCCAATGACTAAAACATTACATATACCTGTAGCAAAAGTAGAGTAAACTTGTATATCATACAAATAGGTAAAACACAAAACACGTAATAAAGCTCAAATTGTGTCCTTTAAAGGAAAAGTAACGTTATTTTACAATCTGAGCCTTCTTTCGGTAATAAAACAAGTCGTTTGACTCACCCATATCACGTTTGTGTCATTTGGAGCTGTTTGAAGAAAGTTATGTTGTGGCGTTTCTGTTAGCATTTGTTAGCATTTGTATTCGGGGCATTACTTTGCGGTCTCCAAATAACACAAACTTTAGCACTTTTCAAATCATAGAAGCCTGATGTCTTAATGAAAAATTTCGTTTGAAGCAAAAGTGGCCTGTAATCCGAGGTTTATCCATAGTTTTCAGCTTTGCGTTTCATGTTTGGGTCCCCGGAGCAGTCCGCACATGCGCACTGGCGTCCTCATCTACTCGAAACTATGGCTAAATCTCGGATTACAGGCCACTTTTGCTTCAAACGAAATTTTTCATTAAGACATCGGGCTTCTATGATTTGAAAAGTGCTAAAGTTTGTGTTATTTGGAGACCGCAAAGTAATGCCCCGAGCAAATGATACAGCACCATGTTAAGGATACGGGATCATTACTAGAACAGAACGGCTCAACATAAGTTCTGCGATACTGCTCCAATTGACAGAAAAATGCTACGGGTGAGTAAAACTACTTGTTTTATTGCCGAAAGAAGGCTCAGATTGTAAAACGTTAATTTGCCTTTAAGCAGCAGTGTCATTGGGGGAGGGAGGGCAGGGCAGGGAGAGAGTTCAGCATCCTGACAGCTCCTCAGTCTCCTTCCTGATGGCAGCAGACTGAAGAGGCAGTTGGATGGGTGGGTGGGATCACCCACAATGCAGAGGGCTTTGCAGGTGAAGCGGGTGTGGTAGATGTCCTGCAGGGAGGGGAGAGAGACACCCACGATTCTCTCAGCTGCTCTCACTACTCGATGTAGCTTTTTCTGGCAGGACACGGTGTAGGTGCCATACCACACAGTGATGCAGCTGGTGAGGATGCTCTCTATGGTGCCTTTGTAGAAGGTGCGCATGATGGGAGCTGGGGCTCTGGCTCTCTTCAGCTTGCGGAGGAAGTAGAGTCGCTGTTGGGCTTTACTGGCCAGTGATGCAGTGTTCAGTGTTCCTCAGAGATATGCACACCCAGGAACTTGGTGCTGCTCACTCTCTCCACAGCAGCCCCGTTGATGGTGAGGGGGGGCATGCTGTGTGTATGCTCTCCTGAAGTATACGACAATCTCCTTTGTCTTCTCCACGTTCAGGGAGAGGTTGTTGTTACTGCACCACTCGACCAGGCGGCTCACCTCGCTCCTTTAGTGTGTCTCATCATCGTTGCTGATTTGACCCAACACAGTTGTATCAAACTTGATGAAGAGGTTAGAGCTGTGTGACGGTATGCAGTCGTGGGTCAGCAGAGTGAAGAGGAGGGGACTCAGCAGATATCCTTGGGGGGACCCCGTGTTCAGTGTGATGGTGTTGGAGGTGTTGCTGCCGACCCGTACTGTGGTCTTCCTGTCAGGAAATCCAGCAGCCAGTTGCACATCCCCAGCTTGACTAGTTTGAGTATGAGTTGCTGGGGGACAATTGTGTTGAATGCTGAACTGAAGTCAATGGACACCATTCTAATATATGAGTCTCTGGTGTCCAGGTGTGTAAGGGCTGAGTGGAGAGCTGTTGAGGTTGCATCATCGGTCGAGCTAGTTAGACTGGTATGCAAATTGGTCCAGGGTGGAGGGGGGTCTTGATGTGCTGCATGACTAGCCATTCCAAGCACTTCATGAGGATGGGGGTGAGTGCAACCGGAGGGTAGTCGTTAAGGCAGGATGGAGACGACTTCTTTAGCACGGGGATGAGGCATGTGGGGATGACAGCCTGGCTCAGAGATGTGTTGAAGATGTCTGTAAAGACCTCTGTGAATTCCGCAGCACAGACTCTCAGTAAATGACCAGGGATGTTGTCCGGTCCTGGAGCTTTGCGTGTGTTAATCCTGCTAAGGGATCTCCTCACGCTGTCCGGGGACAGCGTCAGCACCTGGAGGGGGTGGAGTCTTCTGTGCCAGGGTGCTATTGTATGCCTCAAAACGAGCGAAGAACTTGTTTAGCTTGTTCGGTAGGGAGGTGGAGCTGTCGGCAGTCTGTGGCGTGGCTTGTAGTCTGTTATGGTAGGTATCCCCTGCCAGAGACTCTGTGTGTCTCTGCTGTCATGGAAGTGCTGTGGTAACGTCCTAGAGTATTGTCTCTTAGCCTCTCTGATGCCATGTGACAGGTTTGTCCTTGCTGTCCTTAGGCCCACCTTGTCTCCAGCTCTGAAGGCAGCGTTCCTTACCGTCAGCAGCCTGTAGACCTCCCCTGTGACCCATCGCTTTTGGTTGGCTCGAATAATGATGGTCCTGGTGTTTTGAGATGTAGGTAGTGATAGTCTCTGTATATTCCTGTAGATCAGTGTTTCCCAACCATTTTTGTCTTGTGTACCCCCTGAGCCTTTTTGTCAAACCTCAAGTACTTCCTCACTCATACATGTTGATAACTATCCAAAAGTAGAACGTGACACAACAGATTATTAAATGAAAATCATTTTATTTCATGTCCTTAATTTGAAAATTTAATTCTCAGGCATTTCCTCTCTTTTCCTTTAACTCAAATTTACTTAGATTAGAATAAAAAAAATTAAAAAAATCTCCCCCTGCGCCTGGCAGCGACACTGTGTACCCCCTGCAGTGTGCTCGCGTACCCCTAGGGGTACTTGTACCTCTGGTTGGGAAACACTGCTGTAGATCTATGGTGTTGTCGTGGGTGGCAGCCTGTTTGAATATATCCCAGTCTGTGGCGGAGAAGCAGTCTTGGAGTGCCTCTGAGGAGCCCTCTGGTCACACCTGTACCTGCTTCCGAACTGGTTTGGTGGTTTTGACCAGTGGCCTGTATGCTGGCATTAGCATGACTATGATGTGGTCAGAGGCACCCAGGTAGGAGAGGGGGAGGGCTTTGTAATCTCCCCTCTGGGTAGTGTAAACATTGTCTAGTGCAGGGGTTGGCAACCCGCGGCTCTTTGATCCCTCTAATGCGGCTCAGTACAGTGATCCCTTGTTTATCGCGGTGGTTACATTCTAAAAATAACACGCGACAGGCGAAATCCGTGAAGTAGTCAGCTTTATATTTTACAATTATTCTACATGTTGGCTGTAAACGCCTCACCACACACATTATACACTTTTCTCACACTCCTCTTTGTCCTGGAGCCGCTGCGCTGTCGTGGGTTTTGTGGGGGAGAAAACTTGCAAACATACAGCACTTCAGAGTCACACTGCTCGCGATCGAACATTTATATAAATCTGGCAAAGCTGAACCCATTCTGTACTTTACAAGAGACATGGCGCGGAGGAGAGTGACTGACAAACCGGCAAAGGTCTACAGTCCCTTAGCCAATCAGGACGCAGAAATGCGCATTAATACACTATTTTTAAAAAATGGAATAAAAAAAATCTGCGAAACAGCGAGGCCGCTGTATTTAATTAAAATGTATTTTATTTTAGTTTGTTCATTTTCAAAATGTAATTCTATGGCACAAAGGCACAAAAAAAAAAAACGTTATATGCAGTGTTATTTCATTTTAAATTTCAAAAGGGTTTTGTGGCTCCCAGTGTTTTCTGAAACTGTCTGAAACGGGTCCAAATGGCTCTTTGAGTGGTAAAGGTTGCCGACCCCTGGTCTAATGTGTTGTTTTCTCTTGTAGGACAGTTGATGTGTTTCTGTAATTTGCAGACATCCCAAGTCTCCCGGAAGTTCCGGGAGTCTCCCGGAAAATTATAGTGGCTCCCTGATGCCCGCACGTCAGATAAAATATTCCAGATTTTAGACAATGTGAGGTTTTTTTTTGTTTGTTTTGTTTTTGTTTTGGACTGTGCAGAGCGTACACGCAAGATAATAACTCTTGTATCATGCACGGACTACTGCAAACGGAATGACTTTGCGCTTGTGGGGCGTGTGTGTGTTTAAGTGAGCGCTGGCCAGAGAACGCGCTGATTGGTTACACTCAGCAACACTAGCCAATCAGCTTTCAGTGTGGGCGGGCTTCAATTTACTTTCTCAGAAGTTATAATTTAGTGCAGCGAGATGGCAGAATCTAAAAAACGTAAATATAAAACTCATTTTACGACAGAAGAATATTTTATATTCTTTTATATATATATATATATATATATATATATATATATATATATATATATATATATATATATATATATATATATATATATATAAATGTCTGGTTTACATTTATGGTCGGTATCTTCAGTTCTAAAGTTTTTTATTAGTAAGATAAATCCTGTTTTAATAGAGGAGAAAGGAGCATATGACCAGCTGAATGCTTTTTCCCTGTTTGAGATGTTGTGAGATTGGGCAACTCTGGTATAACCCATGACATTGAGAACACTAAAGCTCCTGAAACGTCCTGACAAGTTTCCTTCCCCAACACTTTTTGTCTAAAATGTGCAGATTCTTAAATGCTCTTGATTGCTGTTTGTTTTGACAGGAGTGCACCAACCGCTGCTGTAACGCCTCCACCTGTGCATTGAGTGAGGGCTCACAGTGTGCAGAGGGAGAGTGCTGTGAGGACTGCAAGGTCAGTACCACTTGATTACATTCAGTCTTATGAAAAGCAGTGTTCGCAAGCATTGTACCTGATGAACTCAACCAAAAACTATGTAAATGTATGTATATATATATATATATATATATATATATATATATATATATATATATATATATATATATATATATATATATATATATATAAAATATACTTGAATTTTATCGCTTGTCGCTGCATGACTTTTAACACACACACACACACACACACACACACCTTTTATTGTTTTGTTTTATTGATTTTATTGATTTTATTTGTATGGGTCTGTTTTACTCTTTTATTTATTTGTTTTTACTCAGTTTGTTTTTATTATGTTTTAATTGTATTAAATTGTAGATTTTTTTATTATTATTTTTCTATGTGCAGCACTTTGGAAACAGTCTTTATTTATAAAATGTGCTGTATAAATAAAGTGGATTGGATTGGAACATATTATGGTAAAGATACATTTCTGTGGAGAAGCTGCCTGACTTGTGTTGTGTGTGTCTGTGTGTGTCTGTGTGTGTCTGTGTGTGTGTGTGTGTGTGTGTGTGTGTCTGTGTCTGTGTGTGTGTGTGTGAGATGTTGGGGCGCTCTCGTGAGTGCCGCTCTCAGCAGGATGAGTGTGACCTGGCTGAATACTGTGATGGAGTAAGCGCACTCTGTCCAGAGGACGTGTTCAGCGTAAACGGTGTGCCCTGTGACAACGCAAAGGGATTCTGCTACAATGGAGAGTGTCCCCAGAGACAGAGCCAGTGCATGAAGATGTACGGGCCAGGTGAGGGTGCTATTGCTCTGTACACGCTATTGCACACAGGGCCTGGCCAGCCAAAACCACATGCCTTTACAATACTTTTACAGGCCATGACTCATTTCTCTTTCCTCACTTCCTTCCCCTTGATTCCTCTCCTCGATTCTGCAGGAAATAGGTCAGGAAGTCTCACCCACAGAGGAGACACTGGCCGTTTCCCAATTCAGCGACGGCACGCTTGTGAGTGTGCACTCGGGCTGTCGTCGAGACGGCGCACACTCGCTCTGTCCTTAGTGCACTACGTTTCTCACATGGGCGTCTGCGAAATGGAACAGGTCCCGCCTCAGCTCAATGAGCCCGGTGGTCTGCTCCTTGTTCCCTAAAGACAAAAATATTATACTATTGCGACTAGTAATACTTGGAATTGGGACATGGCCAATGTTCCCCCTAATTTTTAATGTGTCTGAGCAAACACACTAACTCCACATCCGAAATGAACCCCCCCGCGCACAGCTCGCACTTTGCAGATATAAAAAAATGACCCCGCGGCTGAATAAAAAGCTCTTTCATCCCTGATTTACAGTGCGCTGCACAAGTTTTCTTGTGCGCTGAGAAGTAAGCAGCTTAGAGTAAACGCTGGACATGGCGACACTGTATAATATCCAGCATTACAACAGCAAAGGAAATATAGAAGTGTAAGGGGAAAAGCATGTGAACGGTAATACAGGTGCCGTGAACTGTCGTTACGGCTACCGTCACACATGTTTAGCGTAGTTTATGAAGAGTTTCATGTAGCATAGTTGTAGGTGAGGTGAACCAGTACGTATATTTTATAGTGACGTCGCAACTCTCACTTGTGGATGTCGCTGGCGAGTCGGTCTTTGTAGTCATATATCCTCCCGCGCTGTGCATGCTGGGGCTTTTAAGTGTGCGAAGCGTGCATGTTTGCACGCTTGTGCCACGCCCCGATTTCCATGGAAACAACGGCACCGTTCAGGCCTCGTCTCGACGGTGCAGGGGGAAAAAAATGAATGGAACGGCGCTTGTCGCTCCGGATATGACGCATATCCCGTTCCAAGGACGCTCACAAGTGTGCCGTCGGTGAATTGGGAAACGGCCACAGCGAGGAGAGAGGATCTAAACTCCTCACTGAGACTAAAAAAGTTTGATTCTTTTATCTGATGTCTGCTCCTGAAGCCTTCCTCAGGTTTACTCCTTCCTTCCATGGTTTTCTTTGGGACACCACTTAATATGATACATTTGATTGACAGCTGAAAAATGGAGGATTGAGGAGTGAATTGAGACACAGCCACAATGACGTATCAGCCTGGTAAAATGTACTGTCTCCTCCATTTCCTTAAGCCTGAAAAATATGTGGTCTGATATAACAGCAGCTTAAAAATAAGAAAAGGAGAGAAGCAGAATCGAAAAGCAACGCACTAAACTCTAGAGTGTGTATAGCAGTGGACTGAGGGAGTGTGGCATCATAGCGTTCTGTTGTAGCCAAATGAGGCCAATCGAGGGGAGTAGTTATAGAGATTAATCTGTAATCAGGGCCTATGTTTTGAAATCCGTGTGTGCAACCAAAAAGCCAATCTGGAGCGAGGTTGTTGAAAGTCTGGCTGTCACTTAGCAATGAGGCTAAATAGTAATAGAAGTCAATTGAAACTAGGGATGTCTCCAAATGTCCACACTGTTCCCTACTTAGGGCACTCTATAGGAGTCACGCCATTTTCAGGGGTGGCTGAATGTCCTGTTGGTGAAAAAGTAGTGCAGTAAAAATTTCCCACAATGCACCTGGAAAAGGAGTGGACATCGGTGGTGACTAGAACGGTCAATATAGACCACAAGGCATTGCGAGAGTCAGGAAAACAATGGCATACAGCAACAGGTGTTTAACTGGACACAACACGATTGAATGAAGCAGATAAAAGCGCTGGTTTATGGCTCTGATCCTGATTATGAATACAACACTCCCAAATATCCCATTATGCTGTAAAAGTGATAGCATTAGCCACATCTCAGATAAAAAGCAAATAGTCCAGTCCATTTCCATGAAATCCAGCAAGACAAAAACTCGTATGATTATTATTAGTCCCAAAACACTTGTTTGTCAGTCTGATCTGATCATTATTTATGACAGAAATCAAGCTTTATCAGTTTACATTTAGACTTTTTTTCACCCAGACACCAGAGTCGCGTGACCCGACTGTAGTGAGCTGTGTGTCCGAATCGCTCTGTGAGTGAGTGCACTGTAGAGGGCGCTAAAGAGTATGGGCCAATCTCATGAATGAGGGGCTAGGGGGACATTTGGACACAGCTCAGAAATGCCCTTAAACATTCCAACAAGCATTTGACGGTCCCTCCACCAGAAAAGTGCACCTTTAAGTTAGCTCTTGATTAGAGAATATTAGAGAGTAGATGTCTTCTTCAGGGCTGTGATTGGACCATTCTAGTATCGGATATTTCCATTGGTCACCCCAGTCTGAGCATGTTTATGTGTGTATGTTGCAGACGCCATAGAGGGTGGAGCCCAGTGCTTTCAAATCAACACATTGGGATTGTACTACGGATACTGCAAACGACCTTCAAATACCCTGTATATCGCCTGTCCGCAACAGTGAGTCCAAAGCACGTGGCATTGTATATTTCATTAGCTAGGACCATGCCATCAACATAATGCAGTGAAGATATTAATTAGTGAATGATAGGGGATGTCTGGGTGAATAGGCGATGATGGCTGGGTTGAGACAATGGGTGGGGGCTCCGTCTCAATCTTCGATTGGCCCAGCGGAACGGGACCCCCAAAAGTTTTAGAAAGAGCATAAAGTGGAATGGGTCTGGAGGAGATCGTTGAGGTCGTGGCAAACGTACACAAGGTAGGTGCTGGAGGCCCGACGACCAAGGGTTCGAATTTTCCGGTCGAGTACATTTGCCCTGGCCGTGGACGTAGTGGCGCCAATGTGAAATAAATGAATGGAGAACGGATGGGGTGTTATGCCAGAAGAGGTCAGTGAAAGGCGAGAGGTCGCCAGAGCACAGAGTGAGTGCAACGGTAGAGAAAGTCCGAAGTAAATGGTAGGTGTTTAGGAGGAAGGCGAGGTTCAGTTTTTGCAGCCCTTTAATCAGCACAGAAACATGAGATTTAGCCATAGTTTCGAGTAGATGAGGACGCCAGTGCGCATGCGCAGAGTGTGCTCTCAGCTCCCGGGACCCAAACATGGAACGCGTAGCTGTAAACTATGGATAAATCTCAGATTACAGGCCACTTTTGATTCAAACGAAATTGTAGACTAAAGACATCGAGCTTCTATGATTTGAAAAGTGCTAAAGTTTGTGTTATTTGGAGCCCGCACGGGGCATATTACATGCTCGGGGAATGCCCCGAGCTATGGCTATAAGTCGCGCTAGGCTAACGGCGTTAGCCTAATGCTAATCTAAAACATCTCCGGAAATGCTCCATATAACACCAAAGTGATATGGGTGAGTCAAACAACTTGATTTATTACCGAAATAAGGCTCAAATTGTAAAAAATGTTACTTTTCCTTTAAAGTGTTAGCAATGGTTTTCTTAGTTACTGCGGTCTGATTTCTCAATGTTCTCATGGTCATTGAAACCCCACGAGGTGAGATCTTGTGTGGAGCCCCAGACCGAGGTCGTTTGATGGTCATTTTGTATTTCTTAAATTTTCGAACAATTTCACCAGCCGTTGTCTCCTTAACACCAGCTTCTTGCTTAAGGTTTTGTAGCCTATTCCAGGTCTACAATCTTGTCCCTGACATGCTTTGACAGCTCTTTGGTCTTTCCCATGTTGAAGAGTTTGGAGTCTGATTGACTGATTCTGTGGACAGGAGTCTTTTATACTAAGGTGACTAGTTAAAACAGGAATCTAATTCAGGTGATGAGTTGATTAGGAGTGGCTAACTGGTCTGTGGGAGCAGAACTCTTAATGGTTGGCAGGGGATCAAATACTTATTTCATGCAATGAAATGCAAATCAATTAATATAGTTTTTATAATGTGATTTTCTTGATTTTCTTTTTGATATTCTTTTGATATTCTATCTCTCAATGTTAAAATTATAGACTGTTCATTTATTTGTCAGTGGGCAAACCTACAAAATCAGCAACAATATTACTTATTTCCTCCACTGTACAAGAAAACAGATAAACAATATACACAAAGATTACAAGACAGAGAGGTAGCTATGTTTTATTATGGATATTGTTATCAAAATAATAAAATAAATTTGGAGAGTATGATGTCATCACATTCTAGAATCTGAAAACTACCAATTAACTACCAGCATTTACCATTGGAATTCTCCCTGACCGTGGCATAAAACCTACAATAATCCCCACGTTTGTGTTTATCTTTCACAGAGACATATACTGTGGGAAGCTCTTCTGCCATGGTGGAACTGAATACTCGATCTACGGAGGATATCTAAAAGTCGGCGACTGTAAAGCTGCAAACTTCGCAGACTTCACCAAAGATTACGGGCAAGTCGAGACTGGGACAAAATGTGCAACAGAAAAGGTGAGAAAATAGTAAAATTTGCAGTACTAGTAGTACTAGTACTTAGTCTGTGATCTGGTTTTAGAAAGTACTGCAATCACTGAAAACGAGCTTGTTCCTTAATGGTGCACTGTGTAACTTTTCTAGCAAAGGGTCCAGCAACTGCTTTTGACCATGGAGATGTTATTGCTTTGTCTGGAATGTTTCACAGTATGGTGTTAAACCTTTCCATCTTCATGGAGAACAAACCAGACCAAGGCGGCTCCGCTCACAGTCAGAATGTCTGTGAGCAGCTCCACAGCACTGAGTGCGTGGACATGGTAGGATCGGATCAGGATTGGATTGGATTTTTCTCGTTACTCAGCGGGTGGTCTGTCGTCCAATCCGTGTGCACATGAAGCACACAAAATCGGATTCAGGTCAGCGACCTGGCCGGCTTCGCAACGCTATGTGGCGCTGTAGTCCAACTACTTTCGGGTGATGACTACTCAAAAACACAACACAAGTATCTTACGTGCGTGGAGTTTGATGGAGCAGCATTTTGTGTACGTGTTGTGCATTATGCAGATTTTGGTTGTTCATATGAACGAAAAAACAGCGTTTTTGGTTTCGTTAATACGACACGAACCATGTCGTCGGTGTTTGATATTACAAGCAATCGAGGACAACGAAAATTACGAGGATTGGGACCGTTTGGGCGCTTTTACCGCACACCAATGCTACTGGAGCAGCACATGTACAATACATTTGTTTTAAAGAAGAGATTAAAGATCCCATGACATGGTACTTCTTGATGCTTTTATATGGCGCCTTAATGGTTCCCTAATACTGTAAATGAATCTTTCTCCAAAATCAAGACTCAGTGCATGAAAGAGCCTCATGAACACAGTCCTATTCATAACTATGTCTCTGAAATGCTTTATTCTGGGTGTTGTTGCTTGAATGCAAATGAGGAGGACAGAGACAGGCCAGTGCAGTGGGTGGGGGTGTGGCCAAATACACAACTGTTTCCTGGATTAGTGTTGCGCTGTCACCCACTTCTGCGTTTAAACATGGAGAAAGACATGACACGCTTTCCATTAAAAAAACACATTTCCACCGTCTCAACCGTCTGGTAAAAAGTTGTGAAATTTTGCATGCACATTACAGCCAGTCCCCTCATTACCCACAGCAATTTATAGCCCCCCACCCCCAGGTAGGGGGTCTGCATGCACTTTCTGTTCAAACTTTCTTTTGCACTAAACTCCCTGGAGCTAATGTGGCAAGTGAATTTCTCCTGTGTGAGATCAATAAAGTCTTATCTTATCTTATCTTTTCTAGGTATTTTTGAGCTATAAAACCACCTGTAATTGAATAAATGTAAAGTAGAGCTGTTTAATGTCATACTGTGGAACATTCCTGGCAGAGGAATGACATCTCCATAGAATGAAGTAGGTGAGGGACCCCAAACAAAAAGTTACACAGTGCACCTTTAACCTGTAGATAAAGGACACATACAAGTTCTCATTGTCAGTGCAGGTGCTTGGGTTTAGGTAGAGTTTCAGTTTTAGTCATAGAAACTGGCAACCAAAATAAATCAGCCCACTCTTCTACCAAATCACCAAAACACTCAATTATAGCATCAATGAATTATAATAAAGCAGTATTACAACTGTTATCAGAAAAATATGTATTTGATTCAGATATGTCTTCCTTATATCTGGGGACATAGTTAGGTCCTGTTTATGAAATTGAAAATGCAAATTCTACATATACTATACCTTTAAGAAGAGCCTTGCCCATGGACACAATGGCAGTATATATTGGTGACTCTTTTTTACTACAGTCCCAATAGATGAAGTTATTACCTTTTTTTGCCACTAAACGTTGTATATGGTGTTTTAATATCATTATCTCCTGTTCCTTTTTGTCAATTTTAGTATAAACGTGGTACATTTGCAGCTTTGTGGTTAAAAAAGTTTAAAAATGGGTGTGTCCTGGCTCCAGTGGCCAGTGCAGTTTCAGGTATTAAGTGACATCACTCAAGACTGCCCTGATTACAGCCATACAAGCATTTCTGGCACCAGCCACATCTCATTTCTCTTTTCTCGCTTCCTTCTCCTCGATCCTACATTTTTCAGCTGTCAATCAAATGTCTCAGTATTCAGTGGTGTCCCAAAGAAAACCACAGAATGAAGGAGTAAGCATGGTGGAGGCTTCAGGAGCAGACATCAGATAAAACAGTGGTTCTCAATTTAAAAAATTTCACACACCCCTCTCTGCGCGCGACTATAAATAGTATTATTTGTCTAGAAAATTGTTATTAGTACACCTCTGCATAACATTGTATCCTTTTATTAACATTAAAGATCCCATGACATGGTACTTCTTGATGCTTTTATATGGCGCCTTAATGGTTCCCTAATACTGTAAATGAATCCTTCTTCAAAATCAACACTCAGTGCATGAGAAAGACACAGTCTACACAGTCAGAGTCAGAATATCTCTCTCTGAACGACTCATTCTGGGCCTTGTTGCTTGAATGCAAATGAGAAGGACACAGATAGGTTAGAGGAGCGGGTGGGGGGGGGGCAAATGCGCCCCTGTTTCGCTGCGCTGTGCGCTGTCTCCCACTTCCGCGTTTTAAGCTTGGGGGAAGAAAGGAGAGGAATTTCAATGAAAAAAACACATTTTCACAGAAAATAAAATTAAACCACTGCTGTTTCAGAGGTCCAGAGGGTCGGGTAAAGGACTTCCGAGCCTAGAAACACTCGCATGTGCCTCCAGGCAAATAAAAAAACGCATTTTGCATTGCGTAGCTCCTTCGCTGTCCAAACTCTCTGGGCGTGATTTCCAGAGACAGGGGGTGGACATCCAGACGGTGGTGGAACTGCATTTGCATTTCTTTTTTCGACGTAACATAGTTGCCTTGTTCAGAATCGCCCGTTTGAGCTGTGTTTTTTTCTAACGCAGAAAAGGACCGCAAATGCTCAGTTTAGACATTTCGCAACATTTAGCCATGGGGGGGGGGGCCTAAACAGGGTAGGGGAGCTCACATTAATGTTCAAAAACCTCAGAAAGTGAAAATTTCATGCCATGGGACCTTTAAAAACAAAAAAGAAAGAAAGAAACTTCCAACAAAGACTGCACTGTCTTTTTGCACTGAGGACTCAAATATTAATCTGTTTTTAATGCACCTTTGAGCACATTTGTTTACGTTTTACAGAAACGAAACTTAAAAGTACATGGTCCATTTGCGTAAACTAAAAGCACTGAATAAAAAAAAAAAAGCTCTGTCCTTGTGCCGCTGATGCGTCAGCTTCTGTCGGACTAAAGAACACGACTCAATGGAATATACGTGCTTTTTCTGTGACAGAGGATGTTCTGCTGATGGTGAGTCTGTTCTGTGCATATATATCGCATATTTAAAGGAGAATTAGCGTTTTTTACAATCTGAGCTTTATTTCGGTACTAAAACCAGTTGTTTTACTCACCCATAGCACTTTGGTGTCATTTGGAGCAGTTTTCTAGATGTTGTGGTGTAGCGGTATCTGTGAACATGAGTGCTCGGGGCATATGTTTGCGCAAACTTTAGCACTTTTCAAATCACAGAAGATTGCTGTGTCAGCGTACACTTTAAGTGGAGTCAAAAGCGGCCTGAAACCCGATATCCCACTCGAGATAGCAAAGGCATTCTTCCTCTGTGGCCATCGACAAACAATGTCCACATAAACACCACAAGGTACTGTCTTTTCGTAGACGGGCTGTTGGTCGCTGTTCTCTTGTGTGCTGCTCCTCAGTCTCCGCTTCCTTCTAATATCTCTTCCTCCATATACTCAAAACGATAGGGACAGCCATCCTACTCAAATAAGTCCTCTTCAATCTTAAAGTCCGAATCTTCAACCATGTCTCGCAACAGAAAAGTTCAGAGCGGTGTTAGCTTCTTTCGGACAGCTGAGACTTCACGCATGTGCGCTGTCCTCTATGATGACGTCATCAGATGAACTATAGCTGGATATCGGGTTTCAGGCCGCTTTTGACTCCACTTAAAGTGTACGCTGGCACAGCGATCTTCTGTGATTTGAAAAGTGCTAAAGTTTGTGTTATTTGGAGACCGCAAACATTTGCCCCGAGAACTCATGTTCATGGATACCGCTACACCACAACATCTAGGAAACTGCTCCAAATGACACCAAAGTGCTATGGGTGAGTAAAACAACTTGTTTTATTACCGAAATAAGGCTCAGATTGTAAAAAACGTTCATTCTCCTTTAAGGTTGCCAACCCCTGCCCCAGAGCAGCAATGAGAGCGCCACTGCCAACTACTGTTGTTTATGTGCAATTACACTTAGTTCTAGTACAGTACTGCAAAAAAGCTTGTTTCCCAGGGTCACATGCACCTTGGCATCACACCGCGCCCCCCCCCCAGGGGGGTCCGCCCCACTATTTGAGAAGCACTGAGATAAAAGAATCAAATTTTATTGGTTTGGAGTTGATGGCCATGTTTCATTTCTATTTCCTCGCCTCCTTCTCCTTGATTGCTCTTTGATTATTTTCTCTGATGTCTGCTCCTGAAGCCTCCCTCATGTTTACTCCTTCCTTACATGGTTTTCTTTGGGACACCTCTTACTATGACACATTTGATTGACAGCTGAAAAATGGATGATCGAGGGGAGGAATCAAGGAGAAAGAAGCAAGGAAAGAGAAATGAGACACAGCCACTCTTCTTTATACCTCCTCTCTCCTCACGCTTTCTTTAGTCCTCCAGGTACTGTCCAGTTTAGCAGCTCAATTTATATAGGTTTTAGGTGAAGTTTAGGTGTTAATTCCCACTTTAAATGAACAAATACCAAAGTATCATGTTTTGTGGCGGCACGGTGGCTGAGTGGCTCGCACTCATGCTTTACAGCAAGAAGGTTCCAGGTTTGATCCCCAGGTCGCCCAGGTCTTTCTGTGTGTGTTCTGTGTGGCGTTTGCATGCATGGTCTGGGTTCGATCCCCGGGTCGCCTGAGCCTTTCTGTATGGAGTTTGCATGTTCTCCCCAAGTCTGGATTGGGTTTCCTCCGGGTACTCCGGTTTCCCCCATCAACCCAAAACATGCTCTAGGTAAAATCCTCCATCTTAGGTCCTGACAAAGCCGAGCAATAAGATCATGGAGATGGGTCCCCGGGCGCCTGAAAGACGAGCTGCCCACTGCTCCTGAAGGATGGGTCAAATGCAGAGAAATAATTTCCCTACGGGGATGAATAAAGTCTGTCTTCTTATTATTATTTATTTTAAAGGTGTGCATTCAAAACCAGTGTGTGGACCTGGAGACAGCCTACAAGACAGCCGATTGTTCAGCCAAGTGCCCAGGCCGCTCAGTCAGTGCTTTTAAATACACCACTCCTTTAACATTTCTTTTAGAATTCTTTCACTTGTAAACTCTATTATAATAATGTGTGTGTTTCAGGTGTGTAACCACCGGGGGGAGTGCCAGTGTGAACCGGGATGGATGCCTCCCTACTGTGACATAGAAGACAAGGAGTACAGCTCTGTCACTGTCCAGAATCTCAGTCCTGGTTGGTCCAAAATTAGGATTTTTTCCAGTTATACAGAAGCCCTGAGCGGCGAGTGGAAAAAAAAAAACAAAAAACATCTGGGCATCATTTGGGTTTGATGATTTGTTTGATGATTTGATGATTTTCTTTTTCTTACAATATACTTTTTTTTTTTTTTTTTTTTTTATAAAAACGTGTTTAAAAAAAAAAAAAAGCAGATCCACCAACAGGAAATAAAAAAAAAAAAATATATATATATATATATATATATATATATATATATATATATTAAAAATGGAGCCCAAATGATGCTTCCATTTTTTATTTTTCATTTGCAGCTCAGGATTTCCAAAGATTTACTTTAGGATGTTATTTTTATGGTTATTGACAGTGAATCATCTTCATCTACCCCTCTCTTCTGCATCCTCTGACCCTCTACATCTCCATCCATACACTGGCACTCACATTTATTTATTTTTCTTCTTGTTCTTCTCTTCCAGGTGCAATTGCTGGCATCTCTATAGCTGTGATCTTAGGAGTGTCTTGTATCATCGCTGGGCTCATTTTCTTTTTGAAGAAAAACTCTGGCTCTGGCTCTGGATAACCAACATGACATCATATTTTACTGATATTAAAGGAAAAGTAACGTATTTTTTTAACAAACTGAGCCTTCTTTCAGCAATAAAACAAGTAGTTTTACTCACCCATAGCACTTTTGTGTCAATTGGAGCAGTATCGTAGAACTTATGTTGAGCCGTTCTGTTCTACTTGTGATCCCGTATCCGTTAGCGTGAGTGCTCGGGGCACTGCTTTGCGGTCTCCAAATAACAAAATTTAGCACTTTTCAAATCACAGAAGATCGCTGTGTCAGCGTAGACTTTTAGTAGATTCCAAAACGGCCTGAAACCCGATATCGCAACAGAAAAGTAAAGTTCAGAGCGGTGGTAGCTTCTTTCGGACTAGCGGTGTTTACAAAACAGCTGAGTTCACGCATGCGCACTGTCCTCTCTGATGACGTCATCAAATGAAACTATAGCTGGATATCGGGTTTCAGGCCGTTTTGGAATCCACTAAAAGTCTACCCTGACACAGCGATCTTCTGTGATTTGAAAAGTGCTAAAGTTTGTGTTATTTGGAGAGCGCAAAGTAATGCCCCGAGCACCATGTTAACGGATACGGGATCATTAGTAGAACAGGACGGCTACAACATAACTTCTGCGATACTGCTCCAATTGACACCAAAGTGCTATGGGTGAGTAAAACTTGTTTTATTGCCAAAAAAGGCTCAGATTGTAAAAAAAAAAACGTTACTTTTCCTTTAACTATGCCTAGTTTCCTTGGACATTGTATTGTTTTGCATATAATATTCCACATACCTTGCGTTTACTCAGTTAGTAGCAGTAGTCATAGTATTTTTTTTGTATTTCAGCTGCATTGGCAAAGAAAGTACTTTACTACCAGTAACAGAAGTACTTGATATTATGAAACTGTGATTTTTTTATTTTTGGAAGATTTTTTTGTATTTTCTTGACAGAAGCCATCCTCTCAACAAAAGATCTGACAGTGCCATCTCCTGGACAACACTCGAAACTGCACCTTATTGGACAAAGCTCTATTTTTTTTAAATTCTATTCTTGTTATTCTTTTTTATTGCAATAATCTTCTTAAAACAGAACAATCCAATATGAACTCATTGAATGTCACGTTTTAAATTTGAGGATGCAACAAAAATAAAAGGTGCACCAATCAGGCGGCATCAATCTTGCATTTATTCTATTACAGGAGTTTTTGCTGCTTAAAAACCCTGAAAAACATCTCACCACAGATATGACCTGTAACTTGACCTAGAGGCATCACCTGCTTGTCTCCATGGCAATAAAGACCCTCTTTAAAGGACCGGTATGTAAGATTTAATATCAGCAAACTGTGTTCCCAATTATGAGGTAAAATGTTCAAATCAAATATAGCTTTACTGATAACAATTGCAATACTGATTTATTCGTTTTTAAAAAACATTAGACATGATGGACAAGTTGTTTATGTTATAATTTGGTGTGGTTGTTGTTGTTTTCTCATGCAAATTTATTCCTGCAGAAAGAGCCTCTCATTTTGGGTTGCCAGTTAACACAATCTGACCAGAAAGAACTCACTTAGACTCTCAAATAAAATGATTAAATTAGTCACAAGCTCATTAGCATTATCCCACAGTTTTTCAGTTAGTCACTCTCACCTTTTGGATGCTCATAGTTCATTACACAATTATCAATACACAGAAAATGACAAAAATGTCCTCTATATAACACTGCAATTCAGGTTCAGTTGAGTGTAGTGCCTTTTTATTTTTATCTTAAAGATCCCATGACATGGTACTTCTTGATGCTTTTATATGGCTCCTTAATGGTTCCCTAATACTGTAAATGAATCCTTCTTCAAAATCAACTCTCAGTGCATGAGAAAGAGATAAGATGAGAAAGAGTCATAAATGTCACTCTGGAACACTCCATTATGGGCGTTGTTGCTTGAATGCAAATGAGGAGGACAGAGATGGCCTATAGTAGCGGGTGGGGGCGTGGCCAAACTCTCCACTCTTTCCTTTTCAGCTGTGCCCTGTGCGCGCTGACCCACTTCCGTGTTTTTGCGCGGAGGGAGAGATGAGAAGCGTTCCATTGAAAAATAAACACATTTCCACAGAAAATAAAATTAAACCACTGCTGTTTCAGATATCCACAGGCTCAGATAAAGGACTGAGCCTAGAAACACTCGCAAGTTCCTCCAGGCAAATAAAAACGCATTTCGCATTGCGTAGCTCCTCCGCAGTCCAAACTCTCTGGGCGTGACTTACAGAGACGCTGAGTACAGACAGACGGGGGTGGAACTGCATTTGCCTTTCTTTTTTTCGAGCTGACGTCAATAAGTTTCCTTGTTCAAAATCGCCCGTTTGAGCTCTGATTTTTTTTAACGCAGAAAAGGATCGCAAAAGCTCAGTTTAGACATTTCGCAACTTTTAACCATGGGGGGGGGCTAAACAGGGTAGGGGAGCTCACATTAACGTTCAAAAACCTCAGAAAGTGAAAATTTCATGCCATGGGACCTTTAAAGCTGCACCCTTGTAACTTTTAGGGAGGGGGACCGCAACCTGTTTGTCTCCAGGAAGAGTTAATGTTTTGGTTTAAATTGTTCACCGTCTGGTATTAAACTATTCTGTCTTGCAATTATTCAACTGCAGGTGTTATTTATTGTTCAAAAATATCTTTAAAAACGTCCATTCGCCATAAATTTAACCTGAAATTTGGTTTGGCTCCGTGGAGATTCACAAATTTATGGCCATACAGTGTCACATTAAAGACACATCTCTATAAAACAAGCAGATGATGGACCCACCATCAGATTAGTAATACAGTGGTACCTCACCTTACGAAAGACCCAACAAACGAAAATTTCAAGTTACGAAACGCCTTCACGGTAAATTTTTGTCTCTAGATACGAAAGAAAATTCAAGTAACGAAACGCGAAATCTCAAAAATTCAAATAATGCGCTCAGCCACACACATTATACGCTTTTCTCAGACTGGATTTAAACTTTTCTCACATTTGTCTCTCGTTTAAACACTCAAACTTTCATAGATTTTCAACAAAATTATTAATAATGAAGCGTGTGGGGGGAAGGAGGAGGGAGGAGAAAACTGCACTCTGACACGTGTGATAGCGCAGCATGACCCGGCGCGGAGCTGCCAGCAGGTCTAGACCTGGACTAAACCAGGACTGGACCAGGACTAAACCAGGACTAAACCAGGACTAAACCAGGACTAAACCAGGACTAAACCAGGACTAGACCAGGACTAGACCAGGTGGATTAAAGCGCCGCACGTGGGTCTATTTCCTGGTTTCGTTTCGAGTCACGGCTGAGGCGAGCAGCGAGGGGGACCGCACGCAGTCTGAGCGCATGAACGAACGCATGCAAGAGCCGCGGTGGTCTAGACCAGGTCTAGAGAAGGTCTAGAGGAGGTCTAGAGGAGGCACGGTTTGAGCACAGGTCTCGTTCATGCGCTCAGACTGCGTGCGGTCCCCCTCGCTGCTCGCCTCAACCGTGACTCGAAACGAAACCAGGAAATAGACCCACGCGCGGCGCTTTAATCCACCTGGTCTAGTCCTGGTTTAGTCCAGGTTTAGTCCTGGGTCTACAGTCTCTACGCAGAACACAATGTTACACGAACGAATCAGGCTTTTTCCATTGAAATAGCTACTCAACTTACGAAAAATTCACGTTACAAAACCACTTCTGGAACGAATTAATTTCGTAAGGTGAGGTACCACTGTAGTTACATAGTGCACCTTTAAGAGTGTAGATTATATACACAGTTCCTTTAAAATGTTTGTGTGTAAAATCCCTCAGCTGTCCGGGTAGAATCCAAAGCAATGTGTTCTACTCCATTCAGTGTAGTGAAGACTGCAGTGAGCGCTACACTGGAGAAATTAAACAGCCACTTCATAAGAGGATGTACCAACACAGACGAGAGAGCGACACAGGACACCAGTGTGCTGTACATCTCCATCTCCGAAGCCACTAACCATTCCTGTGAGGATAGTGAGGTACAGATCTTACCCTGAGAAAAGAATTGGTTTGATTTAAAGATTTAAAGAGACTATTTTTGTTATGAAAGACAATCCATCCTTGAACAGAAATAGAGGCCTCCATTCTCAGACCTAAATCAAAACAAAACAAAACAAAAAACAGGGATAGCCGGGTTAGGTTCAGAGGTGTCATCAGGGGTGTGAATGATTAGAATAATTATGACTTCGACACAGTCCTCACTTAGTGCAGTTCAATAGACATAGCTAACAAACTATAAACAAGTAGGTGTGTTAGTGTCAGATCAGTTTCAGTGTGCTTAGCTCCTCCCTTCAGGCAGATTTAAAGGAAAAGTAACATTTTTTTTTTTACAATTTGAGCCTTATTTCGGTAATAAAACAAGCTGTTTTACTCACCCATATCACTTTGGTGTCATATGGAGCATTTCCGGAGATGTTTTAGATTAGCGTTAGGCTAACGCCGTTAGGCTAACGCCGTTAGCCTAGCACGACTTATAGCCATAGCTCGGGGCATTCCCCGAGCATGTAATATGCCCCGTGCGGGCTCCAAATAACACAAACTTTAGCACTTTTCAAATCATAGAAGCTCGATGTCTTACTCTACGATTTCGTTTGAATCAAAAGTGGCCTGTAGTCCGAGATTTATCCATAGTTTACAGCTTTGCGTTCCATGTTTGGGTCCCGGGAGCTGAGAGCACAGTCCGCACATGCGCACTGGCGTCCTCATCTACTCGAAACTATGGCTAAATCTCAGATTACAGGCCACTTTTGACCAACAAAATCGTAGACTAAAGACATCGAGCTTCTATGATTTGAAAAGTGCTAAAGTTTGTGTTATTTGGAGCCCGCACGGGGCATATTACATGCTCGGGGAATGCCCCGAGCTATGGCTATAAGTCGTTAACTAACAGTTAGGCTAACAGCGTTAGCCTAACGCTAATCTAAAACATCTCCGGAAATGCTCCATATGACACCAAAGTGCTATGGGTGAGTAAAACAACTTGTTTTATTACCGAAATAAGGCTCAGATTGTAAAAAAACGTTACTTTTCCTTTAAGGCACTGTCCACCAACGTCTAACCAGAACTGAAGAAGCAGCTTGAGAAGCTGCAAAACAAGCTTGATCAAAAAAAGTACATCTCCTTTACCTTTGTTTAATTCTGAAGTTTTACTAAATTGTCAAATTTCTCAAATCACATAAGTCAAAGGTCACTGAATAAATAAATGAAATAATATAACACAGTTGGTTAAAACACTGTAATTAATTTTATTCTTTCAAGTGATACATCTAAAAGAGCTCATGGCGTAGCATGACAAAATACAGTTTACAGATCAACCCTTTGCACAACTAAAAACAGATCAATAGAACTTCATACATTCTTAAAAATATGTTCATCTGACCTAAAGGAGGCCAGAGCACTGTATGGAGGACCCAGAAAAGCCAGACCTTAGAAACAGAAAGTAGACCACAAATATTTCATATCATTTCTATAAAAAATCAGGGCAAAGTCAAGCAAAAGTTTTAAATTAGATGTATGAAATAATGAAAGCAGATCTCCAGTTTCAGTCAGGTTTGATATTGGTTGGTAGATCTGTGGATTTTGAATGCCTTACTCAAATTTTTGTTCCGCTAAAAAACGTTGATGATAAAATGTTGACGGTGCAGTGTAACTTACCTGGTGGAGGGTCTGACACATGCTTCGTTTCATTGCTCTGCTTGGAATGTTCCACAGTATGACATTAAACCTCTCTACCCTACATTTATTCCATTACAGGTGGATTTATAGCAAAAATAAGTATTGCGACTGTGAGTGGAGTTGTCTTTCCACAGATCTGACCTGTAACTTGATCTGGTTTGGTCTCCATGAAGATAGAAAGGTTTAAGCCCATACTGTAAAATATTCCAGACAAAGCATTGGAGAAAAGCATTTGACGGGCTCTCCACCAGAAATGTTAATGCACCTTTAAGTAGTTCATAAAACAAATAAAAATAAATAAAAATCTGTGTCCCATCATTTAAATTATTCCAAATAAATGTCTTGGAGCTTTAAACCAAGTTGTAATCTCCTATCTTTCCCTCACGAATACACACCTGGAGTCTGGAATCACACATATTTGAGTAATCCTGAATATATATTCCATGTCCAGAGTTTGAAATGCTTAATTGCACTGAGTGATGTCATTAGGGGTGTTCCTCTGTATTGTACCATTTTCTGATCCATGGTATAATCAAAAACAGGATTACCAGGATTACTCTTTTTGCCTAATATTTTAAAGTGCATGTGACAGATTTTCATGTTTTTTGTACAGTGGTACCTCACCTTACGAAATTAATTCGTTCCAGAAGTGGTTTTGTAACGTGAATTTTTCGTAAGTTGAGTAGCTATTTCAATGGAAAAAGCCTGATTCGTTCCAAGGCCCCGATCCAAGTTTTTTTTTAACATTGTGTTCTGCGTAGAGACTGTAGACCCAGGACTAAACGTGGACTATACCAGGTCTAGACCAAGGTCTAAACCTGGACTAAACCTGGACTAAACCAGGACTAGACCAGGTGGATTAAAGCGCCACGTGCGGGTCTATTTCCTGGTTTCGTTTCGAGTCACGGCTGAGGTGAGCAGCGAGGGGGACCGCACGCAGTCTGAGCGCATGAACGAGACCCGTGCTCAAACCGTGCCTCCTCTAGACCTTCTCTAGACCTGGTCTAGACCACCGCGGCTCTTGCATGCGTTCGTTCATGCGCTCAGACTGCGTGCGGTCCCCCTCGCTGCTCGCCTCAGCCGTGACTCGAAACGAAACCAGGAAATAGACCCGTGTGCGGCGCTTTAATCCACCTGGTCTAGTCCTGGTTTAGTCCTGGTTAAGTCCTGGTTTAGTCCAGGTTTAGGCCTGGTTTAGTCCTGGTTTAGTCCTGGTCCAGTCCTGGTTTAGTCCAGGTCTAGACCTGCTGGCAGCCCCGCGCTGGGACATGCTGCGCTATCACACGTGTCAGAGCGCAGTCTTCTCCCCCCTCCCCCTTCCCCCCACACTTCACTATTAATAATTTTGTTGAAAATCTCTGAAAGTTTGAGTGTTTAAACGAGAGACAAATGTGAGAAAAGTTTAAATCCAGTCTGAGAAAAGCGTATAATGTGTGTGGCTGAGCGCGCATTATTTGAATTTTTGAGATTTCGCGTTTCGTAACTTGAATTTTCTTTCGTATCTAGAGACCAAAATTTAACGTGAAGGCGTTTCGTAACTTGAAATTTTCGTTTGTTGGGTCTTTCGTAAGGTGAGGTACCACTGTAATTATGATTTCTTTGGTTGGTGGGGCAGTACCTGTGTTAATATTTGTAGTTCTACATCAGTTAAGTGTCGGTTTGTGTAATCAAAGTTGAGAGGTACAAAACAGAGGAAGTAGCCAAGTTGTGAGTTCTAAAACAGAATACCTCTACCCATGTCTTCAACACAGAAAATTCCATCCAAAATACAGAGACAATTTATGTGCAAGGAAGCCAAGTCAGTTTAAACCTCCATTTAACAAATCATAACTATTGTGTGCTTTAGAAATGTTTTGGACCTTAATGGTCGCTAGGTAGTTACCGTGCTACCCGTGTCCAGCCAGAAAGTGAAATTATAACCTTAAAAACAAAAGAAAATAGTCAACTGTTTTTGTTAAATCCTATTTACCTGACCAGCCAGAACAAACACACTTTGACAAAACTTTACAAAGATGAGTGGATGCGGAGCTGTATCCTGACTCCCTTATTTCAGAGGGCATGATTGACAGGCAGAGTAACCAATCAAAAATAAACATGGAGGAGAAAAAACAACATAAAGGACTGAGCACCAAACTTTTACTTCATCTCAGGTATAAGAAGTTATACATTTTGTTCTGAATGATACGAGAGTTTTCTTAAGGTGATGTCTTCCACATTTGAGAGACACGTGATACAAATGAGCAGCTGTGGTTGAACCGCCTTAAGTTTGGACGAACGTTTTTCATGTTCATGTCTGATTCAATTCAACAGAAAGTAGAAGCAACTGGCTGCTCAGGCAGAAAAATAATAATGTTAACTGTTTTAGTGAAATTATTATACCTTATAAATATTACAGAACCTTTAAGACGGTCTACAAACTCATTGGAGGAAAAAAAAAACGGCCCCTTTTGTGAGTGATCCATACAGTTGGGCATGTTCCAGCACCACTGGTAAGTCTGCTTGTTTTTAAAGGGTTTGTGAGTCTGGCAGCGTTCAAAAGAAGAAAAAAAAAAAAAAAACAGTCACACCTCCTCTGTGCCAAAGTCTGAGCCAACGTTTTGTGAATATTATAACGACACTGCTAAAAGAGAGTGTAACATTTCTGTGATAAACCTTAGAACCACATTTTGTTTTAACACTGCGTCCTGTAAACATGTAATTAATGTTAAAGAGGGGGTATTACACTTCTATAGGGTATGAACTGCTAAATCATAACATACTTAGATCACCATGTTCCCTTTTACTGTTTTGAAAATGCAATATTCGCTGTTTTATAAGTTTTTGTTTCATTTTGGCGTTGTGAGTCTCCCCTCCCTTTGCTCCCAGCGCTAAGTCACTCCCCCTTCAGAGTGCTGGCACATTACAATCAGTGCTCATCCCGCTGATGAAGCTACTGTACATTGTTCTGGATTATGTTTTTGTATATTTACGGAGAATTGTCGTGTGGGAGCATGGGCGACATAGCTTTGTAAAAGATCATACTGCTAACTGTAAGGAAGGCCCAGGAGAGATCACTAAATGACTCAAACATGCATGGATGGCATATAACACCACTTCAGGCATGCTTTTAATGAGGTCAAGTTTGCACAATACCCCCTCTTTAACTCGTTTTGTAGTCATTCAGAATTGTTTGTAATTGTTTTTATAACATTAAAACATTTTAAAGGAAAAGTAACGTTTTTTACAATTTGAGCCTTATTTCGGTAATAAAACAAGTTGTTTTACTCACCTATAGCACTTTGGTGTCATATGGAGCATTTCCGGAGATGTTTTAGATTAGCGTTAGGCTAACGCCGTTAGGCTAACGCCGTTAGCCTAGCGCGACTTATAGCCATAGCACGGGGCATTCCCCGAGCATGTAATATGCCCCCGTGCAGGCTCCAAATAACACAAACTTTAGCACTTTTTAGCAAATCATAGAAGCTCGATGTCTCTAGTCTACAATTTCGTTTGAATCAAAAGTGGCCTGTAATCCGAGATTTAGCCATAGTTTACAGCTATGCGTTCCATGTGCGCATGCGCGGAGCTGAGCTCACAGCTCCACCCAAACATGCGCACTAGCTGTAAACTATGGCTAAATCTCGGATTACAGGCCACTTTTGATTCAAACGAAATCATAGACTAAAGACATCGAGCTTCTATGATTTGAAAAGTGCTAAAGTTTGTGTTATTTGGAGGCCGCACGGGGCATATTACATGCTCGGGGAATGCCCCGAGCTATGACTATATGTTGCGCTAGGCTAATGGCGTTAGCCTAACGCTAATCTAAAACATCTCCGGAAGTGCTCCATATGACACCAAAGTGATATGGGTGAGTAAAACAACTTGTTTTATTACCGAAATAAGGCTCAAATTGTTAAAAAAAACTTTACTTTTCCTTTAAGTGGCTTGAAACATGTATTACAGTGTTATTACATCATATAGATCTTGTTTTCACACACTTTTTACTTCAAAAATGTTTAAATTTGTCTAAAAAAGTCACCAAAATTGAAAAGTCCCATTGCAGTGATTGAAACATTCTACATTAAGTCCATTGTGACAGCAGTAGTAGCAGCTGAAAGGGTGTATTAAATAGTCATAGGAGTTGTGCCGTTTTCTTTTTGTGCGAAGCTGAAAACGAAAACAAATTCCCAAAATTTCCAAATTCGAAATCTGTCCAGAAAAATCTTATAATCTTGTGTTGAAACAAAATAAAAGTAAAGACGTCCTTTTATTCCAAATTTTTGGTTTAATCATCCTAGTGGTCTTCACACACTTTAAACCAGGGCTGCACAATGCACCAACAAAATACTAATACTTGTTTTCTTCACATAACCTCAAATAATCTCAGAGACTCAAAGCGTAACTCGGTAACCTCTGTAATGTTGTGCGCTATAAATACGTAAAATAAATAAGAAAAGAAATGATTTGGTGTTACTGTACTGCCAAAATTCAACACTGTATAGAGTTCAAATTGTAGAGAATTTACCTGAATTAAATAAACTGTAAAAGAAAAAAAAAAAAAAAGAAGAAAGAAAGAAAAAATAGATTTGGAAACAAAAAAAAACAAACAAGAAAGTCAAAGTGGAACTCTGTAATAGTTTTGCTTTAGCTGCGGTATATAAAAAATAATAATAATAATAAATTAAACTGGCAAGAATCGCCAACTCTGTGTAACTGTACTGCCAAAATTCAACACTGAATAGAGTTAAAATTAATCCAATTTTTAATTATTTAATTAAAGGTCCCATGACATGGTACTTCTTGATGCTTTTATATGGCTCCTTAATGGTTCCCTAATACTGTAAATGAATCCTTCTTCAAAATCAACACTCAGTGCATGAGAAACAGAGATAAGATGAGAAAGAGTAATTTTTTTCTCTCTGAACAGGCCATTATGGGCGTTGTTGCTTGAATGCAAATGAGGAGAAAAGAGATGGCCTATAGTAGAGGGTGGGGGCGTGGCCAAACTCTCCGCTCTCGGCTTTGAGCTCTCCGCTGATCCATTTCCGTGTTTTTGCACGGGGGGAGAGATGGGAAGCGTTCCATTGAAAAATAAACACATTTCCACAGAAAATAAAATTAAACCACTCCTGTTCAAATGTCCAGAGGCTCAGATAAAGGACTTCCGAGCCTAGAAACACTCGGACGTGCCTCCAGGCAAATAAAAAAACCGCATTTCGCATTGCCTAGCGCATTCGCAGTCCAAACTCTCTGGGCGTGATTTACAGAGACGCTGAGTACAGACAGACGGGGGTGGAACTGCATTTGCATTTCTTTTTTCGATCTGACGTCAATAAGGTGCCTTGTTCAAAATCGCCCGTTTGAGCTCAGATTTTTTTCTAACGCAGAAAAGGATCGCAAATGCTCAGTTTAGACATTTCGCAACTTTAAACAGGGTAGGGGAGCTCACATTAATGTTCAAAAACCCCAGAAAGTGAAAATTTCATGCCATGGGACCTTTAATGAAGAAAAAAAAAAAAAAAAAAATCATTTTTAGTATTTATCTGGATTTGAATAGTAGTAAAAATCTTCAATTTGAAACACAAAAAAAATCTGTACTTTAGTCTGAAATGAAGGGGGCGCTCTACAGACAGAAAAGTGGCCATAATACTGATCTTGATTACAGAGTTCTGCTTTGAATAAAAGTGCAAGATGCCCAAGAAATTAGACTGCTTTAAATCATTTGTATGACATTTTTTTTAAACCGCTGTTCTCTTTGTTATACCATATACATTTTCTATTTCTACATATTGTGCAACCCTTGAAACCCAGAAAATACTGAACAAAGGTCCTTCAAGAGTCTTTGGAAATAGACAATTTTAAAATAATTCATACAAATTTCAGAATAATTACTGTTTTGATAAGAACATTTCCCTTTTTAATGTAATACATATGTCATTTACCTAAACTAATAAAAGCCAGGTTTACAACAAGTGTACAGTAAAAGCAAGAATTTGTGCATTTCTTTGTTCATTTTTAAACGTTATTGTGTACTTTCGGCATTAGTGTTAACACTGCAGTCTGTGAAGGAGAGCTTCTTCCAACTGTCTCCAAAACACAAAAAGTTGTGAAATCATTTTGTTCCTGAATTTAAGTGAGAGTGATAAAATGCTAAGATGTCAGTTCAATCAAATACTAGGGTATAAAATTAGAACGTAGTAGTGTTTTATCATTGTATAGGTGCAGGTGGATATTCTACATTTATAGTTTTGAAACCCACAGACTGTATAAATGGACATAGCTAACCCGCTCGGCGCATTTTTGGCTCCATCGACTCGTATTAAAGGAAAATAACGTTTTTTTTACAATCTGAGCCTTCTTTCGGCAATAAAACAAGTAGTTTTACTCACCCATAGCAGTTTGGTGTCAATTGGAGCAGTATCGCAGAACTTATGTTGAGCCGTTCTGTTCTACTAATGATCCCGTATCCGTTAGCGTGAGTGCTCGGGGCACTGCTTTGCGGTGTCCAAATAACACAAACTTTAGCACTTTTCAAATCACAGAAGATCGCTGTGTCAGGGTAGACTTTTAGTAGATTCCAAAACGGCCTGAAACCCGATATCGCAACAGAAAAGTAAAGTTCAGAGCGGTGTTAGCTTCTTTCGGACTAGCTGTGTTTACAAAACAGCTGAGTTCACGCATGCGCACTGTCCTCTCTGATGACGTCATCAAATGAAACTATAGCTGGATATCGGGTTTCAGGCCGTTTTGGAATCCACTAAAAGTCTACCCTGACACAGCGATCTTCTGTGATTTGAAAAGTGCTAAAGTTTGTGCTATTTGGACACCGTAAAGTAATGCCCCGAGCACCATGTTAACGGATACGGGATCATTAGTAGAAGAGAACGGCTCAACATAAGTTCTGCGATACTGCTCCAATTGACACCAAAGTGCTATGGGTGAGTAAAACTACTTGTTTTATTGCCGAAAGAAGGCTCAGATTGTAAAAAAACGTTAATTTTCCTTTAACTCACTCTACTTGATACTTGGAGTTTTATTTCACTATTTTGTCCATAAAAACTTCCTAATAATAACTTTCTAATATGAAACTGCACTCCAAATTTGTCCATCATGAGCTTCATTTGACTGGAGCAGAACGCCATGCAAGCACAAAATCTGCTTCCCTTCCCTATTCTAGGATTGTCAAAAGTATCGAGAATCAGATACTAATCTATACTAAACTAGAATCAAAACTAGATACTCATTTGAGCAGGTGTCGATCCTAAAAAAGTCACATTGACAGGACAGAGGAGAATTTTTCCTGAATGTCTTTAGAATGATCTTGAGCTGGATCAGAACAAGTATAAGAGCACATAGACTAGTGTATGCCCATCAATTTAAAAAAAAGTATTTTTAAAAAAGTTCATTCCGCTTTTAAAAGACCATGTAAACACTTAATTCCTAATGAAAATGATTAGTGGCTGGTTTATTCCGATTTTAAAGCTGAATTAATTTATTCCTCGATCATGTTAACGTTTATTCCGCTTAAAATCATTCTGGTTGTTCGGCACATGCTAGTTGGGTCTTTTTCTTGTCTTTATTTATTTCATTCGTGAAGACAAAACAAAAAAAATAACAGATGCAACATACTTGCATCTATACAATTATAACTTAAAGATCCCATGACATGGTACTTCTGGATGCTTTTATATGGCTCCTTAATGGTTCCCTAATACTGTAAATGAATCCTTCTTCAAAATCAACACTCAGTGCATGAGAAACAGAGATAAGATGAGAAAGAGTATTTTTTCTCTCTCTGAACAGTTCATTATGGGAGTTGTTGCTTGAATGCAAATGAGGAGAAAAGAGCTGGCCTATAGTAGAGGGTGGGGGCGTGGCCAAACTCTCCGCTCTCCGCTCTAAGCCCTCAGCTAATCCATTTCCGTGTTTTTGCACGGGGGGAGAGATGGGAAGTGTTCCATTGAACAATAAACACATTTCCACATAAAATAAAATTAAACCACTGCTGTTCAAAGGTCCAGAGGCTCAGATAAAGGACTTCCGAGCCTAAAAACACTCGGACGTGCCTCCAGGCAAATAAAAAAACGCATTTCGCATTGCCTAGCGCATTCGCAGTCCAAACTCTCTGGGTGTGATTTACAGAGACGCTGAGTACAGACAGACGGGGGTGGAGCTGCATTTGCATTTCTTTTTTCGATCTGACGTCAATAAGGTGCCTTGTTCAAAATCGCCCGTTTGAGCTCCAATTTTTTGTAACGCAGAAAAGGATCGCAAATGCTCAGTTTAGACATTTCGCAACTTTTAACCATGGGGGGGGCTAAACAGGGTAGGGGAGCTCACATTAACGTTCAAAAACCTCAGAAAGTGAAAATTTCATGCCATGGGACCTTTAAATATGAGTTAAAGGGAACAGAAAGAAGCATAAGCTTATAACATCTGCCCCTTATCAACTCAAAATTATATTACAACTCCAATGACTTTAACCAAAAAAACAAACAAAACAAAAAACTTTTTTACTGAGCAGTTCTTTTCATTAATGCTATTTTCACATTTTTCTTAAAAACCTGAATAGACTTAGAAGTTTTAATTTCACACTCAAGACTGTTCCATAGACTCCCTCCTTGGATTGAGACACATCTTTCCTTTGGTTTTGTTCTGAATACTATAAATAATGAAAAGAGATGATGGCAGAAAATAGAAAAACACTAACCAAACCGAGATGATAAAAAAGCCAGTAGCAGCTGAAGTGTGTGTTTTCTTTCAGTAGACGCAAATATGTTCGATAAAGCCAATTTAATGTGTTTTCCATGTGAACCTCAATTCGGAATTAGTATTTCCATGTACACGTGAAGGAGAATAATTTAATTCCAAACAATTTCATTCTGAACATCATGTAAACGTGGCCATTGTGGTATCTGTATCGGTGTTGAATTTCGTGTTATTACTGAAATCGAGTAAACTGACATTGCTTTACCATAATACTTGGAGTAAACAGGGCTTTAAACACTGCATTGAAACCTGAACAGAATCCTCTTGTACCTAACGTGATCTGACAGGAGCATAAGTTGGCCCTGTCAAACTAATATATTCAAATTTCTTACCTAAAAACACATGAAGAACAACAATTGAAAAACAACAAATTTCTTAACCTTAGCTGTAGTTATAAAACCTCTCTTTAAGTTAACTTCAGTGTACCATATACATTTGAACAAAGCAAAAACGTAACAATTTTCTTTGCTAACACAATAAAACTAGTACAAGTCCTTCAATAAATAATATGTTTGTTTTTTTTTATTTTTATCTTAAATAGTCATTTTTGAAAAGCTGATTTTTTTCTCCCAAAATTTTCCAACAAAGCTTCCAATGATGTATTATGATGTGTCCTCTTAAAATTTTTCACCAAAGCAACAAAAAAAAAAAAAAAAAAAAAGTGGACCAGTTTGAAAAGACTAATAATTCATATATAAACGGAGCCTAGTAGACATAAGAATAGCTGTAAAATTTGATTTTGTGAAAATTTTGGGGATTTTTTCCCCCTTATCCATCAGTGCCATTCTTGTTTGCAGAGTTGAGTATGTTGGGGTCTGGTTGCTGGCCGTCTTTGCGCGGGGGCATCCTCTCATTGATTCGATCCAAACCGCGAGCTTCCTCAAAATTCCGGATCTTCCTGGTCGGAGAAAAGCCTTGGATAGCTGTGGGGAAAAGACAGATATTTTCAGACAGTTTACAGTAACTCACTTCTCTTTAGTTACTACCAGTACTTGAGTTGAGGGGGGATGGGAGGGATGGCATCCCACCTGGGGGGAAAAAATAGTCAAAATCATCCCTCTTCTAAAACAGCCATCCCTTCTTCCATCCCTTGTGGCATTTTATCAATCACCTTTTGGCGAAATTCACCGTTTTGAAGACAAAATAGGTAACCTATGTGGATCGTGGCCAGTGCCAAAAGCCAATCATAGGCCGAACTGCGCTCCGGCTTCCAATCATGTTGCAGCATAATTATCCACCGATCGCGCTCCCGCCAATCATGACGATTAGCGCTGTTGTTTGGACTGTTCGCCGATCAGCTGTGAGCGAGCCCTGTTAATATGTACGCTACGTTAATGCTACGTAAGAAGGAACTCTCACCTCGGGACTCGGGATATGTCCGTTTCTCCGGAGCGCATACACGTGGACACGCAAATTATCGCACACCGCAAACTACAGAGCTGACCGTGTTCTTATGGGGTGAGTTATATTATCATATTATTTCTGCATCAAAGGGACATATTAGCTGACAGCAGGGGCCCGGGACTAAACTAGGTCTAAAGCAGGACTAAACCAGGACTAAGCCAGGTCTAAACCAAGACTAAACCGGGTCTAAACCAAGACTAAAACGGGGCTAAACTGGGTCTAAACCGGGACTAAACCGGGACTAAACAGGTCTAAACCAGGACTAAACCAGGTCTAAACCAGGACTAAACCAGGACTAAACCAGGTCTAAACCAGGAATAAACCGGGACTGAACCAGGTCTAAACCATCCCCCCCGTAAAATATGTAAAATAAATGAAAAATTTTACCATCCCCCCTGGTTTCATTTTACAACTTGACTACTGGTTGCTACAGGGATGGAGAGGGAAGGTTGTTGTTTATGAAGTGAAATTAAAGACAAACTTCTACTTCAAAAATACAATGGTGTAACATCAATAGTTTTTGTTCCCCAAAGAAGTAGAAATGTGACACAATAAAACATATAATCCTAGAATTCTACAGACAAACAACGGTCAGACACACAGTGGACTCATATTGACCTGTATATTAGTGACACGACTGACCGACTTTGACTTCTAAGACCAAAGCAGAGTCAGTCTTGGACACACCACAGTTTATGTCTACAGAGTATTCAATGTGTTCATGTTTTTTCTTTAACAGGCTTTATTTTATTTTTTAGGGAGTGGCTATTTTTGTTTATTTATATTCATAGTTTAAAAAAATAAGTTTAGATGCAAAATGTAAATACACAAAGTGCAGCAATCACACATTGTGACACATTGTGATAAAATGACAACAAACTGACAAAAGGGCAGCAAATACAGCACAAGCACAGGATACTGCACAGAGTACTGCACAGAGTACTACACTGAGTATTGCACAAGATACTGCACAGAGTACAAGTGAAGTACAACACAAGGTCAAAACACCTGAGGCAGAGAAACTTACGGTAATGTCCCGAACAGCCAGGGAAACACAAATGACAAATCAACATTTTAAAACATTTTTTTGGTCACAATGAAGTCATTACACCAGAAATATATATACTAATATAAATATAATAAGACAAAATGAAATTTCCAAATAACGTTAACAGTTTCTAGAGTTACACCACACCTTACATGTAGAACATTTACAAATGTCACTTACACTTATACACATTTGTATTTTGATTTACTTTGGATTGAACAGAATAGTCTGATGGTCATAAGGTAGCTTCACCTGTAGCTTCACCTTCATCACCTCTACACTTTTGAAGTGTAATGTGACAATCTGACTTTTGTAGGTGCCACCGCCTGCTTGTCTCAATGGAGAAGTTAGTGTATGAAGGTTCCAGGGTACAGCATTATTGGCCTTACAAACCTGTTTATCACCATGGAGGCACACAGGTGACAAGATCTGTTCTAGTTCAAATGATTGCCATATAGTTAAACATTACATACAAACTAATATCTCAATGGAGATAAGCAGGTGGTGCAATGCCCACTAAAAGTGGTACATAGTACACTATTTATATTTGATTGTCTAAAATAATACTACAATTATATTTCACAAAGAAATCTCAAAGTGCTACAGCAGTAGATTTAACTCTAGTGAAAAATCTATAGAAATGTTCCTTCTGGTATCAGAAGTACCACTGTTGAGCTCTTGCATTATCAGACTGGATAAAGGCTAATTAGCTATGGAGAGAAAGGAGAGATTATGAGACACTACTTAGATGAAAACACAAATAAACTACAATAACATGATTTTGTATTTGTAGGAACAAAAGTGACAGTCACAGTGTTGAAAGTCCATAGCAGCAGCAGGAGGACAGAGCAGCCACAGTAAATGCAGTAACAGGATTAATCCTAAATACCCTGTGAGGGATGTCCCAGGTCTTATCTTAGCTGTGTCTTAGAGGCTTTACTGTGTGAGGGGAGTCCCATGTGACTGAGCCCACAGCCAGAGCACTACACTGGGCAAAACTGTAAGGTAATGGGGCTGGCTCCATACGGAAGTCTGACCCCACACAGGGACAAATCAGTCTGGGATTTCAAATAAAGGGAAATTCGCATGGTATAGACTGATAGTAGATAGCAAGAGCATACTCTTTAGTCTTACTCAATTATTTATCTGATTCATTTACATTTAATTTACACTGGGAAAGGAGTATAGGTGCTAAAAGGTTGGGGCAATATGATGAAAAATATAATAAAAGTATACAGAAATCGAAATATTAGATTCTCTGTTTAATACCGCACTATACTCAAACAGAGACACTTTTCCCACATACTCCTCTTATTGGCCAGCCTCTGTCATGTACTGAGTGACAGGTGGACTCAACCAATCACAAAGAAGCATGAACTTTTAAAGCCAGTGGATGACTTATGCTACTTATTAAAGGCAAAATTTTAAGCGCATCTAAAGATTTAAAAAAAATTGCAATGTAAGTAAGCTCTAAGTAATCTTCTTTAATTTATTGTCATACTTCCCGATAACACAACTATGAGAACCACACTGATAACGCAAGAGCGAAGTTCACATTTCTAATCATTTTCAGACACACAATACAAAACACTACAATGACAACACCAGAAAAACACATTTGCTGACACACTAATGCTATAAATGAGACATAAAAGATATAAAAGAGACAGTGACACAACACCACAGACGGGGGGCGCCACAGCGTACCTTGGGCTTTGGCGGCTTCAACGGTTGCTTTGTTTAATGAAGGAGAAAAAGCAGTCAGCAAAAACGAATGAACGTGTGAATGTTATGGTACATTAAACTATAATAGCCTAAGGGATACAAGTGGGGTACAGCTACAGTAAGCACATTCACTTAAGTCTTTTATGCCTTTAAATATTCAGAAAAATGCCGAAAAAAGAAACAACATCTACTGTTATTAGTAAAGCTGCTACTTCTATTAAAACCCAGCCCAGTGAACAACTGTGTGATTATTAAATGATATTTACAACCACTAAAATCCTCCTCAGGGGAATGTGGGTCAGGGGGATTATACGGTGTATTTTTCACTCAGGAGCCAACTTAACAGCTGACGTTGCTTTGTTTTTAGCTCTATGCCAAAGTGCTGTGTTCTTTACTGTTGAAATAAAAGTGAAATACATTTAAAGGTCCTATGTTACACAAAACTGACTCTTGTGAGCTTTAAGCCATGTTATAATGCTGTGACCCCCGTCCTTGAACCGCCACCTTAACGTGGTGGAGGGGGTTGAGTGTCTGAATGATCCCGGGAGCTATGTTGTCGGGAGCTTCATGCTCCTGGTAGGGTCACCCGAGGGGGGACAGGTCAGACTAAGAGCCGTTCAGAAGCCCTTATGTTGAGACATACAACAAGGCCAGATACGTCGCCCGGATTGGCATTACCGTGACCCCACCCTGGAGCCAGGCCTGGGGTGGGTGCTCGACAGCGAGCGTCTGGTGGCTGGGCCTTCCCCCACGGGCCCAGACGGGCCCAGCCCGAAGGAGTTACGTGGGGCTGTCCTCCCATGGACCCACCACCCACAGGAGGATCCATAGGGACTAGTGCAGGGAGATTTGGGCGGCAGTCGAAGGCAGGGGCCTTGATGACCAGATCTCTGGACATGGAGTCTAGCTCTGGGGACATGGAATGTCACCTCGCTGGGGGGGAAGGAGCCCGAGCTCGTGCGGGAGGTTGAGTGTTACCAACTAGATATAGTCGGCCTCACCTCCATGCACAGCTTGGGCTCTGGAACCCAAACGGGAGGAGGCCCCAGGGAAGACCCAGGACACGCTGGAGGGACTATGTCTCTCGGCTGGCCTGGGAACGCCTTGGGGTCCCCCTGGAGGAGCTGGAGGAAGTGTCCAGGGTGACGGAAGTCTGGGAGGCCCTTCTTAGGCTGTTGCCCCTGTGACCCGGCCCCGGATAAGCGGAAGAAAATGGATGGATGGATAATGCTGTTACCTTTTCAAAAACAGACCTGGAGTTGTGTTTTATTCCATTTGTAGATGTTTGAGCAAAGCTTTATTATTAGTCTGTCTACATCTCCACCCTGTGATGTCATGCAGTGGTAGTTTTCAAGTTAACAGCTCTGTTTTTTTCTTTAGTTCAGTTAAGATTGGCAATTCCAGGGCTGAAATCATCTACATGACTCTAGTGAAGGTTTATGTAGGTCAAAAACAGTGGAGCACTTCCTGTATTACCACATGACATGACATGACATGACCAAGGTGTGTTTTCTCGATGAGAGCAGAACTTAGTTTAAAAATACCAAAAAGTTAAACAGCACACCTTTAATTGTACATAAAGAATAAAACTGTGACAGTATTTTTGTGCTTCTACTTTTTAGTACTAGACAAAAAATGTGTATCATTCCCAGCTGAGTTTAAAGGTGCACTGTGTAACTTTTTGATTGGGGGCCCATCACCTGCTTGTTTCTATGGATATGTCATTGCTCTGCCTGGAATGTTCCACAGTATGACATTAAACAGCTCTAATTTACCTTTATTTAATCACAGGTGGTTTTACAGCTCAAAAATACCTCAAAAAACAGGCATTCTGACTGTGAGCGGGGTCGCCTCTCCACAGATCTGACCTGTAACTTGGTCTGGTTTGGTCCCCATGAAGATAGAAAGGTTTAATGCCATACTGTGAAAGATTCCAGACAAAGCAGGAATCTTCAATAATCTCCACCAGAAAAGTTAAACAATGCACCTTTAAAATAGTCTTTTCAATTTCATGCATTTTACTTCCCACAGTGAATGAGCTCGCCTCTCTACAGATCTGACCGGTAACTTGATCTGGAGGCATTGTGGACTTGGATGAGTTTAATGTCATACTGTGGGACATTCTAGACAAAGCAATAACATCTCCATGGAGACAAGCAGGTGACGGACCCTCCACCAAAGTTACACAATGCACCTAAGTTAAGTTCAAATCTATACACCCTGTAGCTGGAGTAAAGCCGTGGCATTCTCTGTAAAGGTCACTGAAGTGGATTCCCAGCATGCTTTGTGGTGGGGGAGGAACAGAGTTGACCTTTACATCAGAGGGTCAGGTAGTACTTCCAGGTGACAGTGACCTACGCTAGCTTAAACGCTTTGGAAAACAACCAGGGCTGAGTCTGAACTTTGATCGAGCCTCTTCAAAAGGAGCATGGAGCGTTTGTGGAGTACGAGCACAGAGCGTATAGAGCCCTAGTATAAACTACAAAACAAACTAGAGTAGGATATCAATGCAGTCAAACAATACTGTTTTTCTTATGTAATACAAAACAATGTAAGAGTACAGGGTTTACACGTGTGACTATAGGCCTCACCTGTCTGTAGAGTTTGCTTCCCTCCAGACAGAACTCCCACAGGAAGGGTCCCGGTGGGAGTCAGGCCTTTGAGTGTCAGCACACTCTCACTCTCCTCCCTTAAGGAAGCACAAAGGACAACTGAGATCAGGAACTGTAAAGGGAAGAGGTTTATGCAGAAGTAACAAGCTCAACAAGCTCAAGTCCATTGTAAAACATGTTTTACAGTGGATCTTCAATGTCAATAACCAACTAAATGTCAATAACCAACTAAATCCAGAGTATGGGTGGACCATATTGACAAAAATGAGTATCTTAATATTCTGGAAGCCACCTTCGAAATATCTCGTACCGGAGGTGTGGTTTACGATCGCCAACGGCCGTTTATTGGGCATTACGAATGTCTATCATTTGGCGTATACGTAGCCCATAGCCAATCATGTCAGTTGTCAGTTCAAACTACAAGCTTCCGTTTGTCACGTAATACGCGTCACCGTCTTGCCACCCCTCCCCGCTCTCTGATTGGCTCCCAGTAGTTGCCAGGCTGTCTTTCAGATCGGAACGAACGAAAACAGCCTGGGATTTCCCAGGTTACAGACACGGCATCTGACCATCGGGACAATTCAATGTAATAATCACATTTTGCTGTAACTGGGCCAACCAAACATTGAAAAGTCTGTAACCCAACTTTAAAGATCCCATGACATGGTACTTCTTGATGCTTTTATATGGCTCCTTAATGGTTCCCTAATACTGTAAATGAATCCTTCTTCAAAATCAACACTCAGTGCATGAGAAACAGAGATAAGATGAGAAGAGTAATTTTTCTCTCTCTGAACAGGCCATTATGGGCGTTGTTGCTTGAATGCAAATGAGGAGAAAAGAGCTGGCCTATAGTAGAGGGTGGGGGCGTGGCCAAACTCTCGGCTCTCGGCTCTCAGCTGATCCATTTCCGTGTTTTTGCACGGGGGGAGAGATTTGAAGCGTTCCATTGAAAAATAAACACATTTCCACAGAAAATAAAATTAAACCACTGCTGTTCAAAGGTCCAGAGGCTCAGATAAAGGACTTCCGAGCCTAGAAACACTCGGACGTGCCTCCAGGCAAATAAAAAAACGCATTTCGCATTGCCTAGCGCATTCGCAGTCCAAACTCTCTGGGCGTGATTTACAGAGACGCTGAGTACAGACAGACGGGGGTGGAACTGCATTTGCATTTCTTTTTCGATCTGACGTCAATAAGGTGCCTTGTTCAAAATCGCCCGTTTGAGCTCCGATTTTTTGTAACGCAGAAAAGGATCGCAAATGCTCAGTTTAGATATTTCACAACTTTTAGCCATGGGGGGGGGGGGGGGGGGTAAACAGGGTAGGGGAGCTCACATTAACGTTCAAAAGCCTCAGAAAGTGAAAATTTCATGCCATGGGACCTTTAACACATGTTCTGCATTTGACCAGATTATTTATAGAAATATAACATCAGAAGACGCTGTGTTACAATTTGACCCAGTGCTGCCTGTTTAATGTAGTGATTGGATGTCAACTCAAAGTGCCCCCAGCCACAGTGGTTCTTGTCCTGGTTTCAAATTGGGTCACTTTCCCTTTTAGTAGCAGATGTTGTCATATTTATGCGCCTGAGTAAACCCAGCTAACATATCAACACACATTTGTGTCCACAAAATCTACTTCAAAGACTCTTTTTTTTTTTTGGACTATGACATACTCACATGAAGATGGTACGTGATACATGACACTCCTATGTCCGCAATCTGGACTATTTGCTCCATAAAGTGTTTTTTATTATGTTATATACATTTTATATAAATGTTATTTTATATAAAACCATGTTAACACAACTTGAAATGGATTATTCCATGATGGATTATTCCATCACGTGTAAATCACAGTAAACACTGACAAACTATGGGAAATAAGGAAATGTGGCTTCTATATTACAAACAGGGAGAAAAAAGCTGTTAATTACAGAATTCAAATTTCTATTGTGATGGAACCTACCTGGAAGACTGAGGAATAATACAGGTGTGATTGTTTTTTACCAATAAGAATTAATAATAATCCAATATTGTTTGTAATCCATCAGAAATGTGCCAAAAAGTGCCTGTAAATGGACTGTATAATCACCATAACAAAAATATCCCTTTATATTCAATAGCTTAAGAAGTACAACACTAGTTTGTATTTCAGATGTTTTTGGAGCTCTCGACTATTCTGCTGTAACCAGCCGTTCACCAATCTGATCTCAAATGTAGGGCAGAGTGTTCAGCTTTTGAGAGACACGGACCTGAGTACTGCAAAGACCCGCGCCATCTTCCCCACAGCACGGATCTTGTTTCGGATGACTTCCTTGCGGACAGCGCTGGCTCCTCCTGAGAAACAAAACAAGGGTTAGGCTCTGCCACATCTGTCTTCACTCATATTACACAACTGCACATGAGAAAGTGTAAAGCATCAGAATGCAGACAAAATAAGTCATGGGAGGCAAGATTTCTATATACAATTAATATTTGATAATGTGATCATCTCAGATGGTGGGAAAGAGCCTGTGTAACTCTATGAGAGATGTTTTTGAAAGAAATATCTAAAATGGAGATCCACAAATGTTGAACCTTATCATTATTTATCAAGGATTGTGTCCACAAACCTGCAATATGAATTTAATGTTCTTTCAACTGACAAAACTCACGCCTTTAGAGTTAAATAACGGCACCACTTTCTGAGACTCTTGTGAAAAAATGTTGTCACTTTTGTTATTTATACTGACAAAGAAGTGTTTTTTCATGTGGATGGAGATATTAACCATAAACTAGGTCAACAAATCTGCAATCGGGCAGCTAAACAGCAAATTCCAGCAGAGAATTTTGAGGTGCATTGTGTAACTTTTCTGGTGGAGGGTCCGTCAAAAGTTTTTCTCCATGGTGATGTTATTGCTTTGTCTGGAATGTTTTATAGTGTAGTTTCAAACCTTTCTATCTTCATGGAGACCAAACCAGACCAGGTTTCAAGTCAGATCTGTGGAGAGGTGACCCCGCTCACAGTCAGAACGTCCGTTTTTGTGGGCATTTTTCAGCAATAAAACCAAATGTAACTGAATAAATGTAAGGTAGAGCTGTTTAATATCATATTGCGGAACATTCCAGGCAGAGCAATGACGTATCTATAGAAACAAGCAGGTGACAGACCGCCAACCAAGACATTACACAGTGCACCTTTAAGGCTGGTGTCCACTGTACAATTTTTTTCGTCTTATAAAATTGTTGGATGTCACACTACACGATGTGGGGAATTTAAGGCATATGGGAACACACATGCACACTATCGGTGAACCAAAGTTTACTGGAGCGAAGATCAGGCTCCAGGCTCCGTGTGGTAACGTCTGGGAACTGCAGTGGCTAACTAAGGCTAGTGCTACATGCAAGCAGTGTATCAGTATTTGTAAAAGTGAGTAAAGCTGTTGCTACTGTTGGCCACAAAGATGAATTCCAGATGCTGCGTTCAGACAACGGCATTTCCTTGTGTTGGTTCATCTCCTATTGTGAAACCATAGGATGGGACAAGGACAAAGACTGATTAACTGCTTAGACAAACAATCAAAGCAACTGCTGATTAGTGATGTACGTATGTATGGTAAAGATTAACTTTGTTGAAACTGGTTCAACTGGGAATTTTCCGTTACGCCTATGTGTTTGACAATAAAAGAAGCAATGAGGAGGTGTTCTTTGAGAAATGAGTGTGGCCTGGGACGGAAGCAAAGGCGGCCCTGCTTAACACATGCTACACCTCATTCTCCCTCGTTAACAAGTATAATACTTCTGTGTCTGTTTTCTCATTTGTTCCCTTTTGTTGATTTTTATTAGGAAAAAATCCCTGACAGACTGTAAAGAGGCAGAATAACAAAAAATGTAGCCTAAAAAAACACAACTTAAAATCCAATGGAGCCAAATCTTTTATAATCAGTTGAAGATTTACAGTGAAATTTAGGCCCCGTTTACACATACACTGGTATGTTTAAAAATGGAGACATTTCCTTTCGTTTGTACCCATCTTTTACACGCAACAAATCTTTCTAAAAAGTCCAGCTAGAGTGGAGATTCATGAAAACTTTGGTTTCGTGTTTACATGTAAAGTGAGACAAACAGAGTTTTAGGCAGCTGAAGCACCAAAAGTGCGATTCGGATTGGCTTGCAGAGCGTTCTCCTTCATTTTCAGAGGCAAATTCACCGTTTGCATGTAAAAGATGGGTACAAATGAAGGGAAATTTTTAAAAATACCAGCGTATGTGTAAACAGGGCCTTATTTTGGAAAACGGAGGGAGAGAAATATTCGTTTCTCAACATACCCAGCTATGTGTAAACGTAGCCTTAACATCACTTAATATGGGTGGTTACGAGGGTGGGCTGAAAAGTTCATAGCCTGACCCAGAAGGACTTATGCCACACTGATGAAACTAGGTTTATTTTTCAACGTAGTCTCCCCTAAGGTCCACACACTTCTTCCAGCGGTGTTGCAGTGCTTTGATCCCGTTGCTGTAGAAACTTTCATCCTGATCCCCAAAAAAGTCCTCAACAGCTGATATGACATCAGTCATAGTCTGCTGTCAGTCTGATACCGCTTCCCAGCCAAATGTTTTTTCATCTTTGGGAACAGAAAAAAGTCAGACGGTGCCAAATCCGGAGAATATGGGGGATGATCAACCAGTTCAAAGCCACAGTCTCTCACAGCAGCCATTGCAACCACCGACTTGTGTGCAGGAGCATTGTCCTGGTGAAACAGGACCCCCTTCGTCAGTTTTCCTGGCCTTTTTGACTTGATTGCCTTTCTGCTATCTGATTAACAGTTAAACGTCTGTCATCCATCACCATGTGGTGAACACGGTCGATGTTTTCTTGGGTCGTTGCTGATGCTGGACGACCAGACCTTGGGTCATCTTCAAGGCTCTCCCTACCCCTCTTGAATTCAGCTGCCCACTTTTTCACAGTTGATAAAGCTGGAACATCATCCCCTAACGTAGCAACCATATCGGCATGAATGTCCTTGGGGGTTAACCCCTTTTCTGCAGATATTTGATAACACCACGGTGCCAAATTTTGTCCATTTTCATCAAAAGTCTCTGGTCCCACTTTTCAAAGTTTCAAAAAACCACATCAGCATCAGTAAATCTGAAAATAAACTATGCCGTTAGTGTCACAAAGGATTGAATTTAATGCATGTCAAGTTTCATCAGTGTGGCATAAGTCCTTCTGGGTCAGGCTATGAACTTTTCAGCCCACCCTTGTATATCGGCTATCAGCACCTCCAAAGGCCTTTTTATTGGTATCGTATCAGATTTTTAAAAAAAGCATTAGACCAGGAGAATTGAGAGGTGGGGGGGTGGGAGAAGGGGGGGGGGGGGGGGGGGGGGCACTGCCTATTATTTAATATTTTAGGGAAGCCCAAGTGAGGCTTCTTGATCTGGGCCCCCAAATTTCTGTCGATGGGCCTGCATAAGACCAGCATTGCAAAATCAGACAGGCTTGATGTCAGTCGCAGCATGCAATGAACACCCACTCTAAACTACAGAGATTCTTACTCATCTCTACTTTTTAAACAATCTTTTTTGCATTATGGACTCCACAAGGATAGTTTACATTGTTTGTGAGTACTTTTGGAGTCTTCAGTGCTATATATGGACCTATAGTTGCAGTTTACCTTCACCCTGGTCGTCTCCTTCCGACATGAACTCGTCGTCAGAGCAAATGTTGAGAATGTTCACCAACATCTCCGTCACTATAGAAACAATACAGTCACAGTGTTTAAGACAATTATCAAAATTCATCATTGAAAGATTTAAAAGATTTTGATCAAAGTATGTACATAGTGAAGGGACCAAATTTCAATGAGACATATCCATAATCGATTTGGTTTCCCCTTGTTTATATAGTCAAAGGTCAATTTTAAAAGTGCACTGTGTAACTTTTTGGTTGGGGATTTGTCGCCTACTTGTTTCTATGTCATTGCTCTGCCTGGAATGTTCCACAGTGTGACATTAAAGGAAAATTAACGTTTTTTTTACAATCTGAGCGTTCTTTCGGCAATAAAACAAGTAGTGTTACTCACCCATAGCAGTTTGGTGTCAATTGGAGCAGTATCGCAGAACTTATGTTGAGCCGTTCTGTTCTACTAATGATCCCGTATCCGTTAACATGGTGCTCGGGGCATTACTTTGTGGTGTCCAAATAACACAAACTTTAGCACTTTTCAAATCACAGAAGATCGCTGTGTCAGCGTAGACTTTTAGTGGATTCCAAAACGGCCTGAAACCCGATATGCAGCTATAGTTTCATTTGATGACGTCATCAGAGAGGACAGTGCGCATGCGTGAACTCAGCTGTTTTGTAAACACAGCTAGTCCGAAAGAAGCTAACACCGCTCTGAACTTTACTTTTCTGTTGCGATATCGGGTTTCAGGCCGTTTTGGAATCTACTAAAAGTCTACCCTGACACAGCGATCTTCTGTGATTTGAAAAGTGCTAAAGTTTGTGTTATTTGGACACCGCAAATCAGTGCCCCGAGCACTCATGCTAACGGATACGGGATCATTGGTAGAACAGAACGGCTCAACATAAGTTCTGCGATACTGCTCCAATTGACACCAAACTGCTATGGGTGAGTAAAACTACTTGTTTTATTGCCAAAAGAAGGCTCAGATTGTAAAAAAAAAACATTAATTTTCCTTTAAACAGATCTACCTTACATATACTTCCATTATAGGTGGTTTTATAACTCATAAATACCTAGAAAAACAGGCATTCTGACTATGAGCGGGGTTGGCTCTCCACAGATCTGACCTGTAACTTGGTCTGGTTTGGTCTCCATGAAGATAGAAAGGTTTAATGCCATCTTGTGAAACATTTCAAACAAAGCAATAGCATCTCCATGGAGAAAAGCATTTGAGCTTTAATGTGGTAATGCATGTTTGAGTAATACTGTATTTGAGGCTTGAGTGTTCATAAAGTCATTACCTATATTTGTCCATTAATACTGTGCCGGGAAGAACCAGGTCTAAACCAGGACCGAAATCCAGGAAAAGTCAAGACTATTAAAGAATCGTAATGAAACCCATGGGCAAGAACATTTCACGTGTCTTCAAAAAGGTTAGCACTTGGACCAAATCCAGGACTAAACCGGGCATAAACCAGGACTTAAAGGAAAAGTAACGTTTTTTTACAATTTGAGCCTTATTTCGGTAATAAAACAAGTTGTTTTACTCACCCATAGCACTTTGGTGTCATATGGAGCACTTCCAGAGATGTTTTAGATTTGCGGTTAGCCTAGCACAACTTCTAGCCATAGCTCGGGGCATATAATATATTCCCCAAGCATGTCATATGCCCCGTGCGGGCTCCAAATAGCACAAACTTTAGAGCACACTCCGCGCATGCGCACTGGCCTCCTCATCTACTCGAAACTATGGCTAAATCTCGGATTACAGGCCACTTTTGCTTCAAACGAAATCGTAGACTAAGATATCGGGCTTCTATGATTTGAAAAGTGCTAAAGTTTGTGTTATTTGGAGACCGCAAAGTAATGCCCCGAGCACTCAAGTTAACGGATACGCTACAACATAACTTCTACGAAACTGCTCAAAATGACACCAAACTGCTATGGGTGAGTAAAACTACTTGTTTTATTGCCAAAAGAAGGCTCAGATTGTAAAAAAAAACGTTACTTTTCCTTTAAAGGTGCATTGTGTAACTTTTCTGGTGGAGGGTCTGTCAGCTGCTTTTCTCCATGGAGATGTTATTGCTTTGTCTGGAATGTTTCACAGTATGGCATTAAACCTTACTATCTTCATGAAGACCAAACCAGACCATTGCCTGTTTTTCTAGGTATTTTTGAGTAATTGAATTAAAGCAGAGCTGTTTAATGTCACACTGTGGAACATTCCAGGCAGAGCAATGGCATATCCATAGAAACAAGCAGGTGACAGACCCCTAACCAAAGTTACATAGTGCACCTTTAGTGAAGTTTCTGATTTGGACTAGATCCAAAACCAAAGAGTTTGAACTATGAAAACTCATGTATTTGTGACTAATAACTATGGGTAAATGACACTACCAGTGGCCACACTTCAATTTTCTTTGTGTAATCAGTTCTGGTGAAGTTAATGACCAAAGAAAATTAACAATTACTACACAATCATTTGGTACCACTCTATATTAATAACTACATCATAATTAAAAGGTCCTATATTACGCAAAGCTGTCTCCTCTGAGCTTTTAGTCATGTTATAATGTTGTTACCTCCTGGAAAACATTCGAGGTTGTTTCATTCACACGTTCACATTTTTTTTTTTTTTTGATGAGGAAACATTTTAAGTAGTTACTAAGCCTTACTCATTCTTAATAAACTGCATGTTGATTATGGATTAAATCTTTGTTCGTGATTTATTAAGGCTATTAAAAGTGTACTTAAAGGTCCATTTTGCAGCTTTTCTGGTGGAGAGACCTTTCTATCTTCCTGGAGACCAAACCAGACCAAGTTACAGGTGAGATCTGTGGAGAGGCGACCCCATCACATTCTTAAAGGAAAAGTAAAGTTTTTTACAATTTGAGCCTTATTTCGGTAATAAAACAAGTTGTTTTACTCATCCATATCACTTTGGTGTCATATGGTAGTCTGGTTAACACCTGACCATATCACAAGTGAGATATGGGTCTGGAAACTCGCTTCGAAAAATCCCGTAGCGGAGGTGTGGTTAGCGATTGCCAACGGCCGTTTATTGGGCGTTATGAATGTCTATCATTGAGCGTATACGTAAGTCCATAGCCAATCATGTCAGTTGTCAGTTCAAACTACAAGCTTCCGTTTGTCATGTGGTACGCGTCACCGTCTTGCCACACCTCCCCCGCTCTCTGATTGGGGCCCTAAATCTGGGACTCTCGCTTGGACGAGTTTCCAGGCCGCCTTCCAGTTCGAAACGAACGGAAGCGGCCTGGGAATTCCCAGGCTAGTCATATGGAGCATTTCCGGAGATGTTTTAGATTAGCGTTAGGCTAACACCGTTAGCCTAGCGAGACTTATAGCCATAGCTCGGGGCATTCCCCGAGCATGTAATATGCCCTGTGCGGGCTCCAAATAACACAAACTTTAGCACTTTTCAAATCATAGAAGCTCGACGTCTTTAGTCTACGATTTCGTTTGGTCAAAAGTGGCCTGTAAATCGAGATTTAGCCATAGTTTCGAGTAGATGAGGACGCCAGTGCGCATGCGCGGAGTGTGCTCTCAGCTCCCGGGACCCAAACATGGAACGCAAAGCTGTAAACTATGGATAAATCTCGGATTACAGGCCACTTTTGATTCAAACAAAATCGTAGACTAAGACATCGAGCTTCTATGATTTGAAAAGTGCTAAAGTTTGTGTTATTTGGAGCCCGCACGGGGCATATTACATGCTCGGGGAATGCCCCGAGCTATGGCTATAAGTCGTGCTAGGCTAACGGCGTTAGCCTAACGCTAATCTAAAACATCTCCGGAAATGCTCCATATGACACCAAAGTGCTATGGGTGAGTAAAACAACTTGTTTTATTACCGAAATAAGGCTCAGATTGTAAAAAACGTTACTTTTCCTTTAATATATGTTTTTCTTACTATTTTTGTGCTATAAAACCACTTGTAACTGTATGTACATGTAAAGTAGAGCTGTTTAATGTCATACTGTGGAACATTCCCGGCAGAATAGTTACATATCCACAGAAACAAGCAGGTGACGGACACCCAACCAAAAAGTTACACAGTGCACCTTTAGTCATAGGTCCATCTGTGAGTACCTTTTTCCCCAACGAAAGGTAAAGACCATGTGAAGACATCCATGAAGTTGGGTAACCAGTACGGATGAGGTGAGCAATTAAACTGACGAATATTCATTACATTGTTCTCATATTTTAAAACAGCAGCTGAAACAAAAAATAAAAAAATAAAACATATATTAAACGAAAATACAATAAAACGTAATTAGAAGCGGGTTCGAAAAAGCCATACCTTTATTGTTGTAGACGTCTAAATAATTTGGAGCAGAAAAAATGGTGATAAGTGAAGGGAAGCCCGTGGTTTGGCTTTTTCTGTACATACGGTAACTGTGGAGAGAAGACAGAGGAGTTTTAGTGGTTCTATTGTTTTAAATTATACTTGAAGAAAGAATAAATGAACGAAACAAAACGTACCCTGCGTCTTGTGCTTCGTGGGCTCTTATTACAGACAACAAGTTGTTATTTACCAGAAAGTCACACACCGCTGAATAACTGGAAGACAAAAAAATGAGAAAATAATTGTTAGTTTTGTTAGGAGCTCTTGGGGTCAAAATAAGTCCTCTGTGTGGTGTCTGCATCTAGTAGTTAAGTGTTTTCCGAGAAGAAGGAAGTGTGCGGTTAGTAAGCTCAGTGGTTAAGCGGTCAGATCCACTGACCTACAGGTTGGCAGGTATGATTCCAGCTCCCACAGATGAATGCTGCTGTTGTGTCCTTGGGCAGGACACTTAAAGGGATATTCCAGGATTTTTGACATGGGGGCTCATTTCCGAGTTAGCCAGAGTGTTGCAGAGATGTGGAGACACTTTTTAGCGAATTTCATGCAGTTCTTCCAGCTGCAGAGTTTTCAGATGCTAGGCTAGCTGAAGTCAATGGTAAATGGTAGCCGGATTTAAATCAGGCTTACCCACTCGATAGTGCACCCAAGACAAGTCAATTATAACGGCAGACTGTCGATGTAAATATATGTTGATTGAGTAATTTTTGAAATAAAACTGAGTGCGAATAGCATGAATCATTCCATATCTGAGGGACTAGCTTCGCAGCAGCAGCGGAATTTTACTTTACTCTAGTTGGTTGTGAAGTGACCAATCACGTAAACAGAGAAGCGAGAAAAGTCGTAGTAGGGAAGACCACAGAGTGAAGAGGTGAATTTTAAAAGAACTACCAGGCAAAATGGTGTTTCAGTGTGCATTTCGAAAATGTACAAATAAAGCCACACCACAAAGTTTTCACAGCTTTCCAGTGCACGATCGAGAAAGGACGCGACTGTGGCTTATAGCTGCTGGCTTAGACATCAACACACCGGTGGAGACGCTACATAAACAGAAGATTTGCAGTGATCATTTCGGACCAGACGACTACACCAAATCCCTTGGAAAGCCTAGTCTGACAACCACTGCAGTACCATCTGTCTTTCCAAGCGCAAGATCCCGTGATGAAGAACAGGTTTGTACCTTTTTTACCCAAGCTTGCTCCTGTCGTTATGTTAGCCTGCTGGTCGATTGATGAAGACTGTGCTAGAGCTTTTGCTTCACTCTTGTAGTCTACCCGGCTGACAGAAAAGGCAGGCACGCTCATAAAGTTGTTTCTAGCCCGTGAACATTCGTCTGTATATTCCGGCTCGTACAGGTACGGTTCAGTGGAGAAAGCAAATTGCTCAGCATCGTCTTCAAAAGCATCGGGGAGACCTCCAAACGTGGCCATGTCTGGATTGTAGAACAGGGCAGGCTACTGTACTCTACGGCTAACGATGACAGCTGAAAGTAAACAAAAAACAGCTGGAAACCTAGCTGCATGGTGATATCACTCCGCCCATGCCTATCTTGATCAGGAAAAAAAACACGCTGTTGCATAAATCCTTTAAAGTACAAGGTTGATTATATTTCTAAAATTGTTCCATCAACACAGACATTTACATCAACAGTCTGGCATTATAGTTGACTGGCCTCGAGTGTCCTTTGGTGTGGGTAAGCCTGATTAAAATCAGGCTACCATTTACCATTGACTTGCGCTAGCCTAGCAACTGAAAACTCTGCAGCTGGAAGGACTGCATGAAATTCGCTAAAAAGTGTCTCCACATCTCTGCAACACTCTGGTTAACTCGGAAATGAGCCCCCATGTCAAAAATCCTGGAATATCCCTTTAACCCACCTCGCCCCCAGTGTCTGCGTACAATGGTGTGTGAATGTGTGTGAATGGGTGAGTGGTTCCTTGTTGTAAAGCGCTTTGAGTGCCTTGGAGGTGGAAAAGCGCTATATAAAAATGTGACCATAAGCTAGTTGTTAACTCGTATTCGTCTATGAAAGCTGTGAAAAGAGCTTATAAAATGAGGAATAACTTTGGACCACTGCAAACTGTTTAAACTGTTTAATTTTTTATTTATTAAATGTTTAACTGTTTGTTTTTAACTGTTTGTATTTAACTTATACTTGTTGTAAGGCGACCTTGAGTGTCCAGAAAGGCGCCTAATAAATAAAATGTATTATTATTATTATTATTATAAAGGCCCCTTTTAATGTAATCTGGAGTCATGTTTTGTTTCATTCACCCATGTTTGACAGAAAACACTCCACACTTCCACCTTGTGATGTCCTGTGGGAATACAGGAAGTGCTCCACTGTGTTTTTAACTCCATACACCTTCACAAGAATCATTTAGATAATTTCTGCCCTGGAATTGCCAAGCTCTACTGAACTAAAGGTAAAAGGAGCTTCCTCACTTGAAAACTACCACTTCACGACATCACAAGGTGGAACAGAGCGTTATGAGCTTTGGAGATGTAGACAGACTAATAATAAATAATTACTCAGACATGTATGAATGAAACAAAACACAACTCCAGGTATGTTTTTGAGGAGGTGACAATATTCTAACACAGCTTAAAAACTCACAAGAGTCAATTTTGTGTGATATAAGCCCTTTAAAATGAACTAGTTCTGTTTTGCATGTTTTTTAAGAAAATCAGGTAATGAGACTTTAACTGGGCTAAACCAGGACTCAAATCTAGGACAAAAGTGTTATATCCATCTATCCATCCATTTTCTTCCGCTTATCTGGGGTTAGGTCGTGGGGGCAACAGTCTAAACAGTGACTACCAGACTTGCTTCACCCCAGACACTCCCTCCAGCTCCTCCGGGGGGACCCCAAGGCGTTCCCAGGCCAGCCAAGAGACATAGTCCCTCCAGCGTGTCCTGGGTCTTCCCCAGGGCCTCCTCAGCTCAGCTGGCTACTCTCAACGTGGAGCAGCGGCTCTACTCCGAGTCCCTCCCGTGTGACTGAGCTCCTCACCCTGTCTCTAAGGGAGCACCCAGCCACTCTGCGGAGGAAACTCATTTCGGCCGCTTGTATCCGCGATCTTGTCTTTTTGGTAATTTCCCAAAGCTCATGACCATAGGTGAGGGGAGGAGCGTAGATTGCCGGTAAATTGAGAGCTTTGCCTTCCAGCTCAGGTCCCTCTTCACCACAACAGTCCAGTACAGCGATCACATTACTGCCGACGCTGCACCAATTTGCAGTCAGTCTCAAGCTCCGTCCTTCCCTCCCAACAGTGAGAGACCTGTCCTCGACCCAAAAGCACAAGTATGTGACCCTCTCGTTCATCGGGGTGAACTCCAACACATGGTGAACTGTGGTACAATGAGCATGCCCACACCAGCTCACTGCCGCTCCCTGCGGGCAACACGAGAGAAATGGAGAGTCCAGCCCCCCTCATAGAGTTGGGTTCCAGAGCCCAACCCCCCCCCCCCCCCCCCCTCCCCAGCAAGGTGACATTCCATGTCCCCAGAGCTACTCTCCATGTCCAGAGATTTGGTCGTCGAGGCCCCTGCCTTAGACTGCCGCCCAAATCTCCCTGCAGCGGCTCCCTACGGATCCTCCCGCGGGTGGTGGGTCCAGCTCCTTCGGGCAGTGCCCGGCCAGGCCCCGTGGGAGAAGGCCCACCAGACTCTTGTTGTTGAGCACCCACCCCAGGATTATTAATTCATTAATTAATAATTAATAATTGCATTTATATAGCGCCTTTCAAGACACCCAAAGTGCTTTACAGTTCACTGTTCATTCACTCCACACTTGGTGGTGGTATGCTACTATTGTAGCCACAGCTGATAATAATAGAATCATAATGAAACCTGAGACAAGAATATTTAGATTCCTTGAAAATGGTTAGCACAGTCACTGAACTGGCCATAAACAAGACTTAAACAGAACTAACTTTTGGACTAAATGGGAACCCAAACAGGACCTAACTTTTAACAAACTTATGAATAACGTTAACTTAATTCATCTATTCATCAAATTACATTGATTTTTGTTACTTTAAACACTAATATTAAAAGAAAGTACAAGTTCCAACTCCAGAAATAAAATTTAAAGATGCACTTTGTAACTTTTTGGGAGGGGGGGGTTCCGTCACCTCCTTGTATTCACAGAGAATTTATTGCTTTTCCTAAAATGTTTCACAATATTGCATTAGAAGAACATTATGTAAGCATTAAGCAACGAGAAGCTGTGTGTTATGCAGTTTTAAGAACTGGATAAGACACACAAATCGTTCATCAAAGCCGCTCCAGGTAATGCAGCTCCCGGGATCTCGGCCCAAAAAGAATTCTCCAATAGAGCGCAATGCATTTTGGGAATTCAAGCTGCCCATATTCGGCTGACAGGGCATCGACAGCATAAAGGTTGGATTTTGTAGGGATTCTTCTGTATTTTTACAGTATGAACTTTAAAAAAAAATGTTTAAATCATCAAAGTGCCTAAAATCAGCATTGTAAAACTTAGCCTAGCCCCACCCTGAACCTGCGCTCACTCCGCTCTAGCAGCTCTCGCTCTGATTGGTCCGAACTGCACTTTTCTGACGTCACACGTTTTGCAGTGTAAGGCTAGTATTCAGGAAGGAATGTGGAAGTAAAAATCTTTTTTGGCACAATGCGAACAGGCCATTGAAAACAATATGATGCCATCTTGAGTTCATCTTCCAGGTTTTATTTTATTTTAGTTCTATGGTTAATACCATAGTCGAGGCACGGCAGTTAGCCATGAGAATTCTCACTGACTGTGGTATAATTGCATTTATTAATTGCATTCTTACTGAGAGCACAGTCACTTATCCATAGATCTGACCTGTAACTTGGCTTAGTAGCTTCACCTGCTTGACTCCATGGAGATTAGGGATGTCAACAATTAATCGACTTACAGTTAATTGTCGATCAAGACGTTGGTCGAACAAAATGCATTAATTGTAACTAATCGCTATAGGCTCCGGAGCCGCATGTGGCTCTTTGATCCCTCTGATGCGGTTCCTCATTTATCGTGGGGGTTACATTGTAAAAATAACCCGCGATAGGCTAAATCCGTGAAGTAGTCAGCTTTATATTGCGTGTATAAATATGCGTGTATTTCACAGTTCCTCTGACCAAGGCACCTGGCGCCGCTGCGCTGTTGCGGGTTTTGTTGTAGTGAGAACGCTCCCGTGCGCTCTCAGGACTGTTCCACCGCCTGGACTCCAGGTTCCACCAGTTCGTTCTGTGGAAACATTGCCGCTACTTCCCAATGCGCATTAACCACCCGGAGAAGTGTGTGCGCGGACACGTGGTTAAATCCGTAATAGAGCCTCAGCCCTTCTGGCATGTGCCCAAATGCCAGACCGCTCAGTCCTCACTGTCACTCTGAAGTTCAGAGTCACACTGCTCGTAATCGAACATTTAAATAAATTTGGCAAACTGACCGCCTTCTGTACAGCAGACAGACAAAGGTCTACAGTCCTTTAGCCAATTGGCGGCACGGTGGCTGAGTGGCTAGCGCTCATGCCTCACAGCAAGAAGGTTCCGTGTTCTGTGTGGAGTTTGCATGCATGGTCTGCACGGAGTTTGCATGTTCTCCCCGTGTCTGGATGGATTTCCTCCGGGCACTATGGTTTCCCCCATCAACCCAAAACATGCTCCAGGTAAAATCCTCCAGCTTAGGTCCTGACCAAACCGAAGCAAGAAGATCATGGAGATGGCCCCCGGGCAGTAATGTGCTGCCCACTGCTCCTAATAACAGGATGGGTTAAATGCAGAGAAGAATTTCTCCTGTGTGAGATCAATAAAGTTTCTTCTTCTTCAATCAGGATGCAGAACACAATGCGTATTGATACACTATAAAAAATCAGCGAAACAGCGAGGGACTACTGTATTTAATTAAAATATATTTTATTTTAGTTCGTTCATATTCAAAATGTAATTCTATGGCACAAAGGTTAAAAAAGCCATTATATGCAGTGTTATTTCATTTTAAATTTCAAAAGGGTTTTGTGGCTCCCAATGTTTTCTTTATGGTGTGAAACGGGTCCAAATGGCTCTTTGAGTGGTAAAGGTTGCCGACCCCTGATGTAACCCTTTCCTCTCTGGATGTTGCCGTACAACTCACAGTAGAGCTGGACCTAGAACCCTATATTTTTGAAATTATAAAAGCATGTAACTTACATGCTTTTATAATTTCTTGATTGTTCTGGTTTGAGGCCCTGCAATGTTTTATGCTGTGTCCAGGGGACCTGTGAAATGTATATTTTGTACTGTAACCCTTCACAGATTAAGGGAGAGAAATACTGTTGATGCCTTAGCTCAAAATAAATGTTGAGAATGTCCTAAAAATAGCCTGGATTCACTGGTTTCATCATAATATGTAGACTAAATAACATTCTGTTATTTAATTTCTTCTGTTCCTTTTAATTTCAAGATTTCCATGCTGCAAGTGCAACAACTGAGCCAGTCCTCAATTTATTTTCAATAAAGAATGTATTTTGTTATTCAGCATCAATACATTTGTCTGCTTTTTACTAAGGAATAATTAATTGAGGAATATACAATATAATAATACTATTATATATTTTTGACTCAGTGTTATGTGTACTATAGCTTATATTCTTAAAGACCCTAAACACTAAAATTCAAAACACTTATCAATTAATCGTAAGTCAAGGTCAATCAACTATAGATTAATGAATTAATCGATAATTTGCATCCATAATGGAGATAGAAGTTTAATCACATACTATGGGACATTTCAGCAACAGCATATTCATGGAGACAAGCAGACACCCTTCTAGCAGAAAAGTTACACAGTGCACCTTTAACAAAGCATTGAATAGTGTATAGGAAAATTGCCTATAATCTATTTCCATACAGTAACATTTCATTTATCTTCTATGTAACATCAGTCTGTTAACGTCATTCCCGGAGAAAAAACTTTTGTTACATCCAAATTGTGAATGTAATTGTGGTTTTGAAAATACAATTGTACAAAGTTATTGTGACTATTAACCTGTATGGAGTGAGTCACTTATAAAAGAGTCGACCCACAAAAACAAATTACATTTCCGCTTTTGTCAAATGGCCTCTTTTAGCACAATTAGCCCCGCAGAGGCAATTTAAGCAAACAGTTACATTTAAAACAGGCCAAAGATTTATGGACCACATTCTGAGTTTGCACAAGGAAATACAATGTAAAAGATTGTGTGTTATTCTAATTAATGTTGGAAGAAGTACTCAGTTTTGTTACTTGAGTAAAAGTACAGATACTGGAGAAAAAATAGTAGTAGTAAAAGTATCACATGAAAAAAATCGACTTAAGTACACATATTAAAGTACCTGTTTAAACTATTAACTTAAAGGTCCCATGACATGGTACTTCTTGATGCTTTTATATGGCTCCTTTATGGTTCCCTAATACTGTAAATGAATCCTTCTTCAAAATCAAGACTCAGTGCATGAGAAACAGAGATAAGATGAGAAAGAGTATTTTTTCTCTCTCTGAACAGTCCATTATGGGACTTGTTGCTTGAATGCAAATGAGGAGAAAAGAGATGGCCTATAGTAGAGGGTGGGGGCGTGGCCAAACTCTCCGCTCTCAGCTGTACGCTCTGATCCATTTCTGTGTTTTAAGAGCGGAGGAAGAAAGGAGAGCCGTTTTAATGAAAAAAACTAATTTTCACAGAAAATAAAATTAAACCACTGCTGTTCAAAGGTCCAGAGGCTCAGATAAAGGACTTCCGAGCCTAGAAACACTCGGACGTGCCTCCTGGCAAATAAAAAAAACACATTTCGCATTGCCTAGCGCATTCGCGGTCCAAACTCTCTGGGCGTGATTTACAGAGACGCTGAATAGAGACAGACGGGGGTGGAGCTGCATTTTTCGAGCTGACGTCAATAAGGTGCCTTGTTGAGAATCGCCCGTTTGAGCTGTGTTTTTTTGTAACGTAGAAAAGGACCGCAAATGCTCAGTTTAGACATTTCGCAACTTTTAGCCATGGGGGACGGCCCTAAACAGGGTAGGGGAGCTCACATTAACGTTCAAAAACCTCAGAAAGTGAAAATTTCATGCCATGGGACCTTTAAAGACTGTACTTAAAGAGTAAAAAGTACTCCCGTGGACCCACCACCTGCGGGAGGATTCATGAGGGCTGGTGCATTGTGTTCTGGGCAGTGGAACACTGCTTGGACTGCTGCCCCCGCGACCCAGAGAATGGAAAAAGCGGAAGAAAATGAATGAATGAATGAATGAATGTCATAGTTAACTCGCCATTAATCACAAATTAATTGCACATATTTGTTGAATCATCATTTTAATTCTCTTATCAACATAGGAAAGTGTGTGAACAACAAAGTGTACAACAACTCACCCTTATGTAACAGATAATACTACAACTGTACAACTATATATAGCTGTTGATATTTTATTTGATATTTTATTTGATATTTTGTTACTTATTTTTCTATTTTATTCTGATTTGTCCATATACACTTATTATTATTATTTAATTTTTTATAATTATGTCTCATTTGACACCGGTCTATTGCTCTTTTTTTGCTAATCCATCTATTTTCTGTTATTATATTTGATGAGTGAGCTACTGTACCCAAATAATTTCCCTTGTGGATCAATAAAGTTTGTCTAAGTCGAAGTCTAAATTTTTTGTTTAAAATGTAGTGGAGTAGAAAGTACAGATACAAATGTAGTGAAGTTAAAGTAAAAAGTATCCACTGTAAAATCTACTTAAGTAAAGTACAGATAGCTAAAATGTATTCTTAAGTTCAGTACTTTGCACGACTTTTACTTTGTTACATTCCACCACTGGTCCTAATACATTTTTCCCAACAGTCATCAGTGTGTCCAAATAAAAATGCCATAAATGTTGTGTGTTTTGGCTTCACTCCGGTTTTGTTTGAGCCTGTGGACATTAGGAGGTGCTAATGGTAATTTCGTTAAATGATAGTAAATTAGTGATGGAAGGTAACAAAGTAAAAGTAGTAAAATACTGTACTTATCCGGGTAGATTTGGGTAGACTGTAGATTTTAAAATGGATACGTTTTACTTTTACTTCACTACATTTGAGAGCAGGTATCTGTACTTTCTACTCCACTGCAGTTTTGAACAGGACTGAAAAGTAAAAGTATTTTTTATGATAGTTTAAGACCTGCAGAAAAGGCTTTTAACACAATTGTAGTTTTAGCTAACAAAAATATAAACAAAAACAGCTAGGGAAAAAAATGGATTAATTCTTTCTACATCACTGCATTTGAAGCTTTATTAGAACTCAAAATCTGTGCCAAATACTTTTACTTTTTACTCTTTAAATACCTATTTAAACAGGTACTTTCATACTTCCACTTAAAGGAAAAGTAACGTTTTTTACAATTTGAGCCTTATTTCGGTAATAAAACAAGTTGTTTTACTCACCCATAGCACTTTGGTGTCATATGGAGCATTTCCGGAGATGTTTTAGATTAGCGTTAGGCTAACGCCGTTAGCCTAGCGCGACTTATAGCCATAGTTCGGGGCATTCCCCGAACATGTAATATGCCCCGTGCGGGCTCCAAATAACACAAACTTTAGCACTTTTCAAATCATAGAAGCTCGATGTCTTAGTCTAGGATTTCGTTTGAATCAAAAGTGGCCTGTAATCCATAGTTTACAGCTTTGCGTTCCATGTTTGGGTCCCGGGAGCTGAGAGCACACTCCGCGCATGCGCACTGGCGTCCTCATCTACTCAAAACTATGGCTAAATCTCGGATTACAGGCCACTTTTGACCAAACGAAATCGTAGACTAAGACATCGAGCTTCTATGATTTGAAAAGTGCTAAAGTTTGTGTTATTTGGAGCCCGCACATTACATGCTCGGGGAATGCCCCGAGCTATGGCTATAAGTCGCGCTAGGCTAACGCCGTTAGCCTAACGCTAATCTAAAACATCTCCATATGACACCAAAGTGCTATGGGTGAGTAAAACAACTTGTTTTATTACCAAAATAAGGCTCAAATAGTAAAAAACGTTACTTTTCCTTTAAATAGATCTTTTTATGTGATACTTTTGCTGTTGCTTAATTTATTTTTTTTGCTCCCGTTTCTGTTCTTTTACTTAAGTAACAAAACTGAGTACTTCTTCTACCAATGCAATAAATAAATAAATAAATAAATAAATAAATAAATAAATAAAATATGCCTTCCTGTCTGAGTGGTACCTGAAAAAGTAGGAGCAGCCTCGGACAGAGTTGTGGTTGAAGTGCTCAGAGGTCTTCTCGCTGCCGTAGTCCTCCCCGGGATCGGCCCAGATCAGGTCACACATGGGGCCGAAGGCGGGAGGCTCTTTAAACCGGTCTAACTGTCAATCACAACCACACACACACTTTTGAAACAGACAGATACTTTCAGTCATTCAGTATTGACTTTTCTGACCATTTTTACATTATAGATATTTTTTAAGTGTGTGTGCAGATGACATTTTTGTTTAGGAGCCATTTTTTTCATGTAGTAAAGCAAAATAACTGTCAATCACAACCACACAAACACACATTACTGAGACAGGCAGTATCAGATACTTTCAGTCACTCAGTATTGATTATTGTGACATTTTTTACATAACAGATTTGTGTGTGCACTGCGTAACTTTTTGGATGGGGGTCCGTCACCTGCTTGTTTCCATGTCATGGCTCTGAATGTTCCACAGTATGACATTAAACAGCTCTACTTTACATTTATTCCATTACAGGTGGTTTTATAGCTCAAAAATACCTAGAAAAACAGGCATTCTGACTGTGAGCCTCTCCACAGATCTTACCTTTAACTTGGTCTGGGTTGGTCTCCATGAAGACAGAAAGGTTTAATGCCATACTGTGAAACATTCCAGACAAAATGACATCTCTATGGAGAAAAGCATTCGACAAACACTCTACCAGAAAAGTTACACAATGCACCTTTAAAGGAAAAGTAACGTTTTTTACAATCTGAGCCTTATTTCGGTAATAAAACAAGTTGTTTTACTCACCCATAGCAATTTGGTGTCATATGGAGCATTTCCGGAGATGTTTTAGATTTGCGATCTCCATCATGTGAGTTCTCGGGGCACTTATTTGCGCTCTCCAAATAACACAAACTTTAGCACTTTTCAAATCATAGAAGCTCGATGTCTTATCCTACGATTTCGTTTGGTCAAAAGTGGCCTGTAATCCGAGATTTAGCCACAGTTTCGAGTAGATGAGGACGCCAGTGCGCATGTGCAGACTGTGCTCTCAGCTCCCAGGACCCAAACATGAAACGCAAAGCTGTAAACTATGCCTAAATCTTGGATTACAGGCCACTTTTGCTTCAAATGAAATCGTAGACTAAGACATCGGGCTTCTATGATTTGAAAAGTGCTGAAGTTTGTGTTATTTGGAGCCCGCACGAGGCATATTACATGCTCGGGGAATATATTATATGTCCCGAGCTATGGCTAGAAGTCGCGCTAGGCTAACCGCAAATCTAAAACATCTCTGGAAGTGCTCCATATGACACCAAAGTGCTATGGGTGAGTAAAACAACTTGTTTTATTACCGAAATAAGGCTCAAATTGTAAAAAAAAACACGTTACTTTTCCTTTAAGAACCCCCAAAAAACAAACTTAAATCCTGTGAAGATTAAGCACAGATCTTCACCTTATCTGGAGACTTACTTTGCGGATGTCGTCTAAGCAGTTGATTTCTGGGGAGAGCCCTCCGTGGACACAGAGGAACTGCTGATTGAGCAGAGCAGCCAGGGGCAGGCAGTCGAAGGCCTCCATACAGGCGTCGTACACACGCTCAGAGTATTTGATTTTACCTTTGAAACGACAAAGAACACACAGACAGGTAAGGAGACTATTTATTCTAATTTTGGTTACATTATCAATCTTACTAACACATCCTCCATTAAAACCCTTATTTTAGAAAGGATAGGGCATTGTAAGAAATGACAAATGCAAAAAATGTGTATTATTATTATTATTATTATTATTAATTAAAGGTCCCATGACATGGTACTTCTTGATGCTTTTATATGGCTCCTTAATGGTTCCCTAATACTGTAAATGAATCCTTCTTCAAAATCAAGACTCAGTGCATGAGAAACAGAGATAAGATGAGAAAGAGTAATTTTTCTCTCTGAACACTCCATAATGGGCGTTGTTGCTTGAATGCAAATGAGGAGGACAGTGGCCTATAGTAGAGGGTGGGGGCGTGGCCAAACTCTCCGCTCTCAGCTCTCAGCTATGCCTGTGCGCTCTGACCCACTTCCGTGTTTTTGCGCGGAGAGAGAGATGAGAAGCGTTCCATTGAAAAATAAACACATTTCCACAGAAAATAAAATTAAACCACTGCTGTTTCAGATATCCACAGGCTCAGATAAAGGACTTCCGAGCCTAGAAACACTCGCAAGTTCCTCCAGGCAAATAAAAAAACGCATTTCGCATTGCGTAGCTCCTCCGCAGTCCAAACTCTCTGGGCGTGATTTACAGAGACGCTGAGTAGAGACAGACGGGGGTGGAACTGCATTTGCATTTCTTTTTTCGAGCTGACGTCAATAAGTTTCCTTGTTCAAAATCGCCAGTTTGAGCTCTGCTTTTTTTCTAACGCAGAAAAGGATCGCAAATGCTCAGTTTAGACATTTCGCAACTTTTAACCATGGGGGGGGGGCCCTAAGCAGGGTAGGGGAGCTCACATTAACGTTCAAAAACCTCAGAAAGTGAAAATTTCATGCCATGGGACCTTTAATTAACATTATATGATACAATGCAATGTGTAGGTAAATTTTGAACTTAAACTATATAAAGGTGTTTTTTTGTTTTTTTGTTTGTTTTTTCATATTATTGGCCCTTATCCAACACCTATGAACAGTATATCTAAAGATGCACTGTGTAACTTTTTGGTTGGGGGTTGGTCGCTGGGTTGTCTCCATGGAAATTTGATTAATTTGCTAGAAATGTAAGAAAGGAATTCTTACTGTGAGCAGTGTTGCCTCTCCACAGATCTGATACTTGCTTCACTGCTGGTCTCAACACAAATAGAAAAGTTCATACTCTGGAACATCCCATGCGAAGCAATAATATCTCCATGGAGACATGCCAAAGCCAGACCCTTACTTAGTGCTTTAAATTGTATTTTTTTACCAATAAAATCACATTACACCTTGTTATGTATTTTTTAATGTTTTAATTTGTACTATCACTGTTTTTTTCATTGTAAAAGTGTGTCAGCATCTGTGCTAACAGGAGCACCCCCCTATGGAATGAATTTTTTAACTCTGAGAAAAAAATGTTTGAATTATTTTTATTCAGAATTTTAGCTGATGAAATTTTAAGTATACTTTTTTTTCAATATGTTTTAAATTCAAAATAAAAATTTCACCTTTTAAATATTAAGCACATATATTTTCAAGCCCTCAAATTCCACAGTGCAAGTAAAGTATCATTTATACTGAATTAAACAGTTCAGACATGTACACTTAAAATTTCTTCAAAAAAAAAAAAAAAAATCAAACATGTTTTTTCAGAGTTAAATAAATTCAAAGTGAGAAATTCAACAACATTCAAAATTCAAAATCTGATCAAACAAATTCTCTTCCATAAGCCCCCCGCCTCATGCCCAAAGCGGCGTGTTGTTGTGTTGATGTCAGAGTAAACACTATTAGATGCACAAGCCTCAGGTCAGATTAAAGCAGGAGGAAGACCATATAAGGAGTTTAGAGGAAGGGCACTCCTTGTATGGTCGGTTAAGTCATGTCCTCAAATGACACTATGTTATTTTAAGTGTCAACAACGATCACAAGAACGTATAGATAATGAGTTTAAAGGGATATGCCACCCCCAGGTCAAACTTGGGCATCTCCCCACAGTCCAGAGACTAAAATAAGTGGTGGAAAGCGTTTTCCTGGTCACCCAGCCATTGTCCGAGTCTGTCAGCACTGACCGCCGCGGTATCTGCAGCTACTCCGCGTTAGACTGGAGTCTAACGTCGCCAGAGAAAGATTTCGGCCAAAAGGAATTAATTTGCTTTTCCCAATTACTTTCTGTGTAGTGCACATTCATATCGAGTGCAAATAAATGAGCAAATCAACACGGAGAACTTGACTTGGTCATTTTGGGTGGGAACTATTTTTCAGTGCGGAAAAACACAGCCGAAGCACACACCACGCTGACAGGGGAATCCCTGTTACGCACCAGGAAGGCAGTTCCCCTGTTATGCAGCGTGGTGTGTGCTTCGTTTTTTTTTATTTGCCTGGAGGCACGTCTGAGTGTTTCTAGGCTCGGAAGTCGTTTATCTGAGCCTCTGGACCTTTGAACAGCAGTGGTTTCATTTTATTTTCTGTGGAAATGTGTTTATTTTTCAATGGAACGCTTAAAATCTCTCCCCGCGTGCAAAAACACGGAAATGGATCAGCTGAGAGCTGAGAGCGGAGAGCGGAGAGTTTGGCCACGCCCCCACCCTCTACTATAGGCCAACTCTTTTCTTCTCATTTGCATTCAAGCAACAACGCCCAGAATAAAGTGTTTGAGAGAGATATTTATGACTCTTTCTCATCTTATCTCTGTTTCTCATGCACTGAGTGTTGATTTTGAAGAAGGATTCATTTACAGTATTAGGGAACCATTAAGGAGCCATATAAAAGCATCAAGAAGTACCATGTCATGGGACTTTAAGGCCGTTTCCCAATTCACCGACGGCACGCTTGTTAGCGTCCTTGGAACGGGATATGCGTCATATCCGGCGCGACAAGGGCCGTTCCATTCGTTTTTTTCCCCCTGCACCGTCAAGACGAGCTCTGAACGGCGCCGTCGTTTCCATGGAAATCGGGGCGTGGACCAAGTGTGCAAACATGCACGCTCCGCACACTTAAAAGCCCCAGCATGCACAGCGCGGGACTACAAAGACCGACTCGCCAGCGACATCCACAAGTGAGAGTTGCGACGTCACTATAAAATATACGTACTGGTTCACCTCACCTACAACTATGCTACATGAAACTCTTCATAAACTACACTAAACATGTGTGACAGTAGCCGTAACGGCATAGATCACGGCACCTGTATTACCGTTCACATGCTTTTCCCCTTACACTTCTATATTTCCTTTGCTGTTGTAATGCTGGATATTCTACAGTGTCGCCATGTCCAGCGTTTACTCTAAGCTGCGCACTGTTCGCACATTCTCAGCGCACAAGAAAACTTGTGCAGCGCCCTGTAAATCAGGGATGAAAGAGCTTTTTATTCAGCCGCGGGGTAATTTTTTTTATATCTGCAAAGTGCGAGCCGCGCGGGGGGTTCATTTCGGATGTGGAGTTAGTGTGTTTGCTCAGACACATTAAAAATTAGGGGGAACATTGGCCATGTCCCAATTCCAAGTATTACTAGTCGCAATAGTATAATATTTTTGTCTTTAGGGAACAAGGAGCAGACCACCCGGCTCATTGAGCTGAGGCGGGACCTGTTCAATTTCGCAGGCGGCCATGTGAGAAACGTAGTGCACTAAGGACAGAGCGAGTGTGCGCCGTCTCGACGACAGCCCGAGTGCACACTCACAAGCGTGCCGTCACTGAATTGGGAAACGGCCTAAGTCTCCTCAAAGTCATGTTTAAAGCAAAGTGCAATGTATTGCCTGTAAATATTCAAAGACTGTTTGAGATGAAAACAAGCCACTACAATTTAAAAGAAACCTACATGTTTAAAAAAACAAAACAGATTCAGAGCCGAAGTTATGGAGCGAAGCGTCGCTGTGTAAGGAGTTCATTTATGAAATAATATTGATAAAGAAATCAAAGGATCAAGTACAATAAAGGTATTTAAAAAATACATAAAATCCAGTGTACTGTGTATGTATGAAAGTTGTATGAAGTTGTTGCGCATAAAAATTAAGCTTTCTCTTTACAATTGATTAATAATTGTGACTGAAATGGAATTTTTGATGAAATATTTTATAGTCACTATCGGTGTTTTTGTCTGGAAAAGGGAAGAGGAGGCAAATAACATAAGATTACTCTTCTTTCTGCTCCCTTTCATTCAATTGTTTGTAATGTTATCACACTGTTGATGTCTTTTTATACTTTATGAATGAAATAAACAAACAAAAATAAAAAAAAAATAAAAATAACTAAAGGTAAAAGGACTTACATTTAGTTATTTTGAAACTTGAAAACTACCATTACATGACATCACAAGGTGGAACAGAGCATTTTGAGCTTTGGAGATGTGGACAGATGAATAATAAAGGATTACTCAAACGTGTGAATGAAACAAAAGTGCGGGAATGTTTTTGATAATATTTGTGACGCACCACGGACTTTGAGGGCACAACTCGGGATTAGGCAATCTTAGATACACACGTTTTTACTACATTTTTTCAAAATTTGTGATTTTCGTTTTTTTGCCAAATATGCTAGTTGAGATCATGAAGAACCCACTCCGTGTTTCAGATAACAGCACTGGCTGCTTAAAAAGCATACATTTTGTCTGTGAAACTGTCTTATTTTTTCAGTAAGAATCGAGGTGTGTCTAAATTACCATCCTACCGCTGCAGACCAATCACGTGACATTTGCGCTCTTTTGTTTACTTTTTCCGCCTATCAGCTGTGCGCAGCTCCTGAATATGTAGCTGCATTTCATAGGATGCATTTGCATGCGTAACTTAAATATCCTTAACTTTGACTGTAAATGCTACATAAGGAAATGCTGTAAACGCTCTCTTCGGGACATGGGACACGAAGCTCTCCGGAGCTCATGTACAGAATGCGATCGGATACTTTACTGGGGAAAGAGCGCGGATATGCGATCCACGGACAACGAGGCAAACAACAGGCAAGTAAGTGTCAGAACACGTTTACTTTATAGACTTTAGGACATGTTTAAATACTAATTCAGCTTTCGTGTGGTGATCATATTGCACTGTGCTCTGTGCGGGACCGCGCTGTGCGGCTGCTCACTGCAGGACTCGTGTGGCGAGCATGTTGTGGCTCCGCGGATCTCCATTCACAATGCGGCTAAGCTAATGCTAACGCTAGCATTGAAACAATGCGATCAGCGCGAACAAGAAGAGTCTCTTTAGGTTAATTTCCACTCTATTTTTGTTTGTATAAAAGCCAAATGTTTTGCCATAGGCTATAGCGGTAGAGTAATACTTTATTTTGATTAAATTTGACCTGTTTCAGTACTTTTGTAACTTTTTTTGACTCGTTTTGTGGGATAGTGGCAGCAATGTCCGTAGAAATGTTGGTGCGGAGTCACAGCCAAGAATGGTGGGATTGCTATGTGCTTTGCCGCTTCACTGACACGGAGTTCATATACTATTTTCGCATGAGGAGAAGAACGTTTGTGTACATTTGTGGGCACCTACTTGTAGCACTGTCGCTGGAGGAAACACGTCCAGGTCAGATGAATGAGACCTGGCTGTTCAGACTGAAGTCGCATGCCAAAAGATCGGATATGCATCGGTTTTAGGATAACATTTCTTGGGCTATGTTCACACTGCAGCCTGAAGTGACCCAAATCCGATTTTTTCGCCCCTATGCGACTTTAAAAATATTCTCACTCCAAAAGCCCATTTATCTATGTCGGTGTAAACCTTCATTTAAAAAAATAAAGGTCAAATATTTTTACTGTTCAGGTAATCTCTACACATCATTGGGACTTTCCTGTTTTTGTGGACATGGTTTCAAGTTAAAATCTGGTTAAGGGTTAGGGTTTGGGTTAGGATCAGTCACCAGGAAATTAAAGAAAATCAATGTATTGTCCCCACAAAGTATGGAAGAAAATCTAAAACTGCGGAGATCATTGTTTTTATGCTCAGATTTCCAAATATGGGCCCTTGCAGATTAGCTGCTATAACTGCTTGCCTTGATGAGCTTCATTTGGCTGCAACAGTCCACAGTCAGAGATCTGCAATTCCAGGTCTGAAATTATCAAAATGATTCTAGTGAAGGTGTGTGGAGCGCTTCCTGTATTACCACATGACATCACAAGGTGGAACGGAGTGTTTTCTGTTGGAGAGAAGAACTCAGCCTAAACCTGTAGGGTTTGTGTGTTAAGCATGCGTGAATAAAACACAACTCCAGGTGTGTTTGTGATGAGGAAACAATATTAAAACATAGATCAGAAAAGAGAAAAACAATTCCATATTTTCCCAAATCATTCAGGCCTTAATCCCAGGACTATCACACAGAGAGACCTGAATAGCATTATAGATCTATTTGATCTAAATGTTCTTTTCAGATACAGATACTGAAGATTGTAAAATGCTTCTTGGTGTCCCTCCCTGTGCTCTTCTCCTCCGGTGAACAGCGAGGCGTGGGCGGGCTCTGGTGCTCAGTGACAGAAGACTATTTGCAGCTGGCACAGTGGTTTTCTTGTGTGCCATTAGGAGTCTTTGTCTGGGAGTTTGAATACTAATATGTCCACACCTGCTCCACGCTCCAGCACATTCCAAATACACAGTGAGAAATACAGCAAGGAGTTAGCGCTAAAGGCTAATGAGGCTGAATTTCTAAGTCCATTCTATGCTATAACGTACAGGTAAAAACATACAGATAAATATCTGAAATGTTCTTCTAAAAAGACACAATTTCATTTGTTGGACAACAGCCAAGACCTGACTTTTTATTTAAATTAAATCCCCACAATCTAATATTTTTGCCCAAAATACACTGCAATTAAAGCATGTTTTTTTTTTTTTATTGTTTCATTTTGGACATTTTTATTGAACTTTTGGAAACATGCATTCTTTACTCTGTTTGGGTTTGCATCTCCAAAAATCTGGACCCTCCTGCTTGTTTCCATGGAAATGCTACAACCATACTGTATACAGTATATTGTGTATACTGTGTATTGTACTGTATATTGTATATACTGTATATATCGCACTTGCTGCTCCTTGCACTTTTGATTAGATGCTAAACCTCATTTTGTTACCTGTATTTATACATGTGTAATGACAATAAAGTCGAATATAATCTATCTATAATCTAATCTAAAATGCTATTCCACAGTATGGTATCTCCATAGAGAAGGTTCAGATGGGTTTAAATTTCTAGTTCCATGCAGTTATGCTGGTGATGTGCTATAGTACATCCAGAAAGTTACACTGTGTTGCTTTAAAAGACATTTATCATAAGGAGGGACACCAACAATAATTGGTCATTTCAGAGCTGATTTATTCATCCTTGAAAAGCACCTGCATTTTTAATCGTTTCACCTATCGCCTGTGATGCTCTCTCACTCATCTGTCCTCTACTGCTTCCATTATATATGCTGTTGTCATCTAGTCAATGAGGAATAAATTGTCTTAAAGGTTATGGTAATATTTTCAGCTCGGTTTTGGGTGCGGCACGGTGGCTGAGCGGCTAGTGCTCATGCTTCACAGCAAGAAGGTTCTGGGTTTGATCCCCGGGTCGCCCAGGCCATTCTGTGTGGAGTTTGCATGTTCTCCCCGTGTCTGGGTGGGTTTTCTCCCGGCGCTTGATGGGTTTCCCCCATCAACCCAAAATATGCAGATTTTACCTGGTACCAGGTAAAATCCTCCAGCTTAGGTCCTGACCAAACAGAAGCAAGAAGATCATGAAGATGGTCCCCGGGCGCAGTAATGTGCTGCCCACTGCTCCTAATAACAGGATGGGTTAAATGCAGAGAAGAATTTCTCCTGTGTGAGATCAATAAAGCTTCTTCACTCTGGCCTTACAGAACTCCTGGATTTGACTCCCAGGTGGTAGGTTTCCTTCAGTCAGCTAAGGTATTCCTAAACCGAAGAAGCTTTAGGCCTAGCCCCTCACTGAAGCCAATAGTGTTCGTCAGGTGGCCAGAGCCAGAGTCGGGTGGTGAGGGCTGGTGCTCAGAGGCGTCTTCGGAGCAGTGAACCCTGTCAGCCAGTTCGGCACTGTTAGCGGTGGCCTGAGTCTTGCCCAAAATGATATCCAGGTCGCTTTCCACTCGGCTTTCGCCCATGGATATGCGTTGTTCAAAAACAACACATATCCATGTGCATGTGTCCGCGCGTGGTGACCATATTGCGCTGTGCTCTGTGCAGGACCACGCTGTGCGGATCTCTGCCCACTCCTAATGCGAAGGCTAGCATTGAAACAATGCGATCAGTGCGAACAAGAAGAGTCTCTTTAGGTTCATTTCCACTGTTTATATAAAAGCCGAACGTTTTGCCATAGGCTATAGCGCTAGAGTAATACTTTATTTTGATTCAATTTGACCCATTTCGGTACTTTTGTAACTTTTTTTTGACTTTGCGCTTATTAAGCCATAAGGGTTTGAATGGAAGTTCTTATGGGACGCGTAGCATCTGAACCTTAAATGTTTTCTTTTTGTAACTTTTTTGAATGAATTAGGCTGCAATGCCAATACTAATTGATTTATTTAATAGAACTTTGAAAGTGCACTTTACTTTGCTTTTGGAATTAAAGCTAGCTTATTGAAATTATTGAATTGTTATTAAAGTCCATTTTGGTGTGACCAAAAGTTTATTTATAGGTATACAACTAAGATATATGGCATGTATTCTTCATTTATTCTTATTTATTTATTTAAAGCATAGTATATAATAAATGGGCGAGATGCGAGAACAAGGCTCTGTTGGATATATATATATATATATAATGCTATATTATGTACAATACGAAATTCATTTGAGCAGTATTACCTCCTGTGAAATACTCCTTAAATGCCTGTACCTTGGTATTTTATTACATATTTTATTACTTTTTTTTTTATTATTATACTGGTTACTTTGCTATGCTATTAGTACTTCCTGACTATAAGTAATTTTTGTAGTAAACTTTGACTTAACATATTATCCTGTGTATTATTAAATTATTGATTCTGACCTGCCTGGACATTATCACTACACCCCAGTGATAGTCATGATGGGGGAGGGCTTAGCTTAATGTCATGCAAATTAGGCAAGGAGGTCTGAAGAGAGGAAAACTTTAAGAGCTTTTTTGAGGGTTTTCAAAAATCTGCTATGCCTGCTTTCAAATAGTGACACCTTCTTTAAATATGGTCAGATTTTCACGTGTAAGATATCATTGGAAAGAACTCTATCTATAAATAGAATCTATAAATAACTCAAAACGCCTCCGGGAGGACTTGGTATTGGTTTTGCCGCGGTTGGACACAAATATAACGTTGTCCTACTTCGCAGATTTCACTTATCACAGGTTATTTCTGGAACCTAACCCCCGCGATAAACGAGGGACCACTGTAAACAATTTCCCAATAGAGATCTTCATTACATCAATGAGATCAGTCAACCAACAACTTCTGTATTTCAACAGAGTCCCACTAAGAAAAAATGTGTTTTCCCGCTACATCCTTTTTATTTCCAGCCAGTTTTCAGACTATGTGTATGTATATGAAACAAGTGTGTGTATATGTGTATGGTGTATGTGTGTGCACTCACATTCTTGTTTGAAGGTGAAGTATTCAGTGAGGTGGCGGCACTCGTGATTCCCTCGCAGCAGGAACAGAGTGGAGGGGTGGTTGATCTTCAAAGACCAGAGGTAGAGCACACACTGCAGGAGGAGGACAGGAGAGACTGTCAGTATCTGTATAATACAAGCAATCATGAAGCCTCTGTCACTTTTTGGATATTCTTAAGTGGTTTTACATTCTGGGCAGTGTATGTTGTGTTTTGGTTCTCAAGCCAAATACAATCAAAAGGGTGCCAGTTCTTAAAGGAAAAGTAACGTTTTTTACAATTTGAGCCTTATTTCGGTAATAAAACAAGTTGTTTTACTCACCCATAGCACTTTGGTGTCATATGGAGGATTTCCGGAGATGTTTTAGATTAGCGTTAGGCTAACGCCGTTAGCCTAGCGCGACTTATAGCCATAGCTCGGGGCATTCCCCGAGCATGTAATATGCCCCGTGCGGGCTCCAAATAACACAAACGTTAGCACTTTTCAAATCATAGAAGCTCGATGTCTTAGTCTACGATTTCGTTTGAATCAAAAGTGGCCTGTAATCCGAGATTTATCCATAGTTTACAGCTTTGCGTTTCATGTTTGGGTCCCGGGAGCTGAGAGCACACTCCGCACATGCGCACTGGCGTCCTCATCTACTCGAAACTATGGCTAAATCTCGGATTACAGGCTACTTTTGACCACACAAAATCATAGACTAAAGACATCGAGCTTCTATGATTTGAAAAGTGCTTAAGTTTGTGTTATTTGGAGCCCGCACGGGGCATATTACATGCTCGGGGAATGCCCCGAGCTATGGCTATAAGTCGCGCTAGGCTACGGCGTTAGCCTAACGCTAATCTAAAACATCTCCGGAAATCCTCCATATGACACCAAAGTGATATGGGTGAGTAAAACAACTTGTTTTATTACCGAAATAAGGCTCAAATTGTAAAAAAAAACAAAAAACAATTTGGCTCAAACCTGAAAGAACTCTCCCTCATCTAAATGGTCACTACCTAAACCCCAGCACCTGCAGCCAATCCTGAGTCAGTGCTAGTGCAGCCTCTGCAGCTCAGGGAGGGAATTCTGGAGGTTCTGTATATACTATATGCTCAGAGAAACTATAGATGCTCTGAGATGCAATCTGGGGTCATTCCAGCCAATAAAATCTAAGATGTCAACCACCCATTTTGGGGGGGGAAATTCCCTTTCCCCCTCTTGATGATCCCACTTTGCACTACCTTCTCACAACATTTTACAAATATATATGTTTGCAATAAAGTAAAACTGTAAATCAAAGCGCAAACCACATTTTATTCCCAGGTACTAGTTGTGACATACACATACCTGGTGCATACACAAGTATATGTATATAGAAAAATTTACAATGATTCAGGAAAAAAACATGCATGTCAACTTACCATCTCCATTTTATCTGATAATGTTAATTTTAATCTTAAAATAAGCCAAGGAAACTGTACTGCACTTAAACACTCCATTTTCGTCTCCCTATTCAAGACAAACGACCCTCTCCGCCCCTCTGCAATGGCTTGTATGTCCTAATGTTTCTTTGTCTGTTTTTGACTTGGTTTGAGAATCGAATTATAGATGGGAGACAAGTTGTGTCTAAAATGGACGCCAGAGAAATTTGAAATACAAAGAGACAGATTAGTTGATAGTTTCAGAGCTATTTCAGTGTAGTGAGCGCCTCCTAGGGCTTATAGATATGCTAATACTAGACGCCAAAGGAATTCGTAAAACAAAAGAGACAGAGTAGCTGGGATAGGTTCAGAGCTTTTTTCAGTGTAGGTAGCTCCTCCCTGCAGCTAGATATAAACAGGGTCTAACCAGCATGAGAACCAGAGCTGACGAAGCCTCTCGGATGAGCGGCGAAACATTTTCGACCAAACAAACTTTGTCCAGTTGACAAATTGAATTTCTCCTTCATATCATAAAGTAATATGGCACACATGGCAATAACATCACCCAGGTCGCAGACAAACTCACTCACTCCATGGCTCAAATCTCATCTTGGCTAAATCACTCCTGTCTTAAATTGAATACATCCAAAACAGTAGCAATGATTTTCAGTAAATCCAACAACACTTCTCATAGAGTTCCAGACATCTTTGTCTCTGGAGAACGGCTGCAGGTTGTCCCACAATACAAATATCTCCACCCAAGCAGCTAAAATGTTCATGACATGATCAAATACTCTAATCTCTGCCTAATCTATAAAATCATTCACGGTCTATCATCTCCACCACTCAGTCAGTTTATCGCCATCAGAACCACCAGCCACAGTAGAACTAGAGGAGCAGCACGAGGAAGAAGAAGAAGTGACTTTATTGATCTCACACAGGAGAAATTCTTCTCTGCATTTAACCCATCCTGTTATTAGGAGCAGTGGGCAGCACATTACTGCGCCTGGGGACCATCTTCATGATCTTCTTGCTTCGGTTTGGTCAGGACCTAAACTGGAGGATTTTACCTGGAGCAAGTTTTGGGTTGAGGAGTCTGCATCATCCCCCTCAGGAAAAGTTCAAACAGCTTTTTCTGTTCGTGCTGCCTCGGATTGGAACCTCACACCCACAACCATCAGATCCGCTAACACTTACCAAACCTTTAAAACAATGGCTAATTGCAAACTAGATCTGTGAACATTGACTTTATCCGCTGCGCTGCCCCCTGCTGGCCTCTTGCCCTGTGTCTGTGTGCAACTGTCATGTGTGTATGTATTTGCTCTCTTTATGAGTGGTGGTGTGTAGCTGAATGATTGTTGTGAGTCGGCCATCTTATGTAATAGTGTATATATTTTTCGACAGTTTTTTAGGTATTTATTGTATTGTAATTTTTATTCTTGTTTTTAGGTGGCCAGTATCTGCTGTCAAGGGACTAGAGATGAAAAATAGCCTTTGGCTAAACCTGGCATATTTACAGAAATATTGATTAATATGCACTGTCCCTGAAATAAATAAATAAATAAATAAATAAATGTTTAACCTGCTCTGTGATACAAGCCGGTACGCAAAGGTACATGCTGTTGCAAAGGTACACGCTGGTGGCACACATAGTGACGTGCCGCGCAGTGTCTGCAGCTCCAGGCAAGTGCACAGGCTGCCGTGAGAACCGGTAATAGTTTATTGCTAACGACAGCGGCCTTAATGAAATATGATCGCAAACATCTCAAGACCAAGACCGGTGTCGAGTACTAGGACACTACGATCTACCCACACTACCTTGTCGATCAACTGGTAGATCACGATCAACGTATTGGGCACCCCTGTTTTAGACACTATTTTTGATTCACATGGTAATACGGGACAAAGTGTGTCCCTATTCAGGTCAATGCGGGACGCATACTTTTGTTTCTGGCTGTGGGACAATTCCGTTTTTCAAGGGATGGTTGGCAACCTCAACGGATCTCAACGGATTTGCAGTGATATAAAAAATGACCCAGGTGGCTGACAAAAAAGCGGAAATCCGCCAAAAAGCAGACATTTTTCATCCCTGTAACTAGAATCACAACTGTGCCTATGTTGCCAGTGTCTTGACCTGCAGATAGAGGACACATATAAGTTTGTCTTATTCTCAGTTCATGGACAGGCCTCATGTGAAGCTCAGAACCTCCAGAATTCCCTCCCTGAGCTGCAGAGGCTGCACTAGCACTGATTCAGGATTGGCTGCAAGTGCCAGGATTTAGGTAGGGACCATTCAGATCAGAGAGAGGCATTTTAGGTTTAAACACACCGGATTTAATCCTAACAACTGGTAACTCAAATGAAAGACTCATGTTAGGCTAATGATCTAAAATAATGTCCACTGTTTTCAGCATTACACCATTAGAGTAAAAGCAATATTGTATTTGAACATGTACACCTCATATCAGGGAAAACAAATAGGTCGTGTTTATCAAATTTGAAATAGAAAATCTACAAAGCTCAAATTTAACGCATGTTTGTAGGGGTCTAACCAGAATCAGGCAATTTGATCTCCATTGATATTGTTGCCTATAAAAGACATTACAGTCCCTAAATAACTTGCTTTGCTAATTGTGACCTTCCAATTTGACTTGGATAATCTCTAAATTCATCTCTAAATTCTAAAAACGCAGCCACAGTCCGTGCGATGATTAAAACAAATGCCGTTGTGTCATTTGGAGCCCCCTTTCTATAAATAAAATCTATTCTATGAGCTTCATACAGAGCTGCTGTTCCCACGGCAACAGCAGATGGATTGGTATATATGGGAGTCGCTATAGAACGCAGTCACACAGGGTCACGGCGAACACAGCTCTGCCACAAATATGGAACGTCAAGCGCACACGTGTCATTGTGAGGAATCCTGCACACGAAAAGATGCCTGGAGGAGAGAGAACGTCACAACATTCTGAAGGTTTTTTATTTTATTTTACTGTAATGGAAAAAACGGTATGGCAGCGCAATAAAGCCAATTTTAAAGATTCACTGTGTAACTTTTCCGGTGGAGGGTCCGTCAACTAGCTTAATTGTCTCCATGGAGATATTGTTGCATCACCTGACATGTTCAACTGCTGGTTATTATAATCTATTATAATAACAGGTGTTTTTATTGCTAAAAAAATCCTCCAAAAACATGTATTCTAATTGTGAATGGGTTGCATCCCCACAGATCTGACCTGTAACTTTATACTTATCATCATGACCATTACATATTTGGCTCTAACGTTTAAGTCCTCAAAATCTCATTTAGTCCTTCGATTTTGCTCTTGTAAAGTAACAAAACTGAGCGTACTTCTTCACATTTTGCGGTATCGGTAAGTACACTAAAGCCAAGTATTGGCGTCAGATCTGATAAAAGAACAACACCGATAACGCCAATAGACCATTTTCGCCTGACATCATAATCCAGACGCCCCCCATTTTGGAGGGTTTTGAAGCACTGTGAATAAAAAGCTATATGCTAGTACTTAAACACGTTACACGGTGGGGATGAAGGATCTGCGGTAGCGATCCTTCTTGCACTGGAGGTGCCTTAGTCGGCTGCTGAGGGAGCTGGTCAGCTCCTCTACAGTCCGGTGCAGAGGGTGAGAGGTGTCGTCCATGATGGGCGTGAATTTGGCCAGCACCTTCCTCTCAGCCACCTCTTCTACAGAGTCCAGGACAGAGCTGGCCCTCCTGACCAGCTTATTAAGTCTTTTTCTGTCCCGCTCTGTGCTGCTCGGGGCCCAGCAGACGACAGCGTAGAGGAAAGCAGAGGTCACTACAGAGTCATAAAAAGTCTTGAGCAGAGGCCTGCACACTCCAAAGGACCTCAGTCTCCTCAGGAGGTGGAGGCGACTTTGGCTCTTCTTGTACAGGGCGTCGGTGTTGTGGGACCAGTCCAGTTTATTGTTGAGGTGAACACCCAGGTACTTGAACTGTCCACACTCTCTATGTCCTGCCCCCCTTCACCGGTGAGTGAGGTAGTGGTCTCCTCCTGAAGTCGATCACCAGCTCCTTTGTGTTACTGGTGTTGAGGCTCAGGTAGTTTCGCCCACACCAGTCCATAAAGTCACTGAAGACCGAGCGGTTCTCCATCTCGTTCCCCTCAGACACACTGCCCACAATGGCCGAGTTGTCAGAGAACTTCTGGAGATGGCAGCTGTACGTGTTGTATGTGAAGTCCGAGGTGTAGATGGTGAAGAGGAAGGGTGAGAGGACAGTTCCCTGGGGGACACCACAGTGCTGCAGACTACCACCTCTGACTCACAGCCGTGCAGCCGCACGTACTGTGGACGGTCAGTGAGGTAGTCAATGATCCAGGCAGCGAGATGTCCATCAACTCCCGCATCCTCCAGCTTCCCGCGCACCAGCGTCGGCCTGATGGTGTCAAAGAACATGACTCTCACAGCACTCCCGGTGGTCTCTAGGTGGTTGAGCGCCCGCTGCAGCAAGTAGATGACGGCGTCCTCTACTCCTACGTTTGGCTTGTAGGCAAACTGCAGCGGGTCCAAGGTGAGGCTCACCACAGAGCGGAGTTGACTGAGGATCACCCTCTCCATGGTCTTCATGAGGTGGGAGGTCAAGACGACTGGTCTGTAGTGGGCCGGTTCCCTGGCGTTTGTTGTTTTGGGAACCGGGACCACACAGGAGGTCTTCCACAGGACTGGGACCTTCTCTAGGCTAGGCTGAGGCTCAAATTGAAGATGTAGCAGAGAACCTCACAGAGCTGGTCTGCACAGGCTCTCAGCAGCCTGGGGCAGATCCCGTCGAGTCCTGTGGTATCGCTTACAGCAGCAGAATTGACAAATCGCCACTGAACAAACCTGAATCTCATACGGATCTTCTTCCCCAATTAATTTGAGTTTTTTCATAAAATAATCCTTTTCTTTGGCATAAAACTTATCTCTATACAGTTGGTCAACTGTGTCAGAAGTTTTAGATTCCGATGTGGAAGGTTTATTGTGAAATTTTGATTTTTTTTTCTGCATGGTTGCTATATAAACACCTTTTTCAAGGTATTTTTGAGCTATAAAACCACCTGTAATTGAATAAATGTAAAGCAGATATGTTTAATGTCACACTGTGGAATATTCCAGGCCAAGCAATGACATATCCATAGCAACAAGCAGGTGACAGACCCTCCACCACAAAATTTACACAATGCACCTTCAAATATGAGCACCTGATCAAAATGAAAATGTAAAGAGCTTTCGCCATTTGAAAAATGAGCAGTCCCAGCTCTGACTTCGATTCAAATCATTTAAAATCATAATCATATACTGCGTGCAAATAAACGAAAATTTAACTTTTTGCCCTTATCGACCAGCCCTTATTTCTTGCATATCTTCAAATTACGATAACAACAATGGTCCACCTCCCTCATAGCTCAAAAGATATACCTGACCTTTCATGCCTGTAGAGTGTAGAATAAAATGAGAGAATGAGAGAAAAACAGCACAATTTTATCTCTGTTTTTAATTCAAAGCTCTTGTGACGAGCCCTGGCCATTGTCTCCTCGGTGCCGGCCTCTCTCATATGCAGATCACATGTATTGTATGTAAATGTCCTCCCCCCTCTGGCTCAGATCAAAGTGAATTAGAATAAACACATCACATTAAATGGAGCCATCACGCGCTTTGAGGTTTAGACTTTGGCAAATTGCTCGTCTGGTGAAAATGATGAAAACGCTGCTCAAAAGGCGGCGGCGGCTGTTGGCGTTGCCCGGGTAACGCAGGGCTTTACTAGGAATGGCACTGTCAGTCAGAGACACAATAAGCACACAGAATCACCATCAATGCTATAGCAAACGTAGCATTATGAAGCATGTTTACATAAAGGTGCATTGTGTAACTTTTCTGGTGGAGGGTCCATCAAATGCTTTTCTCCATGGAGATGTTATTGCTTTGTATGGAATGTTTCACAGTATGGCATCTTCATGGACACCAAACCAGACCGAGTTACAGGTCAGATCTGTGGAGAGGCGACCTGCTCACAGTCAGAATGCCTGTTTTTCTAGGTATTTTTGAGCTATAAAACCTTTTGTGATTGGATAAATGGAAGGTAGAGCCGTTTCATGTCAACTTTTTTGTTGCATTTGGTTACCATGGAAACTGCTGAACATTCTAGCAATAGAAATGCATTATAGCACACCTCCATTGTGATGTCATTGCAAGGTAAGTGAGAAATTTGGAAACGGATAAAAAACGAATTGAGTTTTTTGCAATATGAAGACAGGAAAAAATAATAAGTTTGGAAAATAAAACTGGAATATAAGTTAGAGTACCAATGAAATACAAAATACCTACGCAGTAGAGTAACAAGGTAGTCACGGGCCCAGGTGCGACATTTCATACCGGGCCCCCTAGTGGTCACCCTCGTACTCAAGGCTCTAATACATGCAATATAATCCTCTAAAAAGAGCAGAAGCACAGAGGTAGTTTATATACATTATATTGTAAATAAAAGCACATGCCACTATGTTGGATCCATTACCTGGGTAAACATTAAAAATAATTGTATTAATACAGGTAATCAAATATTACTGCATCAACATTAGCTTTCATGGAATTATGGGAACATTCAAAGCGCTGAAACCTTAACCTTCTGCTGAAACAGCGTAGTGTGCTTAAATTCGAAACGTGCAGAAACAAAACTTAAATTAACTTATTCATCCGTGCAGAAATAAAGAAAAAAACGATTCATATGCATACGACCCCCAGTGCGCATGAATTGGGCCACTAGAAGGCCATCTTACGAGCCTTGCGTTGCACAAAATCAATAATGTCCCCAATATTTAATTCTCTGGCTTCAGCAAGAAGGCTCCGGGTTCGATCCCCGGGTCGCCCAGGTCTTTCTGTGTGTGTTCTGTGTGGAGTTTGCATGCATGGTCTGGGTTCGATCCCTGGGTCGCCTGGGCCTTTCTGTGTGGAGTTTGCATGTTCTCCCCGTGTCTGGGTGGGTTTCCTCTGGGCACTCCGGTTTCCCCCACCAACCCAAACATGTGCCATAGGTAAATCCTCCAGCTTAGGTCCTGACCAAGCCGAAGCAAGAAGATCATGGAGATGGTCCCCGGGCGCAGTAATGTGCTGCTCACTGCTCCTAATAACAGGATGGGTTAAATGCTGAACTGGAATTTCCCCACTGTGGGACTAATAAAGGCATAGCTTGTGTTTTCTATAGACAGGATAGCTAACCCACTGAGCCTATGCTGCTCCTTAGGTAGGTCTTAATAAATTTGAGTTTGGAAAAAGATCGCTCAACTGTTACCTGTGACTGTTGCCACAGTCACAGGTAAACATGAAAGCAGTACACACTTCTCCGAATGTTGATGTAACACTGTCATAATCGACCACTAGCATTTTGGCAAGTTGTAAAACTCATGACTTTTGTGCAATCTCTGATTTAAAAAAAGATCTAAAGGAAAGGAGTTGTGTTGGGAATGTCGGTGCGATGTCCCTGTCGTAATAGTCGACAAACGTTTCTCTTTTTGAAACAGTTCATCATCAGCACGTTGAAGGGTGATAGGACATAAAGCCTCAAACAGATGACGAGTGTCCGGGACACTTGTCAGTAGCTACAACTTCTTCCACATCCCGTGCGTCAAAGCCTAATACCTTTCTTTCATTCATCGCCAGTCCAAACCGCACAGTTTGTCCCACAATAACCAGCATCATCACAACTCGGTAAAATAAAATAATAACTGCACGAGAGCGCACGGAACTTACCCAAGTAGAGCAGGACGAGCGTAGAGACTTGACAATGAGACATCATCCCGGAATCCAACGAGAAGGGTGCAAATCCTACTTTTTTACGCTCCTGCCGCTTCTTGCAGCTGCTCTTGTGTTTGAAGGCGGGCATGCTACTTGTTTCGGTCGGAACGATGATTGAAATATGCAGCCACCATTCATTTGAAAAATCAGCCTACCCAGAATTCATTGCTGTATCTCAGTAGAAACAAAGATACTGGCGTAAGATGATAGCAAAAAAATGAACAGAAATAATTTATTTAGCTTTTTATTTGATTGTTGGTAGGTAGAGCTGTTTAATGCCACACTGTGGAACATTCCAGGCAGAGCAAAAATATCTCCATAGAAACAAGCAGGTGGCACACCCTCCACCAGAAAAGTCACACAATTTTACTTCTATGGAGTATTAACTGTAAAACACAATATGTTAAGTGTTACAGTTACAGTTACAGATCTAAGTATTATTTAGATCACCATGTTACCTTCCTTCCTCCCTTTGCTACCCACATTAAGTCACTCCACCCTTCAGATCACAAGACAATCAGTGCACATCCCGCTAATGAAACTGCTGCATATCGTATCAGGTTTGTGAAGTTGCTTTGTACAGTTTTGTATCATGTTTTTGAATATTAATGGAGCATTGAACAGAATCTTACAGCTAGAAAGAAAGCTATGCCTTTATTAGTACCACAGTGGAGAAATTCCAGTTCTGCATTTAACCCATCCTGTTATCAGGAGCAGTGAGCAGCACATTACTGCGCCCGGGGACCATCTCCATGATCTTCTTGCTTCGGTTTGGTCAGGACCTAAGCTTGAGGATTTACCTATGGTGCATGTTTTGGGTTGGTGGGGGAAACCGGAGTGCCCGGAGGAAACCCACCCAGACACGGGAAGAACATGCAAACTCCACACAGAAAGGCCCAGGCGACCCGGGGATTGAACCCAGACCATGCAAACTCCACACAGAACACACACAGAAAGGCCTGGGCGACCCAGGGATCGAACCCGGAACCTTCTTGCTGTGAAGCATGAGCGCTAACCACTCAGCCACTGCCTAAGAGGCGAAAGAGGCTTCGAATAAGGCCTGGAAGAGATTGCTAAATTACTCAAACCTGCATGGATGACATCTAAAACGATAGTTACGTATGTAACTACGGTTCTATGAATCCCGGATGACCGCCAGAGGGCGGTGCTGAAAGCACTGAATGTTCCCTTCGCACATGCGCAGTTCGAGTAGTAATACCAAATGAGTCACACCTGTGACCCAGGATGACGCCCCGGAGGTAATATAGTCCCTCGTCATCCGTGACTCTGTTCCTTCAGAATCTTCTCGCGGAAACGCAAGGATCCTGAGTGACAGAGAATCTCTGGCGGTCATCCGGGATTCATAGAACCGTAGTTACATACGTAACTATCGTTCTATTTCATCCCTCCTGACCGCCAGAGGGCGGTGCTGAAAGCACTGAATGACTAATACCAGCTATGTCACGAAGAATCCTGAGCACATACCTCACTGAGAGGGGCCCAGAGATTCATGAAGAACCACGCCAAGAGGATGGGGAGAGATCACATTGACGTTGTAGAATCTGGCAAATGTGCTTGGGGAAGCCCAAGATGCAGCAGCACATATTGTCTCCAAAGGGACCCCTCTCATGGCCGCCCATGAAGTGGAGACGCCTCTAGTAGAATGGGCCCTCACACCAGATGGAGGGTCGCGACCTGCAATGCTGTAGGCATGGTGAATGGTCTCAACGACCCAGTGTGAAAGGCGGTGTCTGGAAAGAGGACAGCCCTTCCTAGTACCCCCATAGCACACAAACAGCTGGTCTGAACGCCTCATACCTGCTGTGACTGAGACATAGACCTTCAGTGCCCGGACCGGGCACAACAGCTGTAGCTTGTCCCCGTCCTCACCAAGCGGGGGCTCAAACCGAGCCAAGCCCAAAGGCTCGTTACAATGAGACCGGGGCAACACCTTCGGCATGAACGCTGTGTTTGGCCACAGAGTGACACCAGAACCATCCGGACTCCACCTGAGACAGGAAGGGCTGACAGAAAGGGCATGTAACTCACTGACCCGTTTCGCTGACACAATAGCCAATAAAAAAGCAGTTTTACATGAAAGCCACTTGAGGTCCGCCTGTGCCAAAGGCTCAAATGGAGGACCACATAGAGACTCCAGGACCAATGGCAAGTCCCACATTGGAGCCCGTGGTATAGTTGGTGGGCGCAATCTGCGAGCACCCCGTAGAAAAAGAGAAACTAAGTTATGGCCCCCAACTGTACAGCTTCCAACCAAACCATGATGGCAGGATATAGCAGCAACATACACCTTGAGAGTGGATGGAGACCGTCCATTATCCAGGAGAGACTGGAGGAACTCCAGGATAATAGGCACCGAACAAGACACAGGATCCTCACCGCGGGCAGAGCACCAGTGAGAAAACAACTTCCACCTGTTCTCATACTGCTGACGAGTGGAAGCCGCTCTGGCATTCAACAGCGTTTGCCGAACAGGATCGGTGAGACCGATCAGCTGCAGCTCGGGCCTGCCAATGGCCATACCCACAGTTGGAGTCGATGGGGCCTCGGATGCCACACTTGGCCCCCCAACTGAGACAGCAGATCTCTCCTGGCCGGAAGACGCCATGGGAGACCGCAACACAGACTGTACAGCAATGGGAACCATGGTCGTGCTGGCCAGTATGGTGCGACCAGCAACAGTCTGTGGCCTTCCCGGAGAACCCTCTGTAGGGTTGGCCAAATCAGACGAAGAGGGGGAAAAGCGTAGAGGAGGCACTGGGGCCAAGTGTGTGCCAGTGCATCCTGTCCCAGAGAACCTGGTTCCCTCACGAGGGAGAACCACAGGGGACAGTGAGTCGACTCTTTTGAGGCAAACAGATCTACCTCCGCCTGCCCAAAAAGGGTCCAGATCCTGTGCACTTCCTCCGGGTGAAGACGCCATTCCCCTGGAGAAGGTTCCCTCCGGGAGAGATAATCCGCCACTTGATTTCCGTCTCCCGGTAAATACATTGCTCGCAGCGTGGACAGATGAGACGCAGCCCATGTTAACAGATCTCGAGCAACCCCGAGAAGTCGTGCTGATCTGACACCCCCTGATGGTTTATGTGATAAACAGTCGAAGTGTTGTCCGACCGAATAAGAACGTGTTTCCCTCTCAGGTGTGACAGAAAGCTCCTGAGAGCGAAATGGACAGCACGCAACTCCAAGACATTTATGTGGTCTAAGCGATCTCTGGCAGACCAAACCCCTTGAGCTGTCCTGTGCTGCCATACAGCACCCCATCCTGTGAGGCAGGCATCTGTCGTGACCACCTCCCTGCGACACACCACCAGACCCATGGGGACCCCTTGTGACAAAAAACTCCCGTCCCTCCATGGGGTCAATGCACGGGAGCACTGCCACGTCACTCTGAGCATCCGTCGTCGATCCCTTGCAGGGTCCAGATGAAAACTGTTCAGCCACATTTGCAGCGGACGCAGTGACAGCAGGCCGAGAGGCACAACTCGTGTGACAGAAGTCAGCTTTCCCACAAGCTGAAGAAAGCTGACAAATGGATGCAGACTGCCCAGTTTGAAGCGAGAGACCAGAGCTTGAATATCGTCTCTGCGACGTAGGGACGGGCGAGCCTTCATTGTCACAGTGTCCAAGTCCAGGCCAAGAAAAGTTGTTGCCTGAGTTGGCGTCAGGTTGCTCTTCTCCATATTCACCGTGAAGCCCAACCGGGCCACATGTGCAAGCAGGTAATCGGTGTCCTGCTTCACACACACTTTGGATGGGGCGCAAATCAGCCAATCGTCCAGATAAGGCAATATCTTTAGCCCAGCGGCTTGTAACGGAGCAAGGGCCGCCTTCACGCATCGGGTGAACACCCTCGGAGAGAGGGAGAGCCCAAAAGGGAGAACCCGGAATTGCCAATGACGACCCCGATAAGCAAACCTGAGAAATCTCCGGTGTTGTGGAGCGATAGGCACATGGAAGTATGCATCTTTGAGGTCTACAGAAGTGAACCATTCCCCCACTGCAACGGTTTGGAGAACCTCTGCTGTGGTGAGCATATGGAACGGCAAGACCTTCATGAAACGATTGAGTCCCCGTAGATCTAGAATGGGACGAAATCCGCCTGTCTTCTTGGGCACGAGGAAATATGTGGAGTAGTAGCCCTTGGGCTGCAGCAAGGGATCTACTGCTTCGATGGCCCCTTTGGCCAGGAGGGCGGACAACTCCCGATCCAATGCCTGAGCCTTCACCGGGTCGCTGATTATAGTCATCTTGACCCGGCCTGTCATGTGTGGCCGGCGTCGGAACTGCAGCCGGTACCCATGAGCCAAAGTGGCAACCACCCACGGGTCCGACGCATGAGCAGCCCAATAACTGAGCTGCTGATGGGAGAAGTATCCGACGGCCGGCCTCGAGCTTTCAATTCCTGGCCCCACGACCCCTAGGGGCCCTGGGGGGCAGCGACCAGAGTTTGGGTGTCTAGGCCGCTGCGGTGGCTGGTGAGGTTCACTCCGAAAAGTCCTGCCAGGTCTGTCTTGATGGAAACGTCCATCACTAGGCCGACTGCGAGTGGGTGGCCGAGCACTGAGGCCAGCAGTCGGGTGCCTTGGTTGCCGAGGAGGAGGCATAGCTCTACTGAGGCCAGAAAGTTGCTGCCTCGTCTGTCGAGCATGGACAGTACGTTCCAATGCCTCCAAGGCAGCTGAACCAAACAACTGCCCGGGCTCCACAGGCACACTGCGGAGGGTCCTGCGGCACGCCTCCGTCAGGGGAGATTGAGCGAGCCAAATCTGCCGGCGAGCCTGAACCAAAAAAGACATAACACGTCCAAGCTCCCTTGACATCAGTGCAAAGGCCTGCAGTGCCGCATCACTAAATTCTGCGGCTGTTGCAGCACCATCACCCTCCTGGAGGGAGGCAGAGTGGGCCAAGAGCAGGTGGGCCAAAGAATTGCCCAGTCTACCAGCCCGCGCACCGGAGTTATAGGCCTTGGTGATTAAGTCATCCGTCACCCGGCATTGGGGTCTTGGACACCTAACATCTTGCCGCAGGGCCTCCTCAGGTGAAACAATAAGGGAAGCCACAGCAGGTTCAACAGCAGGCATGCGATCCAAACCAGCTGCCGGTGCATTGTGCATAGCAGCCAAAATCCGGCCATCTGATGAGAGCCTGGAGAGAGCGCTTGGATCCCTCCAACAGGCATGCAACTCTCTGAGATACTCCACAGAGGGGGTACAGCAAAAGGTGTAGGGGCACGCCCGCATCTAAAGAAAGCGCTACCAGGGCCAGGCCTTTCAGGCTCTGGAAGTTCCAGCTGCAAACGATTCAGAGCCCTGCACATAACATCCCGCATGGAGCCATTCGTCGAGTCACTATCCAGGCTCTGCGTGGAAGAGTACGAACCATCCTCAGAAACACGGGAGGATGGTGCATGCTCTGCCTCCTGAAAATAAGAGGCCGATGCTGCCAGAGAGAGCACATCATCCTCTGGGGCCAGAACGGGCATTAATTGGGAAGACGTCCCAGCCTCTGAAGCAGGTGCGTCCACACGATGAGCCTGCAGTAAAGACTTCATTGTTTCCAAGTCTGCCGACAACTGCTCCACTTTAGAGGCAAGATCATCAGATCTGGGCTTCTTCTTTGAAGGGGCCCTTGCAACTGTAGACTCGGGACGGCGTTTTGAACGCCTTGGAAGGGGCAATGGTACCTGCACCGATGGTGGGAGATCACCACTACCTGCGGGGTTTAGTTGTGCCATCCTTGCCACCCTGACAGCAAGTGGCATGTAGCTGCAGTTCATGCATGGGTCATCAGACAATGCCTCCCTCAAATGGTCAGGGCCGAGGCATGTCGGACACAGGTCATGGCCATCATCCACCTGAAGCGTGGACCCACAGGCCACACAACAATGGGAGCCGTCCATCAATGTGGTGCGATGGTCGACCACAACTAGTATGTATAAGAAAAACCAGACAGCGTAGACAGCGGTCAATTGGTAAGTCAGGAAACCAAGGTGGGAGAGGGAGCGGGAACACGACCTTCACCAACCAAGGTACAAATGCGGGATATGAACACCCGCTAATTATAGCAGATGGTATGTGGCCCACAAAAATCAGAACTGAGAGTGGGGGCGCGAACGCTGCCTTCACCAATTAGGGCCAAAATCAAATAGGCCAAAATTAATCAAAACAAAACGGCTAACAACGTTAGCAGTCGCTTCAGCAGTGTACCGCTAACAAAACAAAATGTACTCGATGGGAGAGGGTGCATGAACGCGACCGTCACCAGAGAAATTTTAACCAAAGTACTGTAGTCAACAGAAAATCTACAGTGTATCGCTAAGAAAACAAAACATACTCGATGGGAGAGGGTGCGTGAACGCGACCTTCACCAGAGAAAACCAAAATATTTTATAGTTAATAGAATCTGCAGTGTACCGTTAAGAAAACAAAACGTACTTAATGGGAGAGGGTGCGTTTACACGACCGTCACCAGAGAAGAATCAATCAAATACTTTATAATCAACAACAGAAAAACCTGCAGTGTACTACTAACAAAACGTACTCGATGGGAGAGGGTGCGTGCACGCGACCGTCACCAGAGAAAATTAACCAAAATATCTTATAGTTAACAGAAATCTGCAGTGTACCGCTCAGAAAACAAAACTTACTTAATGGGAGAGGGTGCGTGAACACGACCGTCACCAGAAAAAGAATCAATCAAATACTTTATCAGTTAGCAACATAAAGTCTGTAATGTACTGCTAACAAACAGATGTGTCCGATGTGGGAGGGTGCGCGCACGCAGCCTTCACCAAACAGATTAGTGCAAGTCAAACGCCAAGTGTTTGGAGAGGGGGCGCGGACGCAGCCATCACAAACAAAAGGCTGTAAAATATTGAAAGTGGTACCTCAATCCTTAGCAACACGCAACTGTCACAGCCCTCGGAGGGCGGAAAGCCGCAGCTCCTACCGAAACGGTGAACGGGCGTCCGGCGACAGTAGACAAAACAAGGTTCTGAGTTAGGGCTAATGCCATGTGGTACGAACCGCACGCGAGAAGAAAAGAGGAACAGAGTCACGGATGACGAGGGACTATATTACCTCCGGGGCGTCATCCTGGGTCACAGGTGTGACTCATTTGGTATTACTACTCGAACTGCGCATGTGCGAAGGGAACATTCAGTGCTTTCAGCACCGCCCTCTGGCGGTCAGGAGGGATGAAATAGAACCTCTTCTGGCAACTGTTTTAAAACATGGCAGAAGGTTTTATAAAAAAAAAAAAAAAAGTTTTGCATGACGAGTCCACTTAGAGAGACTGCTTTTTGTTCTTATGTCACTGATAAGATTCATAAAAAGTACATTATACATTATATAAGTAACCAGGTCAGAGTTGGGTGACTAAGTGTAAGCGACAGAACTGAGACAGATGCCTTGGGCTGCTGGTGTTGCTCAAGGACACAAGGACAGGACAGTATGTGTGACCCACTAACCTGAATAACTCTTCCAATTCTGCTGCAGCTTCTCCACTGTACCACAACAGTATTTTTAGATTTACAAGCATAATTCTCACATACAAAAAACCCTATGGCTGCTATCAAATCGAACTGCAATTAAAATGGACGCAATTATCAAATCGCAAAGGCTGACATTTTTTAAATGTACATTGTGTACGTTTTCTGGTGGAGGGTCCGTCAAATGCATTATTGCTTTGTCTGGAATGTTTCAGAGTATAAACTTAGACTTACACTTAGACAAACTTTATTGATCCACAAGGGAAATTATTTGGGTACAGTAGAGCGGTTCAATGCCACTTCTGGAACGAATTAATTTCGTAAGGTGAGGTACCACTGTACGTTGAAAACTACATGAAATAACTGCTTTTGTGGTCGGAGTGGCCCTAATTTGTTTAGAGTATAATTCAGCTCCCACAGAATGCTGTACTGGTCTGACCCTGGCCTAGACCTTTAAAGAGGGTCTTGTAAATCCACGCAGCCATTCGAAAACCTTGGTCTTATTTTTAACTGTTCCAATCAGTATGCATGAAATGTGCCCTTTGGAGTTGTCATTGAAATGGCCTGGGAGACAAGGAGCAGGGCAGCACAGCTTGTGTTTCAGCAGAGACCTTCAGTTCAATCAGCAGTAAAAAGGCAGAGAAGAGCAGGCCATTGCATGATTGTCATTGTTATTGATTGTCAAGATCGGCTACTTGTAATAAAGTATTGCATTTTATGTTGTATTTTTTGTTTTGGATTCATAATTTATTTTTCCTCAAAGGTATGTACTCAGTTTTGCCTTTTTGTTGTTTTCAATTCGATATTCAGTTCCCAAAGTAAATCTAAACATACCCAGAAACATTTACATCGATTGATTTGAAAGATGACTGAAATATGATATGAACTGTTACATACTGAATTACTTTGAATGATACAGCAGGGACAATAAACAATACACTCTGTGAAATACAAAACAGACAAACCAAGGCCACAGTGGATAATTAAAGTGGGTGCCTCTGAAGAAAGCACATGCTTAGATTTGTCCAAAATGACTAGGAACAGCACACCGTGCTCTTAAAACACCATATATACAGTTCTGTAATGAAACAGTGGATGTAGTGTTTAGTTAAACTTTAAAGGTGCACTTTGTAACACTATGGGACACAGTTCCCACAAGACCAGACAGAAGATTTTTGTGGCACAGGCTCTTGTTCCATTCTTAGCTTAAGTCCACAGAAATGTTGCTTTGAAAACAATGTTTCACAGTATGGAATTAAGCCAAGTTGCAGGCCAGATATGCGGAAAGAGGAGAGCCTGCTTACAGTAAGAATGTGTGTTTTTTTTCAAGGTATTTTTTAGCTATAAAAACTGTCATTTAATAAATGCAAGATAGCTATTTTTGGTGTCATATTGTCAACCATTCCAGGCAAACATCTCCATGGAGACAAGCAGGTGGCGGACAGAAAAGACAGAAAGACAAAGTTTTACCTCAATACTGAAGTATCCTCGGTCGACGTAGTCCCCGAGGAACAGGTATCGAGTGTTACTGGGCGAGCCTCCCACTTCAAACAGCTTCATGAGGTCAAAGAACTGACCGTGCACATCGCCACAAACTGTGAAGAGAAGAAGTTCATTTATTGAGATCTCACTCTCAAATTCATTAAGAGACAGAAAAAACACTCTGCCACTGTAACAGAGGGAGGACGTGCACATTCCACTCGGATCAGGAGTCTAACCTTGCCTGGTTTACACCTGACCATATCACAAGTGAGATATGGTCTGGAAGCCACCTTCGGAATATCTCGTACCGGAGATGTGGTTTACGATCACCAATGGCCGTTTATTGGGCGTTACGAATGTCAATCATTTGGCGTATACGTAGCCCATAGCCAATCATGTCAGTTGTCAGTTCAAACTACAAGCTTCTGTTTGTCACGTAGTACGCGTCACCGTCTTTCCACCCCTCCCCGCTCTCTGATTGGCTCCCAGAATCGGGAGAGCTCGCTTGCTGTAGTTGCCAGGCTGTCTTTCAGATCGGAACCAACGAAAGCAGCCTGGGATTTCCCAGGTTAAGTCTAACCCAGGGTAACTTTTGCATTGTGTACTTTTTCTGGTGGATGGTCCGTCAAATGCTTTTCTCTTTGTCAGGAATGTTTCACAGTATGGAATTAAACCTTTCTATCTGCATGGAGACCAAACCAGCCCAAGTTACAGGTCAGATCTGTGGAGAGGCGACCCTGCTCACAGTCAGAATGCCTGTTTTTTCTTGGCATTTTGTAGCTATAAAACCACCTGTAAATGAATAAATGTAAGGTGTAGCTGTGTAATGTCATACTGTGGATCATTCCAGGCAGAGCAATGACATATCCATAGTAACAAACAGGTGACGGACCCCAACCAAAAAGTTACACAGTGCACCTTTTAACATAATCAACAGGAGTCCATTGTACCTGTGATGGGCGCCTCCACCTCCAGCATGCACTTCTCCTGACGCAGGATGTTGGCCCCATCATTGATGATCTTCAGGGCCACGTCCTCCTCCACGCGGCCCTCTTTCACCAAATGGTTCCTCAGCGTCTCCGCATTGGGTTTTCCATTTTCAAACAGCTCCTTGATGGTCAGCTTATTTTGGGGTGGGTATGGCACAGCTGGGAAACCAAATACAGTGTTAGAAGAAAAAAGTGTAGGCCTGTCATTGACTAATAGACCATAGACTGTATAAAGAAGTGGACTAAGGGGGTGTGATGTTCCAGCCAATCACTATTTCCTGTCCAATTTTATCTCTGTGTTTTTGGGGTTTTTTTGCAGAGCTATGCAAAAATAAATAAATGTTTATAGATAAGGCAGTGAACAGGGAGCTACGGATGGATGTCACTGAGAAAATGTTAAAAAGTACGCAAATTCTTCAGCGGCGGACAGTGTGTTTAGAAAGAGAGATGTTTGTGTCTCACTGCTTAATAATACAACGCTATAAACTGAAGTATTCTAGATATAAAAATAATTGGGTAGTCTTTATATTAATTTGATTTTAATAGGTAGTTTTTTTTTTTTATGTTTTATGGTTTTAATAAAAGTAATAGAATTACCTAACCCCTATGGCAGGGGTCTTCAACGTTTTTCAGGCCAGGGACCCCCAAACAGATGGCGAACTGGGCCAGGGACCCCCTACTATATATACGGCATAGAATTGTGTTTTATATTAAATTGAGCTTAGTGTCATGTATAAACATTGCTACTCTGTTATGGTACATCCAATACAAGGAAATAATACACAGGTTAATACTGTATTTTACACTATAAAATATAAAAGTATATTATTTTAAAGTGAGAAATTCAATTTGTCAACTGGACAAAGTTTGTTTGGTTGAAAACGTTTCGCCGCTCATCCGAGAGGCTTCGTCAGTTCTGGTTCTGATGCTGGTTAGACTGACGAAGCCTCTCGGATGAGCGGCGAAATGTTTTCAACCAAACAAACTTTGTCCAGTTGACAAATTGAATTTCTCCTTTTATCATGGATTCTACCTGGACGACTGAGGGTCTTTTCACGTATTTTAAAGTGAAATCAAAAGATTTCGCGACCCCCCTGCAGTACCCCCTGTTGAAGACCTCTGCCCTATGGGGTTAGGAATTTGGAGTCGAGTTCCATATTTGGAATTCTAATTACGAGTATCATAGCAACCAAAGAGCCAATCAGGAGCAGTCAAAAGCTGGCACTAACAACAGCGGGAGTGACCTCGGGGGGAAAAGGAACCCGATTTGTTTGCTATTAATGTTCATATCTTGATTTACAGACGAAGTAACGAAATAAAAGGATCATGTAGAGTGGGTTAATATGAATGTTTTAAGACCATAATGAGGAGCTTAAAGGAAAATTAACGTTTTTTACAATCTGAGCCTTCTTTCGGCAATAAAACAAGTAGTTTTACTCACCCATAGCAGTTTGGTGTCAATTGGAGCAGTATCGCAGAACTTATGTTGAGCCGTTCTGTTCTACTAATGATCCCGTTAACATCCGTTAACATGGTGCTCGGGGCATTACTTTGCGGTGTCCAAATAACACAAACTTTAGCACTGTTCAAATCACAGAAGATCGCTGTGTCAGGGTAGACTTTTAGTGGATTCCAAAACGGCCTGAAACCCGATATCCAGCCATAGTTTCATTTGATGACGTCATCAGAGAGGACAGTGCGCATGCGTGAACTCAGCTGTTTTGTAAACACCGCTAGTCCGAAAGAAGCTAACACCGCTCTGAACTTTACTTTTCTGTTGCGATATCGGGTTTCAGGCCGTTTTGGAATCTACTAAAAGTCTACCCTGACACAGCGATCTTCTGTGATTTGAAAAGTGCTAAAGTTTGTGTTATTTGGACACCGCAAATCAGTGCCCCGAGCACTCACGCTAACGGATACGGGATCATTATTAGAACAGAACGGCTACAACATAAGTTCTGCGATACTGCTCCAATTGACACCAAACTGCTATGGGTGAGTAAAACTACTTGTTTTATTGCCGAAAGAAGGCTCAGATTGTAAAAAACGTTACTTTTCCTTTAACAGCAGCAGTTATCGAGAGAGAGCCACAGTTTTTCAATAGAGAGTGAAATGGAGCCAGTCAATGGAGCCCACTTCCTATTTGGAACACAGTGGCTAGAGGGTTAGTCAAGTTTTTTTTACAGTCCTTGGACATGAAAACTCTCAAAATTATTACCTATCTCTATGTATCTGTCCCATACTGCACTCAAAAGACTACCCCTGCATGAGAGTTCTTCCAAAAACAACTATTTATGCAGAAAAAACTACTAGGAAATAATGTTTTTAATAGCAACAGATTAAGCTTGGAAATTGTGAGTTTAGTCAGCCTTTTACATAAAAAACACACACAAAATACCAAATCTTCAGTTAACTCACTCACTAACTTCCCCATTCTGCTCTTGTCCCATATAAATCCTTGTTGATACTTTGCAGCTGATGTCCTCAACATTCACTGGGAGTGTGAAGCTAACTGGAAGCACAGCTCTGTCTGAAGCTCAGTTACATATATTAACCCCTTTGTTTTAACCCAGAAAGAGCTGACTTGGTTGGAACAGGTGAGCTGGTTTGTGCCTCTCCCAAGAAACATTACAGTCACGAGCTAGCCAGCATTATCCAATCATTTTTCAGTTAGTCCCTCTCATCTTTTTATTGAAAATCAAACTCTGAAACAGAACCATGAACGCTCAGACTGATGACATGCACCAGAAAATGTGTTGTTTATATCCATTTTGTAATTTTTTCTTTTAGATTCAAGAAAACTTTTTTGTCTGTGTTTGCTAATGTGTGCATTGTGTCAACATAGTAACTGATGAACATTACACCAATAGACATACATGTATAACACCCCCCACATGATGTCACTGCAAAGTATCAATAATCAAAATAAAATAATGACTCAAACAATACACGTTTTGGTCGATTAATAAACTAAACCACTAAAGAATTACAGCCCTAAAGGAGTGTGTATATTTTGCTGTGTGTTTAAACTGATTTGTGCATTTGTAATTCAGTGTGTGAGTAATCTGATTTGTCCATGCTTAATCTGATTTGTGCATGACTAATTTGACTTGCGTTGAATTGATGTTGTAAACTGGGCCAACAAGATAAAAATGTACAAGTCCTACACACACAGCTCTAAGTTATACACAATAAGCAGTCAAAAGGTTACACACAAATTCAAGTCATAGCAGGGCTGTTTTGTGTGGAATTGGAGCTCTGTGGGTTAGGGATGTCAACAATTAATCGACTTACAATTAATTGTCGACCAAGACGTTGGCCGAACAAAATGCATTAACTCATTCACTGCCGGCCTGTTTTCAGAATTCTAACCCCAGAGTGCCAGAGGTTTCAGTAGAATTTCACTGATTTTCCAAGACCCACAGAATACTGAGTTCTTTGACTATATAAACATGGGACACATCAAAATAAAGTGTCGACTCTCTTCTTTCACCTGGAAAAAAAAATTATGTTTCTAACCTTTTCGGTTCTCAAATAACTGATAGTAGAACATAGGGAAGTTTCAGCAAAAACACTGGTTTTTGAGCAAGAAATGGAGAAAACGAGCGTTTAGTTCAGAGAAGGATTTCGAGCAGATCAGTGACTTTGACATCAATATTTATCGATTTAGTGACACCTCAAACATCTAAAATAACAGAGAAAGAGATTTTTGATGACAAAGTACATTTTTTATTTACAAATATAAGAATATAAGGCTCTGTGAATTGAAAATTCGTTCAAATCAATAGTGCCAAGAGATGTTTACACAATATCTTTTCCTATAAAATAGAACTTTGTTGAGGCTTTGTCTGAGGCCCAGAGTACAGACCCATAATAAAAACTAATACACACACACACACACACAGACACACACACACACACATACACACATATATATATGTACATACACACAAGCCCATGCATAAACCTTTACACACACACAGCTACACACGCACACGCGCACGCACACGCGCGCACGCACACACGCACGCACACACACACACACACACACACACACACACAACTTCATTCATTACAATTACCATACAGCAGCATCACTGCTCCAAGTCAGTAAACTTCTTCTTTGGAGCTGTCGTAGTTCTGAAGAGACTCCCTGATCCGCGCAGCGCACACATGACACGCCCCCTCCTCGGGCACAGTAGATCTCTGCTCAGACCTCGCTGCTTGATCCGGCTTGTCTCTGCGATCCTCTGATCCAGGATCCTGGGTCCCAAGAGCGATCTGATCGCTCCATAGGCGCTGATCAACAGTTATCTGCTTTTCCGGGTTCTCTGGCCTCGCCATCTTACTACTCTGGCCAATACACCATACACACGCTGCACTCCTCCTTTCTTCCCCGGCTCTGATCGGCTAATAATGATACAACATCGCCATCTACAGGTTGAGAGATGTGAATTACACCTCAAAAGTTGCTCCAGGCCGTAACCTAGCAACCCCCGCTGAAAAAAGCAATTGACGTCTATAGACGTCACGGCACTCAACGGTTGGATTCGAGGGGACGTCAATAGACGTCTCCGGCACTGAATGAGTTAATTGTAACTAAACGCTAATCGCGGACACGAGCACCCGTGGTCACGAAACAAGGCAAAGAATTCTGGTTTAGACCTGGTCTAGTCCTGGGCAGGGTGCACCGCGCTCATTCAACGGCACTGCCATGTCCCGGGACGCGATGCGCACCAACCCCTTGGAGAAGTGCGCAACACGTGCATCACCGGCGCGAGGCCGCGCATACACCAAGGCTGCGAGCACGAGATCGATCCGCGGTGCCCGGACTGCGTACTCTCAGCCCGAGCCACAAACCAGCCGCACGAAACCAGCAAAGAGCGGCACGTGTTGGTTTAATCCCGGTTTAGTCCAGGTCTAGACCTGGTCCAGTCCTGGTTTAGTCCAGGTCCAGTCCAGGTTTAGACCTGGTCTAGACCTGGTTTAGTTCTGGTCTAGACCTGGTTTAGTCCACGTTTAGTCCTGGTCTAGTCTCTTAGCCAATCAGGACACAGAACACAATGTTACACTATAAAAAAATGTTACACTAGCCTATAAAAATAAATAAAAATAAATAAAAAATAAAAAATCCGCGAAACAGCGAGGCCGCGAACAGTGAACCACGATAGAGCGAGGGATTATTGTATTTTGTTATTCAGCATCAATAGATTTGTCTGCTTTTTACTAAGGAATAATTAATTGAGGAATATACAATATAATAATACTATGATATATTTTTGACTCAGTGTTATATATACTATAGCTTATATTCTTAAAGACCCTATTGAAACACTAAAATTCAGGTGAAAAACGCCGCTTATCAGTTAATCGATAAGGTCAATCAACTATAGATTAATGAATTAATCAATAATTTGCATCCCTACTCTGGGTACATTTTAGCTCATCTATTCATAGCAATTTATTTAGACATCTTAGTACAGACAATCTGACAAGAGACAAGAAAAGAGACAAGAAAACTGACAGAGCTGCTACTTTGATTTACTATGATTATTTTAGTAGCCGATAAGTGAGCTTTTTTTTTTTTTTTTTTTTTCCTTTTTAAAAGGTGCACGTTTTGGTTGTTCGGTCCACCACTTGCTTGTTTCTATGGGTATGGATGTTTCACAGTATGACATTAAACAGCTCTACCTTACATTTATTCAATTACAGGTGGTTTTAGAGCTCAAAAATACCTAGAAAAACAGCGTGGTCGCCTCTCCAAAGATCTGACCTGTAACCTCGTCTGGTTTGGTCTCCGCGATAGAAAGGTTTAATGCCATACTGTGAATCATTCCAGACAAAGCAATAACATCTCCATGAAGAAAAACATTTAACAGACCCTCCACCAGAAAAGTTAAACAATGCACCTGTAATAGTTATTATTGGATTTACCATTATTTTTATTGACCTTTTGAGGAGTTGAGCCCTTCGTTTAACATTGAATCCAATAATCCAGTAAGAATACAATACAAGCTTTATTTTATTGCTAGTGTTTTACAGGTCTATTGGCTAAATATGCATAAAGAATACTTGCATAAAGCTATATTTGAACACTTGAGACCAAAGAGTATAATGCAAAAAATAGATTTTGATTATTTTTTGACAAATTATGTCATTTTACTTTATGACAAACTTACTGTATTTACAGTCTCTTTTTATGACAAACCTTCAAGAGAGCAGTGTAGTCACATTCTGAGCAGTTATCTATTTGCATTTAAGTATTTAAAGGTGTATTGTGTAACTTTCCTAGTGGAGGGTCCATCAACTGTTGGTTTTTATGGATATGTCAGTGCTCTGCCTGGAATGTTCCACAGTACGAACACACATTTAAAAAAAAAAAAAAAATTACACGTCATTCCGTCTTACGCGGTTTAGCGTGGTAAGCGACGTAAACAAACGCGAACGGCGCGCGGCGCACGGCGGAAGAATACGCTCTGTTGTGGTTGTAGGGCAAAGAAGACGGCCTCGTGTGCGTGCCCAATGTGGGCGGAAGTACCTGATGTGGGCTCTGATCTGCTCCTATGAAAGCGACAGTGATAACCAAGCAGCGTAGTGGTCTAATTATTGAGATGGAAAGGTTATTGGTGCTTTGGTTGGAAGATCAAAATCAAATTCCGACTTACGACGAAATTCGGGTTACGACGCGTCTTAAGAACGGATCAACGTCGTAACCCGAGGACCCCCTGTAAACAGCTCTACTTTATATTTATTCAATTACAGGTGGTTTTATAGATCAAAAATACCTAGAAAAACAGCGGGGTCGCCTCTCCACAGATCTGATCTGTAATAATAATAAGAAGAATTCATGGCATGTCATGGAATTCATGACACCCAATGCGCTTTACAGTTCATTGTTCATTCACTCCACACTAAGCTACTTTTTGTAGCCACAGCTGCCCTGGGGCAGACTGACGGATGCGAGGCTGCCAATCTGCGCCATCGGCCCCTCCGACCACCTCCAACACTCACGCACACTCCACTTTCATACTAGGCAATGCGGGTGAAGTGTCTTGCCTAAGGACACAACGACAGTTTTTGTGACTGGCGCCCCACTGTGGCACCTGGAATTCCCAGTGGTCTCCCATTCGAGTACTAACCAGGCCCTGCCTTGTTTAGCTTCTGAGATCTGACAAGATCAGGCTTTGACAAGTAGGTATGTAACTCAGTCTGGTTTGGTCTCGGTGAAGATAGAAAGGTTTAATGCCATACTGTGAAACATTACGGACAATGCAATAATGTCTCCATGGAGAAAAGCATTTGACGGACCTTCCACCAGAAAAGTTACACAATGCACCTCTAAATAAAGTTTTGTGCGTGTTCTTTTAGGCAGCAGGTTGGCCAAAACAGAAATCTTTTAAATCTTAAAGGAAAAGTAAGGTTTTTTTTACAATTTGAGCCTTATTTCGGTAATAAAACAAGTTGTTTTACTCACCCATAGCACTTTGGTGTCATATGGAGCACTTCCGGAGATGTTTTAGATTTGCGGTTAGCCTAGCGCGACTTCTAGCCATAGCTCGGGGCATATAATATATTCCCCAAGCATGTAATATGCCCCGTGCGGGCTCCAAATAACACAAACTTTAGCACTTTTCAAATCATAGAAGCTCGATGTCTTAGTCTACGATTTCCTTTGAAGCAAAAGTGGCCTGTAATCCGAGATTTATCCATAGTTTACAGCTTTGCGTTTCATGTTTGGGTCCCGGGAGCTGAGAGCACACTCCGCACATGCGCACTGGCGTCCTCATCTACTCGAAACTATGGCTAAATCTCGGATTACAGGCCACTTTTGACCACACGAAATCATAGGATAAGACATCGGGCTTCTATGATTTGAAAAGTGCTAAAGTTTGTGTTATTTGGAGACCGCAAATAAGTGCCCCGAGAACTCACATGATGGAGATCGCAAATCTAAAACATCTCTGGAAATGCTCCATATGACACCAAAGTGCTATGGGTGAGTAAAACAACTTGTTTTATTACCGAAATAAGGCTCAGATTGTAAAAAACGTTACTTTTCCTTTAACTCTTTGGTTTTTGACAGAACCAAAGGCTTGTTAAGGCATTTTTAAAGAAAAAAGTAGTACATTCACAACTTTAACCTATACCAAATATTACAATAAATACCGTACCGTGAGGTGCATTTGGATATCATTCGTTTATCCCTAGTGTCCATACAACATCCCCTTCCCCTTATGACAAAATTCAAACTTTATCAGTATATATTTTTAAACCATAATTCTTGAGAGATGCACAGGAGGGACAGAGCAGAACCTGTGTAATCTGCCTCCTACACAATCCTTTTACAGCAGCGCCAAAGGTCACGTCTCAGTACTCTGGATCAAACTGAGAAATGTGCAACAAATGGCTCAGAGAAAACAAGAAATTAAAGAGAAAAGGCAAGAATTGACCATTGTGCCGCACAGAGAGGAAAAAAGTTGTTGTATTGAGTTATCGTTTTGTACATTTACTGTCCAAGGATACGTGTTCTATATTTCCAAACTGAAACTATAGGGGTGATGGGCAAGTATAAGTACTAAAAAGTCACATTCACAGGACAGAAATGAACCTTTCCTGAAAAGTTTTAGAATGATCTTGAGCTGTATCAGAAGTATAAGAGCACATTGACTGTATACAACAAATCTAACTTGCATTTATTTTGTTAACTGAATTTTAATTTTAATTTTAACCTGATAAAAGTTGAGTCAATGCATAATAGCCATTCAGTTCAGCTACTGCGTATTGTGTTGTTTTTGTTTTTCAGTGGATAAATGAAAGCTTTGAGTTGAAAGCTCAAAGTTAATTTGTTCACACATGTACAAAGTTTCCCAGTCATGTGGCACTTCAATTAAGTGTATTTTCTGTTGTTTAAGTTAAAATTACCTTGACATAACTGAGGGTATGTCTTTCTTATGAATGTTTTGCACTCCTAATTAAGATATTTGTACAAAGAATTATATTAAAATGCTAGAAATGTAAATAAACTAGAGACGTGAGTAGTATACACAACACTGTGGAACCTACCTGGACCACTGAGGGGTTACACTGATATAAGACCACATCTACTATCTAAATAAAGAGTGTTTTTTATTATCTTTGTGATATTGGAATCAGCACTGAGTATTGAGTCTACTCCTTAGCATTGAAATCAATTGAAATTTACTCTTTTTTTCATTCTTATCCTTAAAATCCTTCAAAATTTAAAAATAGACATTAGCAATTTGCATATGTCCCACTGCTATTTTAAAACAGTTCTCATCCAGTCCAGGACTAATCTTGGGAAAAGCAGGTGTAATCCAAGACTTAACTGCAAAGGGCAAAGTCAAACTAGGACTAAACAGGTCCAACCAAGACTTCTCTGTGCTAAAATGTTCAATATTATTAACACAACTGTACATCTTCAACTGACTTGATTAAATTACCCTGACTACAGACCAGATCTTACTATAAACAGGGCTCTCAAGTCTCACGCATTGAGAGTGTGACACACGCAATTCGACATGTTCACACGCTCACACGCCACACATGGCATTTCTCACGCTGATTTTTTTTTTTTTTGGTCCCCAGAAAATCGGTCTGTGTGGCTCAGTTTATGCAGGCACCGCGCGTTTTCAGCAAAAAAAAAACTCTCCCCCTCCTCCCCGTCCCGCTCCCCGGAAAAAAATCAGCCAATCAGAAAATAGATTGTTCTGTTGTTGGGCAGACTGTAGAGTGTAGTTTCAGCTGTTAAGCGCACACTGCGGTGATGATAAAACAAACTGAGAACCATCAGGTAATAACTTCATTTATATAACTCTCATTAGTTGCTTTGTAGTTTAAGTTTGCTCTTTAGACAAACATTTACAGCAGGGCTCTCAAGTCTCACGCATTGAGAGAGACAATTTGACGCTCACACGGCATTTCTCACGCAATTCACCCCCACCCCCCCCCCCCGCTCCTCGGGAAAAATTGTTCACTCGCACCCCCCCTCCTCGGAAATTACGCATCGTCACGCAGGACCCCGCTCAATTCTTGAGAGCCCTGCTATAAACCAAACTCAAAGCAAGCAGCTATCTTTTCAGCCTCATTTAAACTGCTTCATTCACACAATTCCTCATCAGAAACATACCTGTATTTATGTTTTTTTCAAGCACCGGAAATGGAAAACACTGTTCCTCCTAGTGATGTCATGTGACATGATAATAAAATGTGTTTCAGTGTGTTTTTAAACCTAATACAACTTCACTAGAATTATTTGGATAATTTCAGATCTGGAATTGTCGATCTCTACTGAACTAAAGGTAAAAGGAGCTGTTAACTTGAAAGCTACCACTGCATGACATCACAAGGTGGAACAGAGCATTTTGAGCTTTGGAGATGTAGACAGACTAATAACAAAGTGTTAATCAAACATGTGTGAATGAAACAAAACACAACTCCAGGTATGTTTTTGAGGAGGCAACAACATTATAACATGGCCTGAAGCTTACAAGAGTTCATTTTGAATAATATCAGACCTTTAACAAAGATGTGAGTCTGGTGACCGGTCCCAAAGTTCAGATGGTTGTGATTGAAAAGTGGATTAGCCAATCACTGACAGGCATGGTCCAGCCATATGAAAACCAACGTGCTTACAACAAAAACATTGAGGTGAGAGAAAAGTGATTTTGTTCAAAATGACCAATGATCTCCTTCGTTTCACTGAAATAAACAAATCTGATTGGACGGCTTAGTTTGAGATCGGCTGGTGACTAGAGATCTCATTCAGGTTAGGGTTGTGCAAAAATATTGAAAGTTTATCAATATATATCGCCAATAGTATTTTTTGGTGTCTTGTAGCAAATTTTTTGTGACCACACAACAATTTTGTTGCTTATTTAATGGAGAGAAACCAGGACTGAATCAGAACTAAACCAAGACTGAACCAGGACTAAACCAGGACTGAACCAGGACTAAACCAGGACTGAACCAGGACTAAATCAGGATTGAACAGGACTAAACCAGGATTGAACCAGGACTAAACCAGGACTCCCAGCACTGACTTACCTCTCAAACAGAAAACTTTTGTGTTTGTGGGCGAACGCTGTACCACTGTACAACGTTTCCACTACCTCCTCTAGATTTTCCCTTTAGACCTGTATCTTATTGGTTTCAAAATGGGAGCATTTTTGTGTGATTCAAATAGAGAGAAAGCCTTGCAGACACACCACTCTGGGAACATCATCACACCCACACACAGCCAATCAACGCGCCATAAAAACAGATGAAATGTCAGAGAGGTGCATTTACGAGGACTGCAGAGGTGGCTCCCTGAGAGGATTCAGGGCTCTGGGCCTGGCCACACATGCCTCATTTCACTGTGGAATACGTGTTTTATGAGGTAATAATTAAAGGAAAGACACAAATCGAGAAATGTACTGCAGATAAGAGATCAGGGGTGGGTAATAGTAAATCCCCAAAGAATGAAATAAAGATGGGCTATTATTTGCATGTTTGTTTTTGCTTTCCATGTTCATAGTTCATAGTTAGCTTTATTGTCAAAAAAATATATGTACACGACAGATAGTGAGTCGAAATTTCGTTTCCCCGTGGCCAAGCAAGGACAGTTGTATAGAGGTGGTCAGGGGAGATAACAGAGTAGAAAAGATGCAGTACAACAATATTCACAAACATACAGCGTCTTTTTGGTTGGTGACAAACAGGAGGGTGGGGAAGGGGGCAGTCCAGAATATTGAGGAAACTGATAGAAAACTGAAGCTGAGGCGAACATTACTAAATAGACAGATAATTGATCATTAAGAATTTCACCGAGCAGGTTCATTTTCATTGACAAACCGATTTAAAAAAAAAACAAAAAAAAAAACAGTAGCCTCAGTTGGCGCGCCTCAGTTGATATATGCGAGCTTCCGTAGGTCAATTGCCAAAACATGAAGAGGTCGCGGCGAAGTGTTGTGTGGGACCACTTTCATTTAGAAAATGACCAAGCGCACTGCAATGCAGCATACAAATATACCTCATCGACAACACAAATGATTTATCATTTGAACACCGCGCATCCAAGTCTGGTAAAAGAAGGTGGCGGCGGTTCATCATCTCTATCACAGGCTAGCCTGGACTCGGTGCTAGCACAGACCAGGAGGAGCTGCAGTGCTCAACGAGCAGAGAAGGTCACCGAACTGATAGCGAAGATGATCGAAACAGACCTGCTCCCCATCAGTGCCGTGGAGGGCAAAGGTTTTCACGACTTAATATATTGCTGCAGATACGGCTGGGTTGTGTGGAGGAGGTAGGACAGAGACAGTGGGCTAGCAGCGGTTAGCTCGGATCCCAAAGTGGCTAACTCCGAGCGCGCTAGCAGAGGCTGCAGGATGCGTGTCGCCTCGCTTTAATCCACCTCTACGCATGTTGATTTGCAGATTTACTTTCCCGTGGAGAAGCGCCTGTTCCCACAGCCTCGACAGACATGGTAAAAGCGGACACACACACACATGAGTGAATGGTTGTTGTCTTTTTAATACAAAATATGTTAACGATTAACCGATTATTACTCATTAATTTCCCGATAATCGACGAAGAAAACTTCACCGAATGCCCATCCCTAGTGACTATAGTGGCTGTACATGTTATTGGACACACACTGATATGTAGATGAGCTGTGAATCGAGGTGTGAATGGTCCACATTTACACATATCATTAATTACAGCACGCATTTACCGCTAAAGGCTAACAGTGGTAGTTTACTTAGTTTGTTTACAGGCTAGAATGTCATGCAAAAATGCAATTAGGCTGACCTACTGTCTTCAAGTATGACTATAGAGAGGCAAAACAGTAAATGTTGCCTAAATAAACCCAATTTAAAATCCAATAGAGCCAAACCTAACTTTTATAATCAGCTGAAGATTCAGTGAATTTTTACATTACTAAATATATCGGCTATATCGTTATCATATGAGCTCCAAAAAAAAATCTATATCAGTCGGGCCCTAATATTTATAGAAAATTGTTGTGTGGGAGCATGGGTGACATAGGCTTGTGGGCAGAGTCTTGTACTGTAGGGAACAACATAACATAAAACATAACACAAAAAAGCTTTAAAAAAACAGGATATTTTGCAGATCAGTATAATACCCCCTATTTAATTCTCTTTAATTGGTCTTCCAATATCTTCCGAAAAGTGACAGCTCCAAAATGTTATGCTGGGTCTACACCTCAAGTGATTCTGTCCACTGTTAAGGGCAAGAGTCATGTGCCGAGTCTGTTGTGGTATGAATAAACAGAGGGAGGGAGGAGGGTGAAGAGAGGGGAAGGGACTGAAAGAGAGACAGAAAGATAGAGAGAGAGAGAGAGAGAGAGAGAGAGACAGGATGGTGAAATGAGAAAGGAACAAAGAGAGAGAGAGAAGAGAGGAGTGTGAAAGGAGGAAGGGATAGAAAGAGAAAGCAAAGAGAGAAATGTGAAGGGCAGAAGGTACAGAGAGAGGGAGAGAGAGAGAAGAGAGGAGTAGCTAGACAGAGAGAGAGAGAGAGAGAGAGAGAGAAGGGTGAAAGGAGGCGGGGACAGGCAGCAAAAGAGAGAAGCAGAGTGAAAGAGGGGGAGAAAAACAGGATAGATGGAGAGAGAAAGAATGGAGAGAGAGAAAAAGAGAGAGGGTGTAAAGGGGGGGGCAGAAAGAGTGTGAGAAAGGAGGAAGGGAAGGCAAAGAGAGAGAAAGGCAAGACTGAGTGATAAAGAATGGAGAGAAAGAGGGGGAGAGATGGAGTGAGAAAGAAGGGAGAGAGAGAGAAAGAGAGAAAGAGAGGAGGCGGTAAGAGAGTGAACAATGTGAAAGGAGGAGAGGGCAGAGCGAGACAGGGGGAGACACAGAGGGGGGAGTGGTTAAAAAAAACTAAGGCAGACCAGATAAGAGGGAGGAAAGAAAAAGAGAGAGAGGGAGAGAAAGGGAGTAAAAAAGAAACTAGACCAGGTAAAAGGGAGGGGAGAGGCAGAGAAGGTATAGAGAGAGAGAAAGGAGAAAGGGCATGCAAAGAAAAAGAAAGATAGAAAGAGAGAGAGAGGAGGTAAGGAATTAGAAGAAGAAGAAATGAAGGCAGAGTGGGTGAGGTGAAATGGTGCGAGAAAGGTGAGTGAGTGAGAGAAAGAGGGAGAGGAGAGAGAGACCTAAGCTAGGGGACTGCCTTAAGTAAGATTAGCGAAAGCCTTTATTAGCCGAGCTTCCCATTCAGACACTGTTTACTTAAAAGCTCTGCCACACAAGAGACAAGCGTCCACCATAGACAGAGACGAAGCAGGTGTAGGAGACCAGATAAGTCTGTTCAAAAGACTGACGGGGTTATTTTCCTTTCCATTTTAAGATTTTTTTTAACCCAATGTAGTTTAGTTCTTACCAGAGGTGTGGACTCGAGTTATGTGACTTCGACTCGAGTCACGAATTTGATAACTTTAGACTCGACTCGGCAAAATGTACAAACACTTGCAACTCGACTTGCACTTCAATATCAATAACTCGTGACTTCACTTGGACTTAGGCCTTTTGACTTGTGATGACTTGCTACGTCCAATGAAAAAAAAAACTCTAAAAGTATATTGATAAGGACCGCACTTGTTGTACTTGTGAATCTGTGAAAATGTATGCAAAGAGCATGTACGCGCGACTTGCACAGCATCCAATCACAGTAGATTTACGTTGCTTTCATTCAACCGCATCCAAGGCAAATTGCACAACAAAAAGGTAAAATGAATATAGATCTTGCAGACATTATATGATTTGTAGAAATTTTATTTCTTTGTAAAGGGGACTCGAAATGACTCGAAACTAAAATGCTAGGACTTTGGACTTGACTTGAGGCTTGTGAGCTTTGACTTCGGACTTGACTCGGCACTTGGATAATCTTGACTCGGGACTTCACTCGGACTTGAGTGCAAAAGACTTAGACTTACTTGGGACTTGCCCAGCAATGACTTTGTCCCACCTCTGGCAGATCGAGGTTATATGCTGTTGAGTTGGAGCGGCATTGGCTCAAAAGTATACAAACATCTGATACTAATCGATACTAAAACCAGGATAGAAACTAGATAATCATTTGAGCAGGTAGGTATTTAAAAAAAAAATCACATCCACAGGACAGAAATGAAGCTTTCCTGAATGTCTTTAGAATCATCTTGACACATAGACTATTATATACCCATGGACCACTATGGAACCTACAGGACCAGTGAGGAAGTACACAGATATAAGAACAAATAGTAATATACTACAATTTAATGTTGAAAATCACATTCTGTTGTATATACATCATTGCAGTCTGAATTGGTATTGACCCTTTTGGAAAAGAGATTTTTAATCTCAGCGAGGCTCTCCTGGTTATACAGTATAAAGGTTAAATAGATACAGAGGGACTGAGTATCGAGTCTTTCCCTTAGTAAACTTCCTAGTATCCTGACAACACAAATTCCCTGTCCGAACAGTGCTGACAGTCACCATACCTGCACTTCAGGAAAACCAGATAACAAACCGTCCAATTTAAAACAAAAATGTGTCAAAAAGGCAATCTGAGTTATCTGAGGTAAACACAGGGACTGTGTCCTTAGGCAAGACACCTGAACCGACCTATTCGTGTAGTGTGTATTTGAGTGTATTTGAGTGTGTTTGAGTGTGTTTAAGTGCTGGAGGTGGTTTTGGCCGACGGCGCACATAGCAGCGTTCCATTCATCAGTCTGCCCCAGGGCAGCTGTGGCTACAATAGGTTACATTGATGACCAATTCAGTGTAAAGTGTCTTTTAGAGCAGAGAAAACACTTCTAATTCCGAACAGAATGTATGTAAAAAAAAAGAGGTTTAAAACTAGAACAGGACCAGTCTACATCAGGTCTAAACTGGGACCAAACCAGGACACATGTGGACAACCCCTTAGTTTTTTTTTCTTTTTTTTTTCTTTGTCAGAGAAAGACAGTTACATTTATTAAAGTAAAGTAATTGTACCTTATAGAAAACTGAAAGCAGCATCTGCATTTTTATTGAAGTAACAGCACTCTTACTTGAGTAAAAGTTGGGAGTAAGTCTAAAGTGACAAAAGCTTTATGTGACAATATGAAATGATTTGAATATTATTAATACTACTTTGTACTTCTACTTGAATAATATTATTTTGAAGTAACGTTACTCTTACTTGAGTTAAATTTTCAGCGTCTCTACAAACCACTTAACTTTAAAATCATTTCTACTGAGAATTCTAAAGATTTATTGAGAATGATTTTGTATGATTCCTTCTGTGTAATAATGCATAATAAAATATGCAATTGTCATAAATTACAAATAAATAAACCAAGAAACATTTGAGCAAGCAGAGCCCAAAATCTTCATTCTTTGAGCCAGCAGCCACTCTAAGCAAATGCTGTTTGCGGTTGGCAGAGGAGTTGTGCTGGACAATAATAGTGGATCCTGGTGCCAAGGAAAGCTTTCCAACTCTGTGCAAGCCCAGCCAAACTAAATGAACCAAGAAGACAGCACTGACAGCCAGTTACAAACACCGCGTTATAAAAGGTGTGAAAGCTACAATTCTGTCCCAAACGAGGAGTCAAATGTAATGAAATAAGGCAGTATAATTTGCTAGGTAGCTATACAAACTCTGCATTGGCCTGTTAAATGGAGCTAGTGTAATTTCACCCTGGAAGACCTCCCTTTCTAGGGATGGGACAATATACAATTCCACAAGATGAGACGAAATACGTGATTGGGTCCAGAGAGACAAAACAAGATTTTAGCAAAATTCCTAATATCAGTTCATTTTCCGATTTTGGCCTCGCAATTTTTTATCCATCCATCCATTTTCTTCCGCTTATTCAGGTCCGGGTCGAGGGCAACAGTATAAGCAGGGACTCACAGACTTCCTTCACCCCGGACACTTCCTCCAGCTCCTCCAGAGGGACCCCAAGACATTGTCCCTACACTCCCCACAGGACCCCATGAGGGCACAGTCGAACGCCTTCTCCAGATCCACAAAGCACATGTGGACTGGTTGGGCAAACTCCCATAAACCCTCGAGCACCCGATAGAGAGTATAGAGCTGGTCCAGCGTTCCATGGCCGGGACAAAAACCAAACTGCTCCTCTTAAATCCGAGGTTCGACCATCGGTCGGATTCTCCCCTCCAGTACCTTGGGATAGACCTTAACGGGAAGGCTGAGGAGTGTGATTCCCAGGTAGTTGGAACACACACTCCGGTCCCCCTTCTTAAACAGAGGGATCACAACCCCGATCTGCCATTCCAGAGGTACTGTCCCTAACCGCCACGCAATGTTGTAGAGACGTGTCAGCCAAGACGGCCCCACAACATCCAGAGACTTAAGATACTCACGACAGATCTCATCCATCCCCGGAGCCTTGCCACCAAGGAGCTTTCCAACCACCTCAGTAACTTCAGCCAGGGTGATGAATGAGTCCACTGCTGAGTCCCCAGCCTCTGCTTCCTCCTCAGAAAATGTGACGGCGGGATTGATGAGATCCTCAAAGTATTCCTTTCACCGCTCGGCTGCAGCACGCTTGGCCCGCCTGTACCCGTCAGCTGCCTCAGGAGTCCCATGAGCCAACAAGGCCCAAAAGGACTCATTCTTCAGCATCCCTTACTTCCGGTGTCCACCACTGGGTTCGGGGATTGCTGCAACGACAGGTACCACAGACCCTACGACCACAGCTACGAGCAGCCACATCAACAATAGAGGCAGAGAACAAAGCCCACTTGGACTCCATGTCCCCAGCCACCCCCGGAATCCCCCGGGGAGAAGCTCTCCCGGAGGTGTGAGTTGAAGGTCCCCCTGACAGAGAGCTCTGCCAGACGTTCCCAACACTTCACTATACGCTTGGGCCTGCCAGGTCTTTCCGGCTTCTGCCCCCGCCACCGGACTCAACTCACAACCAGGTGGTGATCAGTTGACAGCTCTGCCCCTCTCTTCATCCGAGTGTCCAAGACACGTGGCTGGAGGTCTGATGACATGACAACAAAGTCGATCATCGACCTCTGGCCTAGGGTGTCCTGGTGCCACATGCACTGATGGACACCCTTGTGCTCGAACATGGTGTTCGTTGTGGACAGACTGTGACCGCTCGAGTTCAGATCAGGGAGGCCGTTCCTCCCAATCACCCCTCTCCAGGTGTCCCCGTCGTTGCCCACATGGGCGTTGAAGGAACAAAGGAGTTCCCGGTTGGTGCACTATCCAGTACCCCTCCGAGAGACTCTAAGAAGGCTGGGTACTCTATACTAATGTTTGGCCCATAGGCCGCCACAACAGTGAGAGACCTGTCCCCGACCTGAAGGCGAAGGGACGCGACCCTCTCATTCACTGGGGTGAACTCCAACACACAGCTGAACTGTGGGGCAATAAGCAGGCCCACACTGGCCCGCTGCCATTCCCCATGGGCAACGCCAGAGAAATGGAGAGTCCAGCCCCCTTCAAGGAGTTGGGTTCCAGAGCCCAAGCTGTGCATGGAGGTGAGGCCGACTATATCTAGTCGGTAACGCTCAACCTCCTGCACGAGCTCAGGTCCTTTCCCCCCAGCAAGGTGACCATGTCCCCAGAGCTAGTCTCCATGTCCGGAGATCCGGTCATTGAGGCCCCTTTTTTCGACTTCATATCTCCATGAACCTGGCCCCTATGGATCCTCCTGCGAGTGGTGGGTCCACAGGAGGACGGCCCCACGTCACTCTTTCGGGCTTTGCCCGGCCGGGCCTCGTGGGGCAAGGCCTGGCCGTCTGACGCTTGCTGGCGAGCACCCACCCCAGGTCTGGCTTTAGGGTGGGGCCCCGGTAACGCCAGTCCAGGCGACATATCTGGCCTTGTTGTACGACTCAACATAAGGGCTTCTGAACCACTCTTAGTCTGACCCGTCCCCCAGGACCTGCTTGCCTCGGGTGACCCCGAGGCAAGCCACTAAACCACTAAACCAGGGGTCCAGGTCAGTGGTCCTCTAGGTTCCATAGTGGTGCATGGGTGTATACCAGTCTATGTGCTGTTATACTTGTTCTGATACAGCTCAAGATCATTCTAAATACTCTCAGGAAAGGTTCATATCTGTCCTGTGAATATGACTTTTTTAGAATCAATACCTGCTCAAATGAGTATCTTGTTTCGAGTTGTTTACTAGTTTTAGATATAATTAATATCTGATTTTCAATACCTTTGATGACCCTAATCCTAATACGAATAATAGAGAAATCTCACATGGGATGAGGATCAGCTCCTCCAAATCTGAGGCCATGGTTCTTGACCGGAAAAAGGTGCCTTGCCCTCTCCGGGTGGGTGGAGAATCCTTGCCTCAAGTGGAGGAGTTCAAGTATCTCGGGGTCTTGTTCACGAGTGAGGGGAGGATGGAGCGTGAGATTGACAGACGGATCGGTGCAGCGTCGGCAGTGATGCGGTCACTGTACCGGACCGTTGTGGTGAAGAGGGAGCTGAGCCAAAAGGCAAAGCTCTTTGCCGGACAATCTATGGCAGAAGTAATTTCCTCCACAGAGTGGCTCGGCGCTCCCTTAGAGATAGGGTGAGGATCTCAGTCACACAGGAGGGGCTCGGAGTAGAGCAGCGGCTCTACTCCGAGAGACTCGGGCATCTGTTCCACATGCCTCCTGGACACCTCCCTCGGGGGGTGTTCTAGGCATGTTCCACCAGGAGGAGGCCCTGGGGAAGACCCAGGATACGCTGGAGGGACTATGTCTCTTGGCTGGACTGGGAACGCCCTGGGGTATCCCCGGAGGAGCTGGAGGAAGGGTCCGGGGTGAAGGACGTCTGGGAGTCCCTACTTAGACTGTTGCCCCCCTGGATAAGCGACGCGAAGAAAATGGATGGAAATCTCAAATCTTAAATCATGGTTTCTAGGCCATAACAATAAATCAATTAATTGCATGATAATCTTTAACGAGCTCGATAACTTTTCCGTCCGTGATCATTTAAATTTGCATGCTTGTTTGTTTTCCTTGTCTCTCTCTCTCTCCACCAAAGAGACTGAATGTCAAAAGGCTTCCATTACTCTCTAACTCTCTTCTGACTCCTCTAATTTTCTTAGCGTAATGATGCTTGAACAAACGTGTAAATTAGGCTACTTGCCAGCATAAACTGTACAGACAGATTAATTGTTTGGTAACACAGCGGATGTGCGCAGCCTGAGTGCAGAAAGAGCCGCTGTTAAAGGTTAACATGAAGTTATAACGTTCGCTAGCGTTTTCAGCACCAAAGCAGTTTATCACCATGTGATAAAATAAGTTATGTTGCTAAACTGACATTAGTAAGTGGAACACGTCTTAATAACCTGTATGTGTTAAATGCAGATGAGTGCGTAAAGGATGAGAAGAAACATCTCAAACATCAGTAGCCAGACATCCACTCATACCTGATCGATACAACTAGCCCCACCCCCCGGGAGAGCCTGAAATCTGCTGAAATCCTAAAAGATACTGACATGATCCCAGACACTGACATGATCCCAGACAGGAGACATGCGGAGTAGAGCGTGAAGTGACGTAGTCTGAGAATCCCTCTATTAAAACGTGGACTAAGCGAGTGTAAAGTCAGCTATAGCATTCAGCGCCACTCAAATGAAGCTCACGATGCTAACGGTTACAGGGGCAAATCTGGGACAAATTTGGTGCCAGGCTCTTATATAATGAATATGATTTTTTTGACAGACAAAATAGCGAAATAGGAGCAGGTTAATGTGAACATTTTATGACCAAAATGTTCATATTAACCTGTAATATGAACATTTTGGCCTCTCTTTCTCTCTGTAAGTGCAGGCTCACAGCTGCACTTACAGAGAGAGAGGGGCCACAATATTCCAATGTAAGTAAATGACTAAAATAACATTTTGAGCAATTTTGATACAGAGATGAAATAATCAATTTTATTTATTGTTTTGGTTGTTTGGTTCAACATTGGATTATTCAAGTGGATGTTTTGTGAACAAGCCCTTGCTGTAAGACTACATTAGGCTATTCTTATTTTAATAAGTCTATTTTATTTAGGCCTGTTGTTTTGTTGTTTTGCAGCTCCTGTTCTTTAGAAAGTACAATTTTTATTCCATTGTAATTATATAAGAGGAAAATGGTCTCAAAGTGTCAATATTATCGTTTATCTTAATAATTTCTTGGTCAGTTAATCAGCTAGATCTGTTATCGTTACAGGCCTAATAGTTTCCATTTCACAGTGTGTATTAGTATTAGTAGAAGTATCAGAGGAGGCTGAGAAGACTGAAATGTGATGATCTCATGTACTACAAGGTTTAGAGACACAGGGACACTTAGTAGTCTGCACTAGTCTGGTATCCCTACTGCTAATGATTATTCTATTGCCAATTCAGGTCATTTTGCAAGTTTGGACTGGCCATGATATTATGTTTGACCTAATGTATTGGCCTTATTCTGGAAGCGGCTGCCATTATCATCCCGGTTGTATGGTTTTCCAAAGGGCTCAGCCTCAACAGCAAATTGCTGGTTTTCAGATTCTAGAATGTAATGATATCATACTCCCAGATGGGCGGACAAGAGACAGATTTTTGTATTGATTACATTGTACTTTGCCATAAAATATCTAAAAAATATATCTAATACCAAGAATTATCCACCCTATGGCAAATAATTTATCTATCTTGCAGTTATCCAATTACAGGTGTTTTTATTGCTTAAAAGACGTCTAACTTGGCCTGTTGGCTTGTCTCAATGGAGATAGATTTAATGTCAAATGTCAAAACAATTTATGCAGGACAAAGTACCGGGAAACTATGTTTTTGTATAAAAAATAAAAACATATTTAATCATGTTTTAAAATTTCACAAATAAATACCAAAAAAAATGTCAAATGTCCAACTAAATAAATGTAAAACTAACTTTTCTGGTGGAGGGTCCTTCAAATTGTTTTCTGGAATGTTTCACAGTATGGCATTAAACCTTCCTCCCTTCATGGAGACCAAACCAGACCAAGTTGCAGGTAAGATCTGTGGAGAGGTGACCGCGTTCACAGTCAAAATCCCTGTTTTTCTCTGTATTTTTGAGCAGTAAAACCACTTGTAATGTAATATAAATATTCAACTAACTCTTTCATTAACCAAATTTCTGTCGTCCCATAAAAATCCTTAAAATCTAAATTAAAATCGACTAATTGTGGTGGACTAAGACACCACTGACTAAATGACTAAAGACCTACAGCTCTACTGCCAACAAAGTCCGGGAGTCAATCAAGTAGTGCACCCTCCACCTGAAAAGTAATGAACATAGTGTAAAAAAAAGTACTTTTTTAACGAAGCGTATATGATTTTTATTACAGCTCTGGTCAATGGAAACAACGTGTTCATTGTGAACACATTGTGACAAGAAAAATGTTTAGTTAAAAATACAAGCAGCTTCGCCTGAGACTGTTCCCGCCTTCTCGTTAGCCTCTCTCCGCCGGCCTAATTAGCATGAATGTTTGATGAAGTCCTCAAATCGACTGCTCTGCTCCAACACCTCCTCCCCCACCCACACATCGCTCCTCAACCACCGTCGTCTGGCATGACAACAAACGGCGCCGGTGCCCTGGGACAAAAGCGCTACTATCCAGGGCTCGCGGGGACGGGCCCAGGGAGACGGGCAGCGGGCAGAGCGACACCGGCCGGCCTCTGGGACATGTCGCCCATTGTTTCAGACGTGGGCACAATGAAGACGGATTGAATTGCAAAGTCGCGGCTGGGTAGAGATGAATGGGAAGCAGTGTGCCACTTCAGATTGATCTCATTATCAGTGAATGTATTAGCTCCCCGACAACAAATTACCCCGGGTTTGTGCTGGATACGACGGGCTGTGAGATCGGCTCAAATCAGTGAATTAGCAAATCACTAAAGCTACAGATCAAATCATGACATTTATTATATAGGGCTACAACAGACAAAACATGATGAATTTTTTATCAGTTACTACGCATTAGATTAGAGACGCAGCAAACCCTGCTTTTTCAGTTACTGGCAGAAACAACAAACAATAGCACTTACAAGACTACACATGACCGCACAAGACAAAACAACACCACACAATACTACACAAGACTACTGTACACTAAACTACACAAGACCACACAAGAAAAAACAAGACCACACAAGACAAAACAAGACCACACAAGACAAAACAAGACCACAAAATACTACACAAAACTACACCAAACTACACAAGACAACACAAGACAAAACAAGACCACAAAATACTACACAAAACTACACCAAACTACACAAGACCACACAAGACAAAACAAGACCACACAACACAAAACAAAACCACACAAGACAAAACAAGACCACAAAATACTACACAAGACTACACCAAACTACACAAGACCACACAAGACAAAACAAGACCACACAAGACAAAACAAAACCACACAAGACAAAACAAGACCACAAAATACTACTTCTCCTTTGATCACAAAATACTACACAAAACTACACCAAACTACACAAGACCACACAAGACAAAACAAGACCACAAAATACTACACAAGACTACACCAAACTACACAAGACCACACAAGACAAAACAAGACCACACAAGACAAAACAAAACCACACAAGACAAAACAAGACCACAAAATACTACACAAAACTACACAAAACTACACAAGACCACACAAGACAAAACAAGACCACACAAGACTACACAAAACTACACAAGACTACGCAAAACTAGAACAAACTACACCAAACTATGCAAGACCACACAAGACAACACAAGACTAATCAAGACTATACAATACTATGCAAGACTACGCAAAACTACACAAGACAAAACAAGACCACACAAGACTACCCAAGACTACACAAGACAATGCAAGAAAACACAAGACTGCACAAGACTACAGACACACTATCTTATACAGAGAAGTACGCAAATGACTGCCATGATTCATGATTTTCTCCCAAATCTCCAGCTAACTCACTTCATGTGTAACCTCGCACAGCGGGATGGATTCTCGTGATATTTTGTAAGTTCACAAACTCAAAAGAATCCATCTTCGCATGTGCCCGCTGTAAGGATATTTAAGTGGGTGGACCAATCATGCTGAAGCCAAAGGAGAAGCACCCAAACAAACCAAAACAAACATGGTGACGCCAACTGTCTATTTTAGTGTCGGTACTACAGGGGTATTTAGTTTGTGAATAAGAAGAGGGAAGAGCTTTCTGCATTTGTCAAGGGAGATGTCTGCTTTTCTCTCAACTGGATTTTGCTAAAGTCTGATTTCTCGTCTTCATTTTTCATCTTGTTCTGCTGTTGTGACACTTCAACCAGTCAGATTCAAATAGTCGTCATGATGCTCCACCTTTTCCTGATCTCTTTCAGCGAGAAGAATTCCAGACTGATAAATGTGTAAAACCATGCCAACTCCTTTCTGCTAGTGTCCCACAGAAATAAAGGTAAATTAAATCAAATTAGTCGACTAAAATACACATTTTGGTCACCTAACACGCCATTGAACGATTCATCGACTAAACGACAAAAGGATTAAAGTCTTAATAGAGTAAAAAGTATTGAGATTCGGCAGGCATTGATACTAAAAAAAAAGACTAGTATACGCCCATGGACCACTGAGGGATTACACAGATATAAGATCACATAGGAATAGAAAACAAAGATCTATGATTTAATGTTGAAAATAACATTATATTTTTAAATAAAGAGTGTTTTTGTTATCATCATAGTGTTCGAATCAATATTGAGTCTTTTCCTTAGTATCGCAGTCGATTGTGGGGAGAGATGTTTTGGAGAAAATTTCTTTCCCATTAGAAGGGAAGAGGAACGATATAATATAGTCATATAAGATCCTCTCAGTTTCAGTGCAGAAACATAAGGTAACTACTTTAAATAAACACTAGAATCTTCAGCCTTTGGACTATGACAGTATCACAGAACAAGAATGGCTCGTCATCTCCCAAAACATCACAATATACTAGTACAATGTAAGTTATAATTATTAACTTTTAAAGGTCCTATATTACACAAAATGGATTCTTGTGAGCTTTGAGTCCAGCTCTGGATTCTCCCATACCGGCTGTGGAAAAGCACCCGCCACGGGAAAATAGCGTTTAAAGGGACAGTGTGTAAGATATTTACCCGTTAATTACTGAAATTGAAGATACCCATTCAAAAATACATTGTTTTCCAAGCCTTTTCACTTCCATCATGAAATCAAAGTATTCTGTTGGACTTAGATATAGTCACATAAAAGGGGGATCTTCCCCATATAGAGGCAGCCATTTTGAATACGAGAGCCGCAGAAGGACATTTGGGCTCCGCCTTCGCCTTCGGCAAGGCTCGTGGTTTTGGGTAAACAGCACAAGCATGCTGCCGGATCAGACTCGTAATGGAACACGTGTTTTGGACTAAATTGTTTTACTGGATTTTATTCGCTGGATCCTTACGGACAAATTGAGAGCAAGTTTATGGTGAAATACAGAGTTTGACCTGTGCAAAGCATTCTAAGGTAAGCTAACCTTGTTTTGTGCTTTTCCGTATAAAAGCCCCATATGCTCGGGGAGTGATTGTTGTGCCGGGAAATGAATTGCAGAGTCAAAAAGAGGAGACTGTAAGGTTTCATTTGATGTGTAGAGTGTCATGGTACATGATCGGGAATGTGTGTTTTCATGAGAAAAAAAAAAAAAAAACGGGACCGCGTTTTATTTATACAGTAGCGGCGCGCGGACCTCGAGGTCTTCCGTAGCTAAAACAGAAAGTGCAATAGCACCATCCACCTATGCGCCACGAATCCTACACACTGGGGCTTTAAAGCAGTTTTTCAAAATTTGAGATTTTTGTTTTTTTGCAGAATGTGCTAGTTAAGATCATGAAGAAGCCACTCCATATTTCAGATAACAGCATTGGTTGCTTTAAAAGCATACATTTTGTCTGTGAAATTTGCTTGTTTTGGGGAAAGAAATGGGGCGTGCATAAATTACCATACTATCGCAGCTGCCCATTCACGTGACGAATACTGTTGTTTTGTTTTCTTTTTCCGCCTATCAGCTGTGAGCAGCTCGTGAATATTTACGCTGCATTTCAAGAGAATAAGGACTGTAGGCTCTTACCTAATAAAGGAATAATCAGAAAGTCAAACTAGTGTGCGGTAAACTTCTTCTTTTCTAGAATAAGGACTGTACTTTAGCTGCCAAAAGACCGTGGATACATGAATTATCGGACAACGCAGCAAACGGAGGTGAGCGCTTTCACTTTCTTATGGGGCGAGTCATACTATCATATTATTTGTGCATCAAAGGAAGATGAGGTGAAAGCAGGGGCCTTGTGTCAACATTAGCGTGTGTGTGTATGTGTGTGTGTACGTGTGTGTGTACGTGTGTGTGTACGTGTGTGTGTACGTGTGTGTATACGTGTGTGTATGTCTGTGTTCAGGACTAAACCAGGACTAAACCAGGACTAAACCAGGATTAAAACAGGACTAAACAGGACTAAAACAGGACTAAAATAGGATTAAAACAGGACTAAAACAGGACTAAAACAGGACTAAACCAGGACTAAGCCAGGACTAAAACAGGACTAAAGCAGGACCAAACCAGCACTAAAACAGGACTAAACCATAACTAAACTAGTATAAAACATTTCATATTATATTGTATTAAATTGACAAAACAGGTGACTTTGACTTATCATATTATCCTGTGTATTACTGAATTATTGAATGATTATATGGATTTTTTGTTATAAAACCATTTCAATTTTAACAAAGAACCTTCTAATTCTGACCTGCCCTGAAACACCACACCACAGTGATGTCAGTGATGATCTGCAGGGGGAGGGCTTAGCTTAATGTCATGCAAATGAGCTCTGAAGGGCTGGACTTATAGAATCTTTAGAGAAGCTTTTCTCAGCTGACTGTTTTCAAATGTGCATGTGTAAGGCATTGTTGGAAAACTTAGAATCTACACTTTCAGAATCTGTGAATAACTCAAAATGCATCCGGGACAACTTATGTCTGGTTTTTCCGTGGCCAGGCACATATGTGGATCTCTAGTTGTTAGGGATGGGATAAGATCTCGTGAGACAAAATTGTCACAAGATCGTGCACACGTGAAAAAAATGATCTAGTGAGATGTGTTTATATGTGGACTGGACAAAAAAAGGGTTATGGGTTGATGAGTTACATCTCTCACAGTTCCAAAAAAACTACTAGAATGGAAACAAAAATATGAAATCAAATTTAAAAATAGTAAAGGCATGTTAAAATCTTGTCTTGTCTTGTTTTCGTGGATCCGAACTTGTATCTCGGCTCCTCCCATCCCTATAATTATTTGTCATGTCTGCAGTACTACAGCCTCATACAGTATGTGCAGGGTCTGGATGGGAACATCACTGGAGATTCTTTCCACAATTAAACTGGACCTGTCCCCACTGGCTCTCACTTAGGCATTCCTGCTCCTCTGCTCCACACACTGCCTCTCACTGCCCACTGCCCATGTAACCCCACACTGAGATTTGAGTCAGCACCACTATTACCATGTACAACTGACACACATTTTCACAACACGAGCTGAATATAGATATTAGGGATGGGACAATAATAATATATAATAGTGTTTAGGGCTGAGCGATATACCGGTTCATACTAATTACCGGTGTTTTTTTTTTTTTTAATGATATGAATTTTTCACATGCCTATGAGTGTGTGCATACAAAAAGTGGGGAACACAGAGCGGTAGAACATCGCGCCATGGGACATTATTTGGGCATCTTGATGTGGCGCACCTGTGAGGTGGGGTGGATTGTCTCGGCGGAGCAGAGGTGCTCGCTGTCACACATTTGGACAGATTTGTGAACAATTTTTGAGAGAAATGGTAGTGTTGTGTATCTGGAGTGAATTTTGAATCTTTGGGTCCATCTCAGGAAAAATGGGAGCAAAAACAAAAGTGTTGCGTTTATATTTTTGTTGAGTGTAATTAGATGCAGACAGTACACAGCAGACTTAAAGGAAAAGTAAAGTTTTTTACAATTTGAGCCTTATTTCGGTAATAAAACAAGTTGTTTTACTCACCCATAGCACTTTGGTGTCATGGAGCATTTCCAGAGATGTTTTAGATTAGCGTTAGGCTAATGCCGTTAGCCTAGCGCGACTTATAGCCATAGCTCGGGGCATTCCCCGAGCATGTAATATGCCCCGTGCGGGCTCCAAATAACACAAACTTTAGCACTTTTGAATCAAAAGTGGCCTGTAATCCGAGATTTATCCATAGTTTACAGCTTTGCGTTCCATGTTTGGGTCCCGGGAGCTGAGAGCACACTCCGCGCATGCGCACTGGCGTCCTCATCTACTCGAAACGATGGCTAAATCTTGGATTACAGGCCACTTTTGACCAAACGAAATCGTAGACTAAAGACATCAAGCTTCTATGATTTGAAAAGTGCTAAAGTTTGTGTTATTTGGAGCCCGCACGGGGCATATTACATACTTGGGGAATGCCCAGAGCTATGGCTATAAGTCGCGCTAGGCTAACGGCGTTAGCCTAACGCTAATCTAAAACATCTCCGGAAATGCTCCATATGACACCAAAGTGATATGGGTGAGTAAAACAGCTTGTTTTATTACCGAAATAAGGCTCAAATTGTAAAAAAACGTTACTTTTCCTTTAAAAGGTGCACTATGGGGGTCTGTCACCTGCTTGTTGATATGGCTATGTCATTGCTCTCCCTGGAAAGTTCCACAGTATGACATTAAACAGTTCTACCACACATTTACTCAATTGCAAGTGGTTTTATAGCTCAAAAATACCTAGAAAAACAGGCATGCTGACTGTGAGCGGGGTCACCTCTACACAGATCTGACCTGTAGCTTGGTCTGGTTTGGTCTCCATGAAGATAGAAAGGTTTAATGTCATACTGTGAAATATTCCAAACAAAGCAATAACATCTTCATGAAAAAAAAAAAAACATTTGACAGACCCTCCACCAGAAAAGCGACACAATGCACCTTTTAAATCTATTTGAACAAAAATATTGAAATTTAAATATATTGCATTGTTTAATTTGATGGTACGGTATCGATATCTTGGGCTGTGGTATCAATATTTTGCTAGTCATTTCCTAGTCAGAGTTCTGCCTAGAATGTTCCACAGTATGACCTTGAAAAACAAGCATTCTGACTGTGAGCAGGGTCGCCTCTCCACAGATCTGACTTGTAACTTGGTCTGGTCTGGTTTAATACCATACTGCAAACATTCCAGACAAAGCAATAACATCTCCATGGAGAAAAGCATTTGACAGGCCCTCCACCAGAAAAGTGTCCAATATATTTCGGGTAAGAAATGATCAGGCACAGGCCATTTAAGCAGTGTCCTGCTCCTTTAAGGCCAGAGTTAGCTGGGAACTGTATGTATCGCAATGATTTATGCAAGCCCAACAACTGTGGCCAACAATAGAGTGTGAAGGAGTCCATCTTGTCACAGCCCGTAACCCGAGTAGTCCATGTGTATTCGTGTGGAGCAATTAGGATTTCATCTGCCCTAAATGTCACCAGGCCGTACACAAACAGGGCTGTGCTGGTGCTCTCATGCTCTGGACAATGCAGGGGGAAAAGATATGTGTAAATGGATAGATGTAACTGAAGGTTAATATGTCTCAAGCAAAGAAAAATATTTGTTAAATAGATAGAACAAAAAGTGCAGACATTGAAATATAAGTGCTAAAAAACTATTGAAATTAGTTGCGTGAAGAGTCCCTCAGTCGTCCAGGTAGAATCCATGATAAAAGAAGAAATTCAATTTGTCAACTGGACAAAGTTTGTTTGGTCGAAAACGTTTCACCGCTCATCCGAGAGGCTTCGTCAGTTCTGGTTAGAGTGCTGGTAAGACACTTGCTTATATCTCGCTGCAGGGAGGAGCTAACTAGCTAACCAGTGAAGATGTACGGCAGATGACCAGAGTGGACCTTCATCTGCCGTACATCTTCACCTAGAAGCCACGGGCCATTCTTTTGAGGACAGTGAGGTTCAGATCTTAGCCAGGGAAAATAACTGGTTTGAGAGGGGAGTTAAAGAGGCTATTTTTGTCAAAAAAGAGAATCCTTCTCTAAACAGAAATGGTGGAGTCCGACATAATTTGTCTCCCATCTATAATTCCATTCTTAAAGGGGACAGTGTGTAAGATTTTTACCTGTTAATTACCGAAATTGAAGATACCCATTCAAAAATACATTGTTTTCCAAGCCTTTTCACTTCCATCATGAAATCAAAGTATTCTTTTGGACTTAGATATAGTCACATAAAAGTCTTCCCCATGCCCCCAAAAAATCTTCGCCATGCAGAGGCAGCCATTTTGAATACGAGAGCCGCAGAAGGACATTTGGGCTCCGCCTTCGGCAAGGCTCGTGGTTTTGGGTGAACAACACAAGCATGTTGCCGGATCACACGTTGTAATGGATCTAACACGTGTTTTGGACTAAATTGTTTTACTGGATTTTATTCACTGGATCCTTACGGAAAAATTGAGATCAAGTTTATGGTGAAATACAGAGTTTGACCTGTGCAAAGCATTCTAAGGTAAGCTAACCTCGTTTTGTGCTTTTCCGTATAAAAGCCCCATGTGCTTGGGGAGTGATTGTTGTGCAGGGAAATGAATCGCATAGTCAAAAAGAGGAGACTGTAAGGTTTCATTTGATGTGTAGAGTGCCATGGTACATGATCGGGAATGTGTGTTTTCATGAGAAAAAAATAAAAAATAAAACGGACCGCGTTTTATTTATACAGTAGCGGCGCGCGGACCTTGAGGTCTGCCGTAGCTAAAACAGAAAGTGCAATAGCACCATCCACCTATGCGCCACGAATCCTACACACTGGGGTCTTTAAACCTAGATCAAACAAACAAAAGATACAATAGGGCTAGCCAGGTCAGGGCCAGAGGTGTGAACAACAGTCAGGTAGGGATGAATAGGTATGTTAATCTAGACGTCAGAGAAACAAAAGACAGAAACCAATAGGCGAGATAGTTTCGGAAAGTGGTTAGCTAGTTAGCTCCTCCCTGCAGCGAGATATAAGCAAGTGTCTTACCAGCACTATAACCAGAACTGACGAAGCCTCTCGGATGAGCGGCGAAACGATTTCGACCAAACAAACTTTGTCCAGTAGACAAATTGAATTTCTTCTTTTATTATTGAAATTAGTTACTGGTAAAAATGTAAAAGGTGCATTGTGTAACTTCTGGTGGAGGGTCCGTCAAATGTTTTTCTCCATGGAGATGTTATTACTTTGTCTGGAATGTTTCATGGTATGACATTAAACCTTTCTATCTTCATGGAAACCAAACCAGGCCAAATTACAGGTCAGATCTGTGGAGAAGCAACTCCGCTCACAGTCAGAATGCATGTTTTTCAAGGTACATACATCCTAGGCAGAACTATGATAAGAAGTGGCCGATACTTTACATACCTCAATAAAATATGTTTTTTGATACAGTGCACTTTCAATTCAATACGATCAAACTGTTTTAAACTGATCTGATTAGTTCAGTAAAAAAATGGCTAAATCATGGCTGTGATACTAAAAGTCTTAATTAAATCACTACAGTAAGTTCATATGAAAAACACCCATTTTACTCAAAACAGTGAAAATGTCAAATGTACAAAAATGTACTGCATAAACAAGTAAACTTTCTCCAAACAAGCAACACAAGTGTAGCTCTTTCACAAAATAATTTAGTAAAATATACCCAAAAATACTTTTGGCAAAATACTGACACCACAGCCCACAATATCAATACCGTACCATCAAATTAAACAATGCGATATATCAAAATTTCAATATTTTTGGTCATAAGTGAGTGAAAGCATTTGTTCAAATAGATCTCAAGTGCAGAAGTTGAAATATAAATGCTAAAACAGAAAATCAAAATTATTTACAGACAAAAATTTAAAAGGAGCATTGTGTCACTTTTCTGGCGGAGGGTCTGTCAAATGTTTTTTTTTTTTTTTCCATGAAGATGTTATTGTTTTGTCTGGAATGTTTCACAGTATGGCATTAAACCTTTATATCTTCATGGAGACCAAACCAGACCAAGTTACAGGTCAGATCTGTGTAGAGGCGACCCTGCTCAGTCAGAATGCCTGTTTTCTATGTATTTCTGAACTAAAAAAAAACAAAAAAAACAAACACACCTGTAATTGAATAAATGTAAAGTAGAGCTGTTTAATGTCACACTGTGGAACATTCCAGGCAGAGCAATGACACATCCATAGAAACAAGCAGGTGACAGACCCAACCTTTAATCAAAATCCTGTACCCATTTTTCCACATGTATTTTCCCCAGTACAGATACATTGTACAAGCAGCTTTTGAAGTCAAAATATGTGTGCAGTGTGTAAAACGCTTAATGTCCGATAATCAGAAAGTGTTAGCATGCTAGTTGTCGTTAGATTTATCATCACGGCAAAACTCCTGTCTGTAGAGTTGTGAAAAGCATTTATAAACTCATCATGGTGAACTTGTGGACAGTTTTAATGTTTTAATGCTTAATGTTTTAATGTTTTATTGTTGGTGTTATTGTCAGTTGTCATTGTTTTTATTGATCAAAGGAGAAGTTCAGTTTGTCAACTGGACAAAGTTTGTTTGGTTGAAAACGTTTCGCCGCTCATCCGAGAGGCTTCGTCAGCTCTGGCCTGACGAAGCCTCTCGGATGAGCGGCGAAACGTTTTCAACCAAACAAACTTTGTCCAGTTGACAAACTGAACTTCTCCTTTGATCATGGAGTCTACCTGGACGACTGAGGGACTTTTCACGCATTGTTTTTATTGTTTTTGCTGTGGTGTCACTTGCCGAGGGACTACAGATGGAAATTAGCATTCTTGCTCTAATCTAGCGTACTTACACTGCAATTTGCAGATGTTCATTAATATGCACTGTCCCTATTAAATAAAGAATAAATAAATAGGATGCTCCAAATGCATAAGGTAAGTGAGGAAGAACTTTAGACCTCTGCAAACTGTTTAAAATGATCCAGTACATGTTTTTCAAGTAAAAATCAGGATTTAACACATGCGTTTTATTTTATTTTAACGTTAAAAATCAGTTTTGTTGCAGCTTTTTTTTTTTTTTTGTCTTTTCGTCATTATAGACAAAACAAGTCAGGTCCAAACCAGGTCTAAACCAAGACTAACCCAGTCCTAAACCAGGTCCAAGCCAGGTCTAAACCAGGTCCAAGCCAGGTCTAAACCAGGTCTAAACAAGGACTAAACCAGCTTTAAACCAGGACTAAACTAGGACTAAAATATTGTAATTTTGCATGTCTCCAAAACAACCAACATTATCCATATTTTGATGTGTCTACAACTAAGTATGGGTCTGCCTGTCACGATAATTACTATACGACCAAAACTGTTCAATATATGAAAGCTGGAACAATATTTTTTGGGGTCAGTATTTATCATGTGCACGTTTTCTTTGCACTACTTTAATGTATAGTTTGTTTGTTTTTTGGTTATATGATTTAAGCCGTAAAAGGTTGTATTAATAACTTCTATGACTCATTACAGATGCAAACTACAGTGTAAAGTACTAAAGTGTTTCATTCTGCTGTTTATTTAATGCAGCTCATGTTTTTTAAAGATGCACTGTGTAACTTTTTGGTTGGGGATCATTGTTCGTCCAGGGAATGTTCCACAGTATGACATTAAACAGCTCAACTTTACATTTATTGAATTACAGATGGTTTTACTGCTCAAAAAAATACCTAGAAAAACAGACATTCTGACTGTGAGCGGGGTCACCTCTCCACAGATCTGACTTGTAACTTGGTCTGGTTTGGTCTCCATGAAGACCGAAAGGTTTAATGTCATACTGTGGAACATTCCAGACAAGGCAATAATATCACTATGGAGAAAAGCATTTGACAGACCCTCCACTGGAAAAGTTACACAATGCACCTTTAAATAATATACATTTTGAGCTAGCAACACTGCCATACACTTATTGATGCACATACAGTAAGCCATTTGTTCCGAAGCCTTGTAAAATGATTCACTTGTTGCAATAAGAAACCCAATGCAATGATTAAAGGTCCTATATGCCACAAACCTGACTCTTATGAGCTTTAAAGGAAAAGTAATTTTTTTACAATTTGAGCCTTATTTCGGTAATAAAACAAGTTGTTTTACTCATCCATATCACTTTGGTGTCATATGGAGCATTTCCGGAGCTGTTTTAGATAGCATTAGGCTAACGCCGTTAGCCTAGCACGACTTATAGCCATAGCTCGGGGCATTCCCCGAGCATGTAATATGCCCCATGCGGGCTCCAAATAACACAAACTTTAGCACTTTTCAAATCATAGAAGCTCGATGTCTTTAGTCTACGATTTCGTTTGAAGCAAAAGTGGCCTGTAATCCGAGATTTATCCATAGTTTACAGCTATGCGTTCCATGTTTGGGTCCCGGGAGCTGAGAGCACACTCCGCACATGCGCACTGGCCTCCTCATCTACTCGAAACTATGGCTAAATCTCGGATTACAGGCCACTTTTGACCAAACGAAATCGTAGACTAAAGACATCGAGCTTCTATGATTTGAAAAGTGCTAAAGTTTGTGTTATTTGGAGCCCGCACGGGGCATATTACATGCTCGGGGAATGCCCCGAGCTATGGCTATAAGTCACGCTAGGCTAACGGCATTAGCCTAACGCTAATCTAAAACATCTCTGGAAATGCTCCATATGACACCAAAGTGATATTGGTGAGTAAAACAACTTGTTTTAATACTGAAATAAGGCTCAAATTGTTAAAAAAAAAAAAAAAAAAACATTACTTTTCCTTTAAGTCATATTAAAATGTTGTTATCTCCGCAAAAACAGATCTGGAGTTGTGTTTTGTTTCATTCACATGTGTCTGAATAATCCTTTATTATCAGTCTGTCTCCATCCAAGCTTTCAAATGAACAGCTCCTTTTACCTTTTGTTTAATAAAGATTGAAAATTACATGGGTGAAATTATCCAAACAATTCTAGTGAAGGTGTGTGGAGTTTAAAAACACAGTGGAGCACTTCCTGAACTCTAAAATCTCTAAATATGCAGTGTGGATATGTCTGTTAAACATGTGAATGAAACAAAACACAACTCCAGGTCTGTTTGTGGTGAGGAAACAACTTTAGAACAGATCAGAAAATAGCCTAGTATGGGCGCTTTAATTTAGATCACTTTGCAAATGATTCACTTGTTGCTTTAATAAATGTAATGCAATGATTTGATTGTTTATACTTAATAAAACATTACATTTAAGAGATATTGTTGATAGTAAAGTATTAGAGATTCTTTATAGAGTTAAGAATAATCTGATTCCAAAAAGTATTAGCGATTTCTTTAAATTAAGAGTTGGCCGTTATAATTTACGAGGTTTAGATCACTTTGAACAGGTCAACGTAAGAACAAATGTAAAATACAAATGTGTCTCTGTTATTGGTGTTATGGAATGAACTTGCTGATGAATGTAAATTTTGTTCTTCCTTGTTCACATTTAAAAAATGCCTCAAACAAAAAAAGATTAATGATTATCAAAACCATTTATGAAAACTGTATTGTACTTTCTTTCTTTATGTTTCATATGTGAAACTCTAATGTAAAGCTGTATTAGTTTTTGTTTGTGTAAATAGGATAGGCGCCACATAAGCACCGCTTCAGCCTATTCCTTTTTTGGTTTAAAGATCCCATGACATGGTACTTCTTGATGCTTTTATATGGCGACTTAATGGTTCCCTAATACTGTAAATGAATCCTTCTTCAAAATCAACACTCAGTGCATGAGAAACAGAGATAAGATGAGAAAGAGTAATTTTTCTCTCTCTGAACAGTCCATAATGGGCGTTGTTGCTTGAATGCAAATAAGGAGAAAAGAGCTGGCCTATAGTAGAGGGTGGGGGCGTGGCCAAACTCTCTGCTCTGAGCTCTCAGCTGATCCATTTCCGTGTTTTTGCACGGGGGGAGAGATTTGAAGCGTTCCATTGAAAAATAAACACATTTCCACAGAAAATAAAATTAAACCACTGCTGTTCAAAGGTCCAGAGGCTCAGATAAAGGACTTCCGAGCCTAGAAACACTCGGACGTGCCTCCAGGCAAATAAAAAAACGCATTTCGCATTGCCTAGCGCATTCGCAGTCCAAACTCTCTGGGCGTGATTTACAGAGACGCTGAGTTCAGACAGACGGGGGTGGAACTGCATTTGCATTTCTTTTTTCGATCTGACGTCAATAAGGTGCCTTGTTCAAAATCGCCCGTTTGAGCTACGATTTTTTGTAACGCAGAAAAGGATCGCAAATGCTCACTTTAGACATTTCGCAACTTTTAACCATGGGGGGGGGGCTAAACAGGGTAGGGAAGCTCACATTAACGTTCAAAAACCTCAGAAAGTGAAAATTTCATGCCATGGGACCTTTAAAAATAATGAGTGCTGAATGTTTAAATGTAATTCTAAAATACATAAACCAAAATAAAATGATGATGATGATGATATGATTTAAAAATACAATTTCACTACAGTGTTTAGTGATTATGCTCTTATAACCTTGCCTCAGTTTGCCTGCTCTGGCTTTAAACACAAATGATCCTTGACTCAATTATAGCATTGGCTAAGCTCTGCAAGTGTCCCAACGAGCCGGGATCAGGGAAAGTCAATGCAAGAAGCTACAAGTGGTTCTTACACAAGAAAAGAAAGGGGGGAAAAACGTCATCCATCAATCCAAAATGACGTAAAATGCGTTCTATGGAAGCCGGGTGGTACCTTTAACGAGGCGCTCCGTGGTGGACTGCTTCTCCTGCTTGTCTTTATCCTTCCCTGACATCTTGGCTCCTTTATGTTATGTGAATTTCTTCTCGGTGCAGATCTTCTTCTTCTCGCGGGCTCCTTTGGTCGCTGTGGGCTTCTTGCTACCGCATCGGGTCGACTTCAGCTTCGGGATGGTTTCGGAGGCACAGTTTTTTCCACTCCGAGTCCAAGAAAAGGCGAAGATTAGCGTCCGGGCAACGCCACAGAACTGCTGTCAGATGTGGCGTTCCAAATATCGCATGGGTGTTGTGATCGGAGGACGAGAAGAGGGTTTAAGTTTGGAAATAGATGCAGAAAAGCGAATAATACCTGGCTGTTACCCCGTGGGAGGATGTCGTTTGCGGGTAATCCGATTTACTAACTCTTATGCAGCTAGTTAGCCCCGGCTAACATGTTGTTTGGCAAATTGGCGACCAAGCAGCGTCTGCAGAGCGAGACTTGTGGATCATGTTCTGCTGAAAAACGCGCAAAGTCCGTGAAAGAGCCGCTGTCTGTGGCCGCGGGGGTGAAGCCGGAGAGTCCGCGCCAAGATGCGGCTGCGGGCAGCGTCTTGACAGCCCTCCTCCAGGATTAAGCCTAATCTGAAAGAGAAGAGAGCAGAGAGGGACACGGGGACGGGGGTAGTGAGGGAGAACAGCGGAGAGATACAGTCTGGGCATTTGGTCCGTCCGGGGGGAGGGTTTCGTGAGGACGTCGCCATGGATACGCGTTCCAAAACCGGTCACTCTTAAAAAAATTACCTTCAAGGGCAAATATTCCCTAGTACTATTTTCTGCTCTATGTTATAACATTTGTATCTCACGAAAAATACACCCGGGGTTGTTTTACATTCATACCATACTCCATACAACTGTACAACAACTCAACCTTATGTAATAGATAATACTCCCTATATAATACTCCCTACAACTGTACAACAACTCAACCCTATGTAATAGATAATACTCCCTATATAATACTCCCTACAACTGTACAACAACTCAACCTTATGTAATAGATAATACTCCCTATATAATACTCCCTACAACTGTACAACAACTCAACCTTATGTAATAGATAATACTCCCTATATAATACTCCCTACAACTGTACAACAACTCAACCCTATGTAATAGATAATACTCCCTATATAATACTCCCTACAACTGTACAACAACTCAACCTTATGTAATAGATAATACTCCCTATATAATACTCCCTACAACTGTACAACAACTCAACCTTATGTAATAGATAATACTCCCTATATAATACTCCCTACAACTGTACAACAGCTCAACCTTATGTAATAGATAATACTCCCTATATAATACTCCCTACAACTGTACAACAACTCAACCTTATGTAATAGATAATACTCCCTATATAATACTCCCTACAACTGTACAACAGCTCAACCTTATGTAATAGATAATACTCCTTATATAATACTCCCTACAACTGTACAACAGCTCAACCTTATGTAATAGATAATACTCCCTATATAATACTCCCTACAACTGTACAACACCTCAACCTTATGTAATAGATAATACTCCCTATATAATACTCCCTACACCGAAACTATCTCATGGTTTCAGTCTTTTGTTTCTCTGGCGTCTAGATTACCATCCCTATTCATCCCTACAACGACTGTTTTTCACACCTCTGTCGTTGTAGGGATGAATAGGTATGCTAATCTAGACGCCAGAGAAACAAAAGACTGAAACCAATGAGATAGTTTCGGAAAGTAGTTAGCTCCTCCCTGCAGCAAGATATAAGCAAGTGTCTTACCAGCATTCTTATTAGAGCTGACGAAGCCCCTCGGATGAGCGGCGAAACGTTTTCAACCAAACAAACTTTGTCTAGTTGACAAATTGAATTTCTCCTTTTATCATGGATTCTACCTGGACGACTGAGGGACTCTTCACATATTTTATATTTTACTACTTATTTTTCTATTTTATTTTGATTTGTACATATACATTTATTATAATAGGCCTAATGATAATTATAATAAATATTTATAATTCCAGCAACAATTGGAAGATTTGCTATTCCATCTATTTTTTGTTACCCTCTATCCCTCTATTATATATTATATTTGATGAGTGAGCTACTGTACCAAAACAATTTCCCTTCCCTTCAATAAAGTTTGTCTAAGTTTTCTTTCATTCTCACATTTTAACAACATTACAAACCCTGTAGATTTAGACTGAGTTCTTCTCTCAGACAAAAAACACTCGCTTCCACTTTGTGATGTCATGAAGCGGTAGTTTTCAAGTTAACGCAATAGAGGAAGTGTTCCACTGTGTTTTTAAACTCCACATACCTTTATTAGAATCATTTCAGCCCTGGAATTGCTGATCTCTATTGGACTAAAGGAAAAAAAGTGACATAACAATGTTGATCAAAGCATTCTGGGCTTTTGAGGTATAGACAACATGGGACCATTAAGAAGCCAGGTTCTGACTTGTTTTTTTTTTTTTTTAAATAGGACATGTGGTCAATATTATAGTTTTACATCAGTTAAAGGAAAAGTAAGGGTTTTTTTTTTACAATTTGAGCCTTATTTCTGTAATAAAACAAGTTGTTTTACTCACCCATATCACTTTGGTGTCATGGAGCATTTCCGGAGATGTTTTAGATTAGCGTTAGGCTAACGCCGTTAGCCTAGCGCAACTTATAGCCATAGCTCGGGGCATTCCCCGAGCATGTAATATGCCCCCTGCGGGCTCCAAATAACACAAACTTTAGCACTTTTAAAATCATAGAAGCTCGATGTCTTTAGTCTATGATTTCGTTTGGTCAAAAGTGGCCTGTAATCTGAGATTTAGCCATAGTTTCGAGTAGATGAGGACGCCAGTGCGCATGCGCGGAGTGTGCTCGTGGCTCCCGGGACCCAAACATGGAACGCAAAGCTGTAAACTATGGATAAATGTCAATTCCAGGCTGAGCAATGACATATCCATAGAAACAGACAAGCAGATGATGGACCCTCTGCCAGAAGAGGTATACAATGCACCTTTAAGGCAAGTCATTTTTCATGTATCTAATGTAGCCTATACTTTAATGATGGCCAGCGAGTAAAAAAAAACGCTAAATTAGTCCTAAAGTTTCCTTTTATTCTTGCCCCGCATCTGAAACTGAAACTGAAAATAAATAAAACAGATGAAAAGAGAAACTGATTTTTCTGTTCTGGATAAAAACACAAAGCAAACGTGAGTGATGTAATCCAAACCCCGCCTCCGAGCCAAATGCCTGGATTTTAGAGAGTCCCGAGATGAGAGTGACGTGACTATGGAAACGCACCACGTGACCCGAGAGGCGTGAACCACGTGATCCGGGCTGTCGGGCTGTAATTTATTATCACTAAATACAATGATTCAGTTATTAGCATATTATATTGGTTTATTACTAGTCCATCCGTTGATTTAACTGGCAGAAGGTTATTTCCATCACAGTGGACAGGACGGCTCGTTACAGACACACATTCTTTGACCTGTTTAGTTTCCCATCCAATTTGACGCATCCAGATAGGCTCATTTACCATTTAAAGATGTTCAAATCGCATATTCAATGCAACATACAGCCTATTAATAGCCTTTTCTGCACATTGATACAGAATGAAGTTACAGCGTTTGAACACTAGATGGAGGTATTGTTCAGGTCAGTGCGAAATCACTACTGCATTGTCTTATTTTGTTGTTTTGTTTTGCGTTCTTGTTTTGTGGTGTTCTTTTGTTTTGTTGTTTTGTGTTGTTGTTTTGTGTTGTTGTTTTGTGTTGTTCTTTTGTTGTGTTGTTCTTTTGTTTTGTTCTTTTCTTTTGTTTCAGAGACATATTTATGACCGTCTTCAGGAGGCTCTCATACATCTGCAGCTCAGATGTGTGTAGACCCCACTGTGCACAGTTTCCGTAGTGTAGTGGTTATCACGTTCGCCTCACACGCGAAAGGTCCCCGGTTCGAAACCGGGCGGAAACAACTTTTCTAATATTGTCATCAAATTGTCTTTCACAGGGAAAGATCAACATTCAGATTCTGATTATTCAGGGTTTTACGACAGTGAGTCCCGCTCCTAATACAATGTGTGGTAGAAATTATACTAAAGAGAAAAGTAGTATTATTACTTCTACTACAAATACTGCGGCTGCTGTTATGACTCAGGACCAGCTTGAATACCTCTAAGTATCTGTATCTGGGATGCGCTCGGAGGGGGTCTCGCCCAGGGAGTAATTCAATGTAGAATCGCCCCTGACTGGGTATGGGAAGAATCCCTCAGTCGTCCAGGTAGAATTCATGACAAAAAAGGAGAAATTTAGTTTAAATAAACTTTGTCCAGTTGACAAACTGAATTTCTCCTTTTTGCCGTTTATACTGGGTAATTAAAGCTGGCGCCACGTTTAGGAGCTTGTGTCTGGGACAGTCAATAATTACAGACCTGTTCAGACCAAAGTTTTAAAAACACAATAATGTTACACACTCCGTTTTCATCACGGAACATTTCTAATAATAAAATACAAAGAAAGAATAAAGTTGTTTCCGCCCGGTTTCGAACCGGGGACCTTTCGCGTGTTAGGCGAACGTGATAACCACTACACTACGGAAACTGCGTGCACAGACGTCACTAAACCAGGACCAAACCAAGGACTAAACCAAGATCTCACATTAATAAGTTTTCATAAATCTATCTCCATTTTATCTGATAAATGTTAATTTTAATCTTAAGATAAGCAAACATCACTGCACTTAAACACTATGTGCCCCGTTTTTGGACCCTCACCCACAGTTTGAGAACCCCCCCCTTCCTTTTTTTTAACCAGTTTTTTCAACTTCCTACCTGGAGTCACATTCTCTTACTGGTTTTGCAGTGGTATTTACCAGCCTCTGTACATTTACCAAATGCACTGTCACTCTTCCCCGCGTATAGCGTATACAGGCTCCTCCTGTGTGAAAAGGAGGACGTGAAGCAAAGGTACACGCTGTAGCGCTGCACGCTGTAGCGCTGCACGCTGTAGCGCTGCACGCTGTAGCGCTGCACGCTGTAGCGCTGCACGCTGTAGCGCTGCACGCTGTAGCGCTGCACGCTCTAGCGCTGCACGCTCTAGCGCTGCACGCTCTAGCGCTGCACGCTCTAGCGCTGCACGCTCTAGCGCTGCACGCGCCGCGGCTCCAGTCGAGCGCGCAGGCTGCAGTGCGAAGCCCCGCGCGGTCCCACACACCGGTAAAGGTTTATTGCTAACGGCAGCGGCTGTAATGAAATATGATTACACTCATCTCGAGACCAAGACCGGTGTCGTAGTATTTGACACCAGTTGACTGGTAGATCAACGTATTGGGCCCCTGTTTTAGACACTATTTAGACAGAGCGGGAGGGGTGGGGGGGTGCAAGTGAGGTTTTTTTTTTTACGCTGAAAACGGCGCGGTGCATAACTAACTCTTCTGAGCCACACAGACCGATTTTCTGGGCGCTGCGCTTGAATTGCGTAACTAAATTTCAGCGTGAGAAATACCATGTGTGGCGTGTGAGCGTGTGAACACGTCGAATTGCGTGTGTCACACTCTCAAAGCGTGAGACTTGAGAGCCCTGAATTTTATAGTGATGTCGCAACTCTCACTTGTCGATGTCGCTGGCGAGTCGGTCTTTGTAGTCCCGCGCTGTGCATGCTGGGGGTTTTAAGTGTGCGAAGCCCCGATTTCCATGGAAACGACGGCGCCATTCAGAGCTCATCTTAACGGTGCAGGGGACAAAAAACGAATGGAATGGCACTTGTCGCGCCGGATATGACGCACATCCCCTTCCAAGGACGCTCACAAGTGTGCCGTCGCTGAATTGGGAAACGGCCCATGTGTGGCGTATGAGCGTGTGAACACGTTGAATTATGTGTGTCACACTCTCAAAGCGTGAGACTTGAGAGCGCTGGTGTTCTCTCTGTGACAGGGGGATGTGCTGCTGATGTTGAGTCTGTAAATGGTGGAAAAGGTTTGTGGTTCTAGAAGTACTGTACCTGTACTGGTACTTGTTTTAGTATAATTCTATATAATTTAATGACATTGTAAATAGTAGTAGTAGTTACATTTAAAATAATTTGCTATTGTGGTTTAAAATACTGCCTTTAACTTGGTGGATGATCGAGGGTTGAGTAGCCAAAAAGTTTACTCAATCACGAGTACTGTTACATCAGCAGAAGTACAAAGTTGATATGGTAAGTAATAATATTGTAATTGGAAGTGTCTATTGGAAGGAAAACAAACATAAAATAATGCACCAAATTTGACTACAAAAATCAGAAATTTTAAACTAAATTTTTATTCATTATACAACATAAAGGTTTTGTTACTTGCACTTTCGTTACCAGATTTATTCACACTGGGAGTAACCCAAACTCAAGAGTTCTGTTACTCTGTTGAAAACGCAACTCATGTAACTGCTGTCATAAATATCTCCTGCCACTAGAGGGCATTGTTGTGATGTTCATCTGTACATGCTCTTCTCAATCTGATAATTTCTGCCTCCACTTTATTTACCGTACATCAGTAATACATTTGAAATCAATGTGGCTCTTCTTGAGATTGGGTTTCTTCAAAGAATAGGCCAATAAAAGTATAGTGACATAAACAAATACACATGTGTATGTGTTATGATGAACTCAAAGGTGCAGGGGTGAAATTGGGTCATAGGTACAAATTATTTTAAGTGGACCATCATTGTTTAATCTCTACGTGACTCTCTACATTTTAGTCAGAGGTCAGTATGGTAGCCAAAAATATACTCAGGTAAGAGTATGGGTACTTTCAAACTAATATTATTCAAGTTGAAGTAGAAAGTAATTAACTATAAAGTTTATTGTCTGGACATAACAAGCCACAGTATGTTACTTTTTTGCCTTAGCTTGTAAACACCTTTTTAATGTCACTTTTGAGAAAACTTTCTTTTTTCAATCGTAGAATTTCCTCTTTCCTGCAATTACTTTTCACATATGTCATCCTTACAGTTTTTGCACTATTTTTTGCACTTTTTTTTTTTTTTTTTTTTCCCCCATTGACTTCAGTGAAAGGGCTTCCCCTACTGGACACCTTACTCTGCACTTCTGCAGTATAAGTAACCACAAGATGTGGTGGGTCAGTAATGGTGTGGGGTGGCATTTCTTTGGAGGGCAGGACAGCCCTCCATGTGCTCGCCAGAGGTAGCCTGACTGCCATTAGGTACCGAGATGAGATCCTCAGACCCCTTGTGAGACCATATGCTGGTGCAGTTGGCCCTGGGTCCTCCTAATGCAAGACAATGCTAGACCTCATGTGGCTGGAGTGTGTCAGCAGTTCCTGCAACACGGAGGCATTGATGTTATGGACTGGCCCGCCCGTTCCCCAGACCTGAATCCAATTGAGCACATCTGGGACATCATGTCTCGCTCCATCCACCAACGCCAAGTTGCACCACAGACTGTCCAGGAGTTGGCAGATGCTTTAGTCCAGGTCTGGGAGGAGATCCCTCAGGAGAACATCCGCCGCCTCATCAGGAGCATGCCCAGTACACTACTGAGCCTCATTTTGACTTGTTTAAAGGACATTACATCAAAGTTGGATCAGCCTGTAGTGTTTTTTTTTCCACTTTAATTTTGAGTATAACTCCAAATCCAGACCTCCATGGGTTGATACATTTGATTTTCATTGATAATTTTTGTGTGATTTTGTTGTCAGCACGTTCAACTATGGAAAGAACAAAGTATTTAATAAAAATATTTAATTCAGTCAGATCTACAATGTGTTACTTTAGTGTTCCCTTTATTTTTTTGAGCAGTGTACATTTCTACACAATGATGTAACTACAGCTATGATAACCTAAAACCTTTCCCCCTGTAATCACCTTTAACACTTCTACTCCATTCATCTTGATTTGTCTGTCAGAGGTGTTCTCTTTGTGCTGACGATGCAGCTGCTACAACACTGAAGACTGAAGCTTGAATCCTGCTTGGCACCTGTTTGAATATTACACGTTTGATTACCCAGCATGCCGTGTTTTTCACAGCACCAGTCAAACTTGAATGGAATTGGTTTCTCTTCTCACGCAAACAAAATGCTTTGTTCTGTCCTGTGTAAACAGTGTGTCATCTGAAAGGACAAGCTGGTACAATTAAACCTGTTTCAGTTTCTTCAGCTGATTTTCATTGTTCACCTTGCATTTTTCTTTTGCTTTTAAAAAGGTGCACTGTGTAACTTTTTGGTCAAGGGTCTGTCACCTGCTTGTTTTTATGGATATTTAAAAGCAAAAGAATGTATAACACACTCAGGTGACTGATTTGACAAAGGAATTTTGCTCAGTTGGTAGAGCATATGCCTCGTGATCCAGGGGTTGGCGGTTCAAATCCCGCTCTTGACGGGTTGATTGCATGTGATCCCAGCTCCCACAGATGAGCGCTGCCGTTGTGTCCTTGGGCAAGACACTTAACCCCACCTCGCCCCCAGTGTCTGCGGACACTGGTAGCCCCCATGGCAGAAGATACATCAAGGCCTGTTGTGACGTGAGCCGTCCTCCTGTGGGCCCACCACCCGCGGAAGGATTCATGGGGGCTGGTGCATTGTGTTCTGGGCAGCAGAACACTGCTTGGACTGCTGCCCCCGCGACCCAGAAAATGGAAAAGCAGAAGAAAATGAATGAATTAATAGCTGTTCCTTGCATTTGTAAATAAACAAGAACTTTGGTGTGCATTTTCTGTTTCATTTCATTCCATTTTCTATGGATGTGTCATTGCTCTGCCTGGAATGTTCCACAGTATGACATTAAACAGCTCTACTTTACATTTATTTAATTACAGGTGGGTTTATAGCTCATAAAACCTAGAAAACCAGGCATTCTGAGTTATTCAAGTAAAAGGATCACAGGAAATAAATCTACTTAAAGAAAAAAGTAAAAGTATTTTTAGTATTGATAAAAGGAGAAGTTCAATTTGTCAACTGGACAAAGTTTGTTTGGTTGAAGACGTTTCGCCGCTCATCCGAGAGACTTCTTCAGTTCTGGTTCAGTTCTGGTATTTTTAGTATTTTGCAGAGATTTTTTAGAACAGTTAAAGGATGAAATGTCCTGATTTTGATAAAGAATTTAGGTGATTTTAAGTGATTTAGTAGATTTTTTTTAGTAGCTGTTTTTTGTGGGTTTATGCATTTGGTTCGCTCAAAGTTGGGATGGAAACTCAAATTAAATGCGATAATAAAAAAACCTCATTTCAGCAGGTCTCACACCTTAAAGAAAAGTACTTTCTACTTTTCAGTCCAAACTTAAAATGTGGTGAAGTTAAAAGAAAAGTAACGTTTTTGTTTTTTTTTACAATCTGAGCCTTCTTTCGGCAATAAAACAAGTAGTTTTACTCACCCATAGCAGTTTGGTGTCATTTTGAGCAGTTTCGTAGAAGTTATGTTGTAGCGTATCCGTTAACTTGAGTGCTCGGGGCATTACTTTGCGGTCTCCAAATAACACAAACTTTAGCACTTTTCAAATCATAGAAGCCCAATATCTTAGTCTACGATTTCGTTTGAAGCAAAAGTGGCCTGTAATCCGAGATTTAGTCATAGTTTCGAGTAGATGAGGACGCCAGTGCGCATGCGCGGAGTGTGCTCTCAGCTCCCGGGACCCAAACATGAAACGCAAAGCTGTAAACTATGGATAAATCTCGGATTACAGGCCACTTTTAGCCTGGGAATTCCCAGGCCGCTTCCGTTCGTTTCGAACTGGAAGGCGGCCTGGAAACTCGTCCAAGCGAGAGTCCCAGATTTAGGGCCCCAATCAGAGAGCGGGGGAGGTGTGGCAAGACGGTGACGCGTACTACATGACAAACGGAAGCTTGTAGTTTGAACTGACATGATTGGCTGTGGACTTACGTATACGCTCAATGATAGACATTCATAACGCCCAATAAACGGCCGTTGGCAATCGCTAACCACACCTCCGCTACGGGATTTTTCGAAGCGAGTTTCCAGACCCATATCTCACTTGTGATATGGTCAGGTGTTAACCAGACTAGGCCACTTTTGCTTCAAACGAAATCGTAGACTAAGATATCGGGCTTCTATGATTTGAAAAGTGCTAAAGTTTGTGCTATTTGGAGCCCGCACGGGGCATATTACATGCTTGGGGAATATATTATATGCCCCGAGCTATGGCTAGAAGTTGCGCTAGGCTAACGCTAATTTAAAACATCTCCGGAAATTCTTCATATGACACCAAAGTGCTATGGGTGAGTAAAACAACTTGTTTTATTACCGAAATAAGGCTCAGATTGTAAAAAATGTTACTTTTCCTTTAAGTAAAGTACATATACTGATATTGTACTTTTACTTTTGTACTTCATTACCACCAGTGCCAAAATACAAATGAGTAATTATTGGCAGCACGGTGGCTGAGTGGCTAGCACTCAGACCTCACAGCAAGATCTGGGTTCGATCCCTAGGTTTCCCAGGCCTTTCTGTGTGGAGTTTGCATGTTCTTCCCGTGTCTGGGTAGGTTTCCTCTGGGTACTCCGGTTTCCCTCTCCCCATCAACCCAAAAACATGCTCCATAGGTAAAAAATCCTCCAGCTGAGGTCCTGACTAAGCCTAAGCAATAAGATCATGGAGATGGGTCCCCGGGCGCCTTCATGTGCTGCCCACTGCTCCTGAAATGATGACTGAAATGCAGAGGATAATTTCCCTAAAGCAGAGGTCTTCAACAGGGGGGTGATGACTGAAATGCAGAGGATAATTTCCCTAAAGCAGAGGTCTTCAACAGGGGGGTCGCGACCCCTAGGGAGAGGGGGTCGCGAAATCTTTTGATTTCACTTTAAAATAATATAATTTTATATTTTATAGTGTAAAATACAGTATTAACCTGTGTATTATTTCCTTGTATTGGATGTACCATAACAGAGTAGCAATGTTTATACATGACACTAAGCTCAATTTAATACAAAACACAATTCTATGCCGTATATATAGTAGGGGCTCCCTGGCCCAGTTCGCCATCTGTTTGGGGGTCCCTGGCCTGAAAAACGTTGAAGACCCCTGCCCTAAAGGGAAAATAAATAAAATAAATACAAGGAACCAAAGAGCTTCATCAAAACAAGTCTAGTTTCATCATTTATTTTATTGAACTGAACATTCATGGCTCTAGTACAAGACTCGCAGTTTCCACCTCCTCACCACAGAACTATAATAAAATCTGAAGGTGAACCCAAGATGATGTCGTATTTTCAATGGCCTGTGCTCATTGATTCATGGGCCTAAACATAATCCGCATTTACTTCAATACGTGATAGCTCCTCCCCCTGTGTGACATCTGTAACGTGTAACATGGAGTATTTGGACCAATCAGAGTGAGAGTGGGGCTAGGCTAAGTCTTACAAATATCACTTTTAGAAGCTTTGAGGATTTTAAAATGTTAAAAAGTTTATGTTGTGAAAATAGAAAAGAATCCTATAAAATCCAACCTTTGTGAAAGCTGGATGCCCCGTCAGCCCAACACAGGCAGTTTGAATTCCCAAAATGCATTGCGCTCTACGAGAGAATTCTTTGTGCCCAAGCTCCCGGGAGCTGCAGTACCTGGAGGTGCCACTAGAGCGGGGACAGAAGGGGAGGGGCTTATCCAGATTTTATTATAGATCCATGCTCCTTACCAGTTCGCCATCTTGAAAGAGCGCTCCCTCCATTTTCAAATCAGTCAGTTGTGTATTTAAATTAAAAACATTAGTACAATATAGTCTAATAAAAATAATGCTGACATTAAATATATCTATGTACCATGTGAAATTATAATACAAACTAAACATCACAGCATAGATGCAGTTTTGCCTGGAGTTAAAATCGGAAAAGTTCATCTAAACTGCACAGTAATTCAGGTCTCATTGACTTGCATATACATTTAAAAATTGCGTTACAAAGGAAATCTATATACACCAGCCATTGAAAAGAAAATGCCAGATCTACCCACTGATAATTTTGTAATCTGACTTCACTTGGAAATAGTGAAATGGTACGTTTTTACACCAGAATGCCCTTACATAATGGTGTCTTGCCCAGGGACACAACAGCAGTGCGCATTGACCCATTCCCTTCGTTTTCAATTTAAAGGTTGTATCGTTTAACTGTTCTGGAGGAGGGTCGGCCAAATGCTTTTTTTCTTTGTCTGGAATGTTTTACAGTATGACATTAAACCTTTCTATCTTCAAAGACCAAACCAGACCAAGTTAAAGGAAAAGTAACGTTTTTTTTACAATCTGAGCCTTCTTTCGGCAATAAAACAAGTAGTTTTACTCACCCATAGCAGTTTGGTGTCATTTTGAGCAGTTTCGTAGAAGTTATGTTGTATCCGTTAACTTGAGTGCCCGGGGCATTACTTTGCGGTCTCCAAATAACACAAACTTTAGCACTTTTCAAATCATAGAAGCCCGATGTCTTAGTCTACGATTTCGTTTGAAGCAAAAGTGGCCTGTAATCTGAGTTTTAGCCATAGTTTCGAGTAGATGAGGACGCCAGTGCGCATGTGCGGACTGTGCTCTCAGCTCCCGGGACCCAAACATGAAACGCAAAGCTGTAAACTATGGATAAATCTCGGATTACAGGCCACTTTTGCTTCAAACGAAATCGTAGACTAAGATATCGGGCTTCTATGATTTGAAAAGTGCTAAAGTTTGTGCTATTTGGAGCCCGCACGGGGCATATTACATGCTTGTGGAATATATTATATGCCCCGAGCTATGGCTAGAAGTTGCGCTAGGCTAACCGCGAATCTAAAACATCTCTGGAAGTGCTCCATATGACACCAAAGTGCTATGAGTAAAACAACTTGTTTTATTACCGAAATAAGGCTCAAATTGTAAAAAAACGTTACTTTTCCTTTAAAGGTCAGATCTGTGGAAAGGCAACCCCACTCACAGTCAGAATGCCTGTTTTTCTAGGTATTTTGGGGCTAGAAAACTATCTTTAATTGTATCAACGTAAGGTAGAGCTGTTTAATGTCATACTGCGGAACAGTCCCGGCAGAGCAATAACACATCCATAGAAACAAGCAGGTGATGCACCCCCAACCAAAAAGTTACACAGCACACCATTAAATTAGTCTACAAGATGGCAAGTAGTTCTAAGAAAAAGGCGGAAGCTTTAAAAGTCAAAGAGAATTATCAGTTTACAAAATTATCATTATTTTGTGTAGACTTGGCATAACATTAAAAACAATATACCTCAATGTCTGGATAGAGAAAAGTGCAGATAAAAGACTAGTCCAAATGTTGCAACCCACAATTTAGATTTCATGATAGCCTTCCTCATATCCAGTGGGCTCAAAGTATACACAAAGTATACACTAAAACTAATCCATTAAATTAAAAATAGGTCAAATTAACTAGTAATAACAAAATAAAAACTATAATTTGTAAAAGTTTTGCAAAAATATGTTGTATTTTTTTTTAGTTCTTGTATCTGATGTTAGAAGTACCTAGTGTGTTTAGGTTCCCACTGACAAAAATAGAGCATTTATTTCCGCATGAGGTGAATTCCAATGATTAAAGCTTCCAAAAATGCAATTCGGAAGCTTTCAGGTTACTACATACTAAAATGGAAATAGTTAAATGGGAAGATTTTTTTTTTTTTTTTCAGCCCACTGTATGATATTTTGGTTTGAACTAGCCACGCAGTTTGCCAGAGGAGTGTTGATACATGGATATATATGGCATAGAAATTACGATTGTTGAAGAAAATTTCCAGTTAGACCAATGCGTTCCGTGCTTGGTCCCAGCTTCCAAAAAGGCAAGTCGGCGGCTCGGCAGGTAGACAATCAGAGTTCCTCCTATGGAAATGCCATCTTCTGATTCAAGTCTCTCACATTCATGTTTTCAGTAGCTAAAACACGCCAACAATCGGCTTTTGAATCAATTGGTCTTGGTAATTTGGCTGTTTTACCCTGTTTCTTTACCAGCCTGGAGCGGGCAAGCGAACTGGATCGGCTACCTCCTGGCCTGGTTCTGTTTTGATATCATCAATTGCCACCAATCTATACAAAATTACCAAGATCTGATCGAGAATTGAGAATTAAGGGTGGGACGAGATACAATTTCCACAAGATGAGATGAGACTGGATCTACGTGAACAAGACAAGATGAGATTTTGACAATATTTAGGCTATAATAAAGACATTGTGCAATTTAGCTCCCGGTTTTAGTCTAACCATTTTTGATTCACTTTATTTAATATTTCTGCGGTCATTGTAGCTCTGCTTTTTGGGACTACGCTCTCACAAAAAATGGAATTCGCCAGTGCTCTATTTTTTCAATACAACTGTATACAACAGACTCCATCTTACTTGCAAAACGTAAGACTTATTAAGACATGCCTGATTATTTTCATCTTCAATACAACTGTAAAAACATGAGGAAAT